>LPNX011136225.1:881128-964869 GCA_001517045.1 Pseudotsuga menziesii | reverse complement strand
ACAATCCATTATTGTAATTCTTATCAAGGGAAACAATTATCTTTAAATATTTATACACAGTAACAGTTTCACTTTATGTTATCAGGATCATAGAATCCCTTTTATTGAATGATGTATTGTATTTTTATGTTATATGGTCTTTATTGTTTGTCTTGCAGCCCTCATTGATTTACCAGCCTATCCTATGCTCTGATCTTCTTATGAATACCTGTATTTA
Organism: Pseudotsuga menziesii; assembly: GCA_001517045.1. Taxonomy (NCBI): domain Eukaryota; kingdom Viridiplantae; phylum Streptophyta; class Pinopsida; order Pinales; family Pinaceae; genus Pseudotsuga; species Pseudotsuga menziesii. The sequence continues at coordinate 964,652 of LPNX011136225.1, read as the reverse complement.
TCCATATGTTATACACCAGCTCTGTTCATTGTAAAGTGTGTGATGGTTTTGATTCAATCCTGTAAACTGTATAAACAAGTGATATCAGCCTAGTGTCCTTTTAGTACTGTAGGTTTCTACTAGCCCTGGTTTGATACCAGCTTCTATTTTGACTTTGATTTCATTTGATTTGATCATTTTCAAACTAAGATTTCCTTAAGCTTGGATCCCGTAGTCTAGGTCCAACTTTAGGGATAACAATCCCATTACAATGTCACATTAACCATAGGTATGAACCCGCTTCTTAATGTCACAGAACCATTCTCTGCTATTAGAAGCGTCATCATGTGAGCGATAGAGATTCCCCAATCATGGGTACCCTATTTAGATCTCGTTTTGTCATTCGGTTCCCATGTTGTGTGTCCTCCTTAAGTATAGGAGTCCCTTGTAGTCCCACCATGCCTTTAAACAAAAAAATCATACTCTTTCTTACGTTTTATGCTGACAATCTTCTATAGGGAATCTTGTTTTTTATCAAGTTGTAAATGCATTAAAAAAATCACACTCTTTCTTACATTTTATGCTGACAATCTCCTATAGGGAATCTCGTTTTTTATCAAGTTGTAAATGCATTGCATGCGTTCGCTTGCCTTATTGAGCTTAACGCCGACTCCTTTCTTCACTTTTATAATCCATATAGCTTGAGCTTATCTCAATTCTAGCCAAGCAGAGCCTCTCATTTATCTTTTGTAGCTTGATTATCCCATACCCGGAGGAAACATCCCCCTGAGTGTCCTTATCCTGCATATGCTTCCTTGCATTGAGCATAGGTATGTTCCACTGCTTGGAACTAGTTTGCTTGCCCGTGACAGTCATTTCCTCTTTGTTGTACTATAAGCATGTTTTACTCTCTTTTCAAGCTTATTAATATGAAAAATACCAAAAAAATGATAAAACAATGAAAGCTGGATGAGAAATGATATTGTATTACATTGACAACTGTCATTTCACCTTCAAACAAAGCACAATCCATGAGTCTATTCATCATTGGTTGGGTTTCTAGTATGACCTTAGGAGTTGTACTAGTTATTCAGAGCTTTCTCCACCGATTGGTTATGCTTCCAGTCACTATGGAGCCTTTGTTGATGCCTCATGTGTCATAGAGTTGTCACAGTTTTCACTTTGAGTCGGTGTTACCTAAGTGTCTCCATTTGCCTTATGCTGTTGTTCGAAGGAAGTATTTAACCTGAGTTGACCATTCCCCAGTTATGTTGACTCTACATGTCAGCCATTGCTGATACATTGGTTACTGGTTAGTGCACATCTTGTTCGTCTGAGTTCTTCCAATTTATCCATCCTTACTGAGTACCTCGTGTTGGTTGATGGTAGATGCCTTAATGCCCCCTTCCAACGGATTCCATTCTATCAACTTTAGATAATTTATTCTGGAATTAGGATATGGCAAATTCTCTTGCTATCGATAGATTTGGGAATACATCAATTGTAACACCTCGATTTTGACCCCGTTTGTATTAAAAATGTATATGATGTAAATATTGTATTTAATTGTGGTGTGGAGCTAAAGGAAAAATCCCCACCATCGATTTAGCATTTTATGTTTTGGCAATTAAAAGCGATGCCGATGGTATTTTGTGTTATCCAGGCACATTATAATGTGGACATCATGTACATATGAAATTTAATTGAATACCCACAACCAGCTTTGTCAATGCAACAATAATGAGATGGGGGCATGATTTCCTAAGGATAAGGGAGGGGATGTTTAACCTTGAGCCATTAGGGAAAATCCAAGTGTCAAGAGGAGAACCCATCATCTGTCAACTACTTTCTTGTCTTATTCAACCAACCACTTAATTCTCCAAGGAGTTAGTTAGGCAGTTATTGCCTTGGGGAATGGGGAGTATGGGCAGCTGTCAATTCTGGTAGGGCCGTCAGTCTTTGACCACATGCCCAAGGGAGATATCTCATCCATTACCCTCACGTGAGAAAAAAAAGGTCGAATTTCCTCATTCACTCACACCGGCAACTGCATTTTTCCTCATGCACGCAGGCAACTGATTTCTTCACGCCGGGGTTCCGTTTTCCTCAGTTGTCCATCCTCCGTCTTCCCCTGCACTAATTTGCAGTCTGTTCCATTCTCACATGACTAGAAATTGATTTTGGCAATACCTAGTTGACGGATGGAGACACCACGGTTTTGTGAGTGGTCGTTGAGTCGTTTTTCTTACCCACGTGGAGCCAAGAAAGTTCTGTGAAGTCGATTTTGGTCACAGGGCTGTTATTCCCCATTCACCGTTGTCAATTTTGGCTCCCAAGATGTTTTTTTATCCATGCCCAGAACTTGCAATTGTTGTGTATGCCTCTGTTGCTTTGGTCTAAACTGATTTGGGAGTGGAAATGGGGTCTGACCAGCTTGATAAACCTAGTGTTAGAAGGAACCTCATAGAAAGATATATGGGGGTTGGTTTTATTCTTTGCACACCTTGAATAGCACTGGAAGGGAAGGCATATCCTGAGGGACTGTGTAGCAGAGAAGGGGATGCTTCCTTGCGTTGGGTGGGTAGATGTTTTAGAAGCCAAGCCAGATCTGGTGTAGGTGTCCATAGCTCTGTGGTTGAGCTCACTAGCTTATTTGTCAACCTTTCCAGCTCCTTTGTAGCCTGATAAACCCACATTAGAGGAAATTTTAACTCAAAATGGGCCTCCTAAAAAAAATTAATAAATTAAAAGTTAAAATAATAAAATAATATTTATTAATTTTGGTGGAAGAAAAGAAAAAAACTACTTTTTTTGTTTGTATTTTCGACATATCTCCCCGTGTTTTTACTCAAATTTCGATCGGAAGAGCTCGTTGGATGCGGAATTAAATTCTACATCCAACGAGTACCCACTCAACACAGGGAGATATGTCGAAAATACAACAAAAAAAATAGTTTTTTTTTTTTTTTAATGATACTTATCCCCAAATTTATATTAAAAAAGTGTTTAAGACCTATACAGCATTTCAAATTTAAATCAATTTCATTGGCTAACACATGATGACATGGAATTTGAATTAAAGTTAAAAGGCCCATTTTGAGTTGAAATTTCCTCTAATGACTGTGTTGGCTTGGCTGAGTTTTTGTTATATCCTTGGCTATGTGTGAGTTTGCTCGTGTTCCCTTATTCCTTGTGGAAATCATGCCCAGCTCGAGGGTGGCAGTGGTGCTGAGAGATTGATGAGCACAGTGGCCTATGGTTGGGTGGAACGTTGTAGCGACGCAGCTGGTTGCGGGAGAAACTTCTTTCAAGATAAGTATTCTTGTCTATTTTATCTCTGCAATTGTATTTGTTTATTTAATGAAATGTGAACAGGATGAATGCTTGAATGAAATGTAAATGCTTCCACTGTATATTTCATGTTTTATACATCTGTGTATGTTTTTAAGTTTCAATGCATTTTAAATTACGTTCATGGGGCTTAGATTGTCAGGATTGATAGTATCATAGTTGTGTCCTCTCTCTGGTAGAAGGCTGGGGACGTGACATCGATGTCCCCTGATCGATGTATTTTTTCAAGTGTTTGACCTCAACACATCTATTCACACTTGATTGAATGCACTCTGTACCTTGATTCCCATTTTCATTATCGGGTAGATGCCTCACGTCTGTTAACGATATACATCAATGACAAGTAATCAAGCGATGGTCCATCATGTTCAACCCCAACACCTTTATTCATGTGATGGGACATGTACTATCGATGATTTGTGTAGAAGACCTCAGAGTATGGTTGTAAATTTGAGCATATAGATCTGTAGACAAATACACAACTCACAAAGTGGATCTCACAATTTACTCAGCAATTGAAGAATGAAACAGTGCTAAAGGCTTGCAGCTGTGAATGCTTTCATTAATAAAAAAAGTAATCCGATGATAATTACAAAGAAGTAAAATGGCTTTAATAGCCACAAGCAATTTGAATCCACATGAGGAAGTTCGAATTGATTAGACTCTACTTGACTGTGGGTAACCAAGACCTTGTCTAAATCACTATCGGAGGACTCAGTGGTTAACTGACCTTGTCTAAACCATAACCGGAGTTCATCGGAGCTCTAAAACACAACTAAAGTGTTACATTCAGTGTTGACTAAGGTTAACTGACTGTGGTAGGTGAGAAATGCGCCCCACATGTGTGCAGTCAAGTAAACCTAGCGCTAACTGAATGTAGAGGACTTGAACTGGATGTAACTGACTCCTAACTTAGCTTGACTAGTCATTAACTAAAGTGAACTGACCTTGGTTGGTTTCGGCACTCCCAGTGGCTTCCTAAATTGTAGGGATTGATCTAGGAGGCTCCTAAACTTATGCAATCAAGTGCAATAAGTGGTAGTGAGCCTCAATTAGTGTTCCCCACACTTTAGTAACTGAAACATGTGCCCCAATTAGGTCAAGTGGACCCAATGGTGTTAATGACTATAAATAGACTGGATGGATTCCCGATTTAGACATGACTCCGAATTTAGACATATGACCAAATTTGGACAAGGGAGGATTAATAATCCTAACAATGGTGACATTTCATATAGGTTACTTCCTTGATCGCGACAATATTTATGAGATTTCAATTCTCATACCAGAGTAGTGTACATTCTTCTGTACCAAATATCTTCATTTAGTATGGACACCATACTTCACTGTGTATTGTACGGGCGATGACCACTCATGACATATGTTTATTATGCCTATTCATGGCCATTTTACTGATATGTATCTAGAACTGTTATGTATACTTCATATCTGTAGTCATATGTAGAGAGTTATCATTATATCATGCTGACGAGTGGTTGGTTCTTCCACCTAGTTCTTGACTACTCCACTCTGGGGAATATTATAATGTATTTCATCCATCATGTACCCCTCCGACCTCATACATTAGGGGGCATCTGTTATATCATGATTTTACACACTTAATGCATCATGTCTTGATGGCCTTCCCTTGTCCCTATGCAGACTCACTATAGCCCACTTACTCACCTGTTGTTCAGGAATAAACACCCTTGTAACCTAAGGTCTGGGGTTACCAACGTACTTCTAAAAATTGCAGACAATCAGCTTTAAAGTACAGAAAAAGGAATAGGAAGAAATGTTGAACTCACCCGATTAACGACGGTTGATCCAAGCTTTCTCTTCTCCCGCTCTGCTTCTCTCCAAAGCTTTGAGGGATGCACCTCCTTCACCTGCAAAGAGAAAATTATCTAAGTACAATCTTATACATGTATATATGACAAGCTAGATGAACAATATATAGAGTGCTTAATCAAAAATATTTATCAAACGATGATACATGAAAGAGACTCAACACAAAGTTGGAAGAAGAATTCTCTTTATTAACAATAGTGAATGAGATAAGTGTACAACCCAACGCTTGAGACAAGGACTCCTCTGCAACCAAAGGATTCTAAGTTCTGCTACTCCAAAGACTTCTGAAGATATACCACCAGCATAACTTTGCTCTCCAAGCATGATTGATTAATGCCCTCCTCAAGGCCTCTATTTATATTTTGGGAAATAGGGCGGTTTGGAAGGTTGAGGAGGTTGAGATAGTTGAGATAGTTAATGATTAGGGCTCAACAAATCTCCATTAATCGTGTTTTATTAATTTTAATGTCGGATGGATGTGTACGCGACTATTGATACTGGCAACCCGCGTATGACACATGAGTTTCTATAAGGGAAACCCATGTACAGATTTGTACGCGGGTTGCAATGAGAATAGTCACGTACAGTACGTGGGTTGTCAAAGAATATAGTCGCATATGTACGCGAGTTGCTGTGGAGATAGTCGCGTATGGCAATCAAAATATAGAAATGTAAAATGGCAAGCTGGTTGGATAGTGAATGCATCTCATGTCATGCCCATCTATAGTGTTTAGGCAACCTTCAATCCATAAGTGTCCTTTTGTGTACCAACATATGAAGTGTCAGCAATCGAATGGAGAAGTGCCATTTGGGTTGATAACAGATGCCCCCTAATGTGTGAGGTCAGAGGGAAGCGATGGCCGAAATACATTATAATCATTATCTTTGGAGGACTCAGAAATCCAATGGAGCAGAGGTAGTACCTGAAACAAATATATAATAATGTCATATACAAAGTCATATCTGAGGATGCTATGTTCAATATACTGGAACACTAGCTCCTTTACAAAGTTTGAGTACATCATATAATACGGGTACAAGACCACGTATATTACAAAGGTGGATTGAAGCCACAATAATGATGAGTCTTCAAAGATCTGGAAGCTGTGTAAATAGGTACAACATATTCTTGCGCAAATTAGTCCATAAATAGGAAACTAAGGTCTTCATAAACAATCCCAAAGAACCAGTACAATCCAAGCCACGTGAATAGATGTTATTGGAGTCGAACATGAAGCGGATTCAACAGATTGTCGATCAATAGGTGATAATCAACAATTGAAGCAAAGGAATTCACCAATAATGAAAGTGAATCCTGAGGTACAATCGTCAAAACTCTAGGTCTTCGTCGTCAGGAAATGCTGATGCGAAACCATATTGTGATAAGGAAGGAAATAGATCCTCCAACGGATCACAAGAGTGACTAGGAACTGGGTAACAGAAGGGAGACACAAGTGATAACAGATACGACAATCATTGGGATCAGGATATAGATCAAACATTGAGTTAAATCCTTGAACAATGAGCACAACATAGAGATGACCCAAGGCAGCTTTTAACTTTATAGATAGAACAACTAGAATTATCTGCCATGTAGGAGACATGATCAGATTCCCCAGGTAGAACTAATAAGAGGAGGAGTAAAAAAAACTCGAAGTAATAGCTGAACTGAAAGTGAACACTGAGACATGAGTATCGAAAAAAATAGAGAGTGCTATGTTCAAGGATGACATGCTGCCACTAACTGAAAACCAAAAGAAAACTTCTTCCTTACCTTCCCTATTAAATTATAACGAGTCCAGGAAAGTCAACTCGAGACTCTCTTCATTTTTTAACAAGCTTGAAGAGAAGAGGGAATATTGCTTGATAGTGTCACTGATTCGTGGATTTAATGAGCCCAAACTAGTACATGATCATTTGGTGTTTTCACATTTAGAGAGTCTGAAAACTCCAAAGAAGACTCCAGAGGGATCCTTTTTCATCCAATTTAGTCTCTTGAGGCCGGAAAAGTATAAAACATACCACAGAATATCTCTCTTAACTTCCATAGAAGAAAAGGTGAACCTTTTTAGTACTTAGTGAGGGAGGTCCGAAAAAGGTTAAATTACCATCTACCCAACGCTCCTTCGAGAGCAGCATATAGCTTGAGTTTTACGAGTGTGAAGGAAAGCAAGATCACTCAGAAAGATCCATTTGAGTACGAGAAATGGGGCTTACAACAATAAACTTGATTCCTTGTTCTTAGTGTTTAACGAGCATGACAAAGACATAAAGTACACTCATAATCTTTTTCATGTTTAGGTCCAGAGCATGAAAAAGAGAAAACTAAGCTCATACCGGGCGTTCCTTTTTTGTAAATTTAGTCTCTCAAGTTCGGAAAAGTGATAAACCTATGTTTGATAATACTCTTCTCAATTCCATAGAAAAGAGAGTGATCCTTTCTCGTATTATTCCGCATGGTCTGAGAAAGAGATAACCTACCACCAATGTGGATGCCCATTCACATATTCTTAACGAGCTTGAACGGACAAGTTAACTCGGCAGTCAAGTCTGTTTCAAGGAGTCAGATCTGGACCTAAAGAAACTCCATAAGGGAGGCGAGTCCTATAAAGGGATAGCTTGTAAAAGAGACCAAAATGAGGCTCCATTTGGCGTGAAAAATAGCTAAAAGGATTCCCCTGTACCTAAGACAGCTGCAGCATGAGTATCGAAAGACAACATAGGTTCTAAATGAGGATACTCATGAGAGGAAGGCCCTATCCGCATAGTCCGTGGTTAAAATGTTGATTGCTAAGTTTAAGATGGGATAAGTATAGATGCAAAATGCATGTGAAACGACGAAAAACCATCCTATATGAGGAAAAAACACCTTAGAACGATGATAAGCCTGTTACAAGGCAAAAATATATGGTATTAGTTTGATGAATTATGAACTATAGGGAAAAAACCCACTTGAGAAATATAATTTCTATAAATAGTTCAAAAACATAAATAAAACTCACCATTTTGAATTTTAGCCATAAAAGACAAGTTTTCACCTCTACCTTCAGTTGATCAGTGTGGACAATCCGGTGGACCAAATCCAATTCCGCAAGCGTCAGGTAAGACTACACCCCAAGCTCTTCAATTTGATCCTAGCAAATTTCAAAATTGAGTCCAAATTTTATATTTTTGAGCGCCCTTAAGCAAGGAACGCTGCGTACGCGGGTTCACTATAGTGAAACTTACGTACACGTGAGTTGCCCAAAGGATAGTTGCGTACAGTGCGTGACATGCCTAACTAGACAGTCGCGTACGCTGCGTGAAGGGGAAAAGAAGTATGTAGGGTCAAAATTTTGAATTTTCACATGAAACTAAAGGTTTGCAATGTTTGTTTTACTAGGTTTGAAGATGGTGCTTGAGTGGAGGGAGCGTGAGCATGAAGATATGGATCAATATGCACTCCAAGATGCCCCCACTATGAATGTTTTATGTTCAAGTGGATTGTTAAAGTTTTTTTGTACATCACCTATGCGGGCCAATGTCCGCCTGCTAGAGTTCATGATAGATTACTGGGATCATGATTTGGGCATGTTTGACCTTCAGGGTGAATCCTTGGAAATTACTTCAGAGGATATCTATTTCATTGCCGATCTGTCACAATGAGGAGCTCCAGTCAACTTGGAGGGCACTGACAGAGGCAGTGGCCCTCTAAGTGTCCAAAACCACATTGAAATATACTGTGCACCAGGTACCCAAAAGAGAGGGAGTTGTATCCCTATTGTACACATACGCGATCTTCCTCTACAGGTATTGACAACTACCATAGTGAGGGTTGCGGGATCATCTTCACTTCACCTTGCTACACGGAGCCAGATGAGACTAGCAGTGGATTGTATGTAGGGGCCCCTATATGATTGGTGCTCGGGAGTTATCCTGATTATGAGGAAACAACTCTCTGACTGCAAGAGAGGAAGGAGAAATAATTTTGGATATTCTAGCATACTAGTAGCCTTCTTCTTCTTCGAGAGTGTCGGGATTGAGCCTTGCAGTACCCCTACCAGTTCATTCTCCTCATCAGCCTAGGATGAGTAGATGGGGAGATATCTTCCTCTGCCAAGGGGGAGGTGGTTCAGTGTAGAGTGTATATGATGATGACTTCTACTTTTGGTGGGAGCGGCAGTTTCCAACACTGGAGTAGTTTCCATATGCTGGGATGGATTTCCGTGGTGATCCAGACCTCGTTCTCCCTCCAGGAGGAGCATGGGGAGAGTTAGGTCATTTTTTTATTTTCAATTTTTAAATTTTTTATGAATTTTAAATATAGAGATATATACATATGTATAAGAGTTCTAATCCTATAAACATGTCAAAATACAAATATTGGACCAGTCCGCCCTGAAGGGAATCCATGCATGTATGTGCGTCCAGTTTTAGGAGAAGACCAGGGGTTGATTAGGGTTCTTAAGGGGAAGCTGGCCAGGCTTACCCAGAGAGTACCCACCTTACCGATTAAGCACATCCCAGCCATCATGTAGGAGTTTGTGGTTGGTGTACCACCTGTCTGGATACGCCTTTTGAGGCGGGTAGCCATAGCAGTTTTAGTATACATGATGCTGTTGAGGCTGCTGAAGCCGAAGAGGCTGAAGAAGCCAGAGTATAGGGAGACCGGGGGGACCAAGGTGGTCCAGCTTAGATCTAGGGCATTTGATGGACTATGATCCATATTTTGTATATTTTTTGTATATTATACAGTTATGATTGGATCTGAGGATCAGAGACTCGACCTATCTATGGACAGATATTCACACACACACACACACACACACACACACACACACACACATATATTTTGTCAGTTATTGACAAATGTTTTTTATGTGTATGTTGTATATTTTTATGAAAAATGTGTTTAATACCAATTCAAGATGTAATTAGCATATGCATCAGTTAATGAATTTTTATTCCTTGAAATATGTTTGAATGTAATGAATTCAAAATTTATTTCTAATAACCTAAGTTGCGTAAACTGACGTAATAGAATAGGGTTCAGCACCTGATAAGCTCGATTGAGCTAGGAAACCACCAGTTGAGAGTCCAGTCGGACTTTCAGCTGAGTGATACCACATGAAAAAGCATCCCATAGAAGCTCAATTACATCCCTATACTCAGCGACATTATTAGAAGTAGGACCTAAGCAAGTGTGGCGACTGGCGCCATCAACGAAACCTATGAACCTCTGAGAAGACATATGAAACAACCAACAGATGTTATAAAAAACACAAACCGACGAACTAGTGTACATAAAAATACATACAATAAAATACAAGAAAAAGTGCTAAGCCTAAGCATAGTACTTCTTTAGGTAGAGCCCATTTATAGGTTTAGGCAGCTTATTCCCATCAAAATCAATCAATTCATATGCACCCTTCTTTAAGACCTTTGACATGACATAAGGCCCCAACCACGTGGACTTGAACTGGGCCTGCCCCCAGGGGTTCTTTGTCTTGGTCCCAGAGCAAAACAAGTTCCCCCTTAGAGAAAATTCGAGGCTTGACCGACTTATCATATTGGATTTTGACCCTATTTTTGTGAGCTTGATTTGCTGTCAGCGCATCTCTACAATGCTCATCAAGATGTTCTAAATGTACTAGACGTTCTTCAAGCTCCGTCGTATCAGGCAACACATGAATAGTTATTTTCAAGGACAGGATTTCACATTCAACCGGGGTAACAACTTCCACTCCATGAACGAGTTGGAAGGGAGAGAAACCTGTACCAATTTTTACATTAGTTCAACACGCACAAACTGCGGGGTATAGCATGATATGCCACTTAGAACGGGCTGCATCAATAGTACGTTTGAGGATAGTCTTCAAAGTTTTATTAACAACCTCAACCTGACCATTTGCTTGAGGATAGTACGAAGATGAATGATCTTGTGTGAATCCAAGCATAGTGGTCAGTTTCGTCATCATGCTATTTTGAAAATGACTGCCATGGTCAGTGACAATCACCTTGGGTATACCAAACAGTGCTATAATTTGTTTGAACACAAAAAAAGCTGTGGTTTCCCCATCGGCTTTAAAGGTGGGCATTGCCTCTGCCCATTTCGTAAAATAGTCCACAACAACAATGATATATTTGTGCCCCCCAGCCGAGGCTTGGTTACACATCACGTAATCAATCCCCCACTTCATGAAGGGGCCCACCGAGACAACGGGAAATAATGGAGTGGGATGTGACCGCATCTTCCTGGTGTAAAGTTGACAAGGATGACAGCGCTTCATGACTTCCACACAATCCTTGAATATTGTGGGCCAAAAATAACCGACACGCAGTATCTTCTGGGCCATTGCTAACCTAGATAAAAGACCCCCACACGCTCCACTATGGGCATCATTCAGGACAATCTCTGCTTCCTCATGGGTAAGACGTCGACGCAAAACAGAATCTACCCCCCTACGATACAAAGTATCTCCTATGATGAGGTAGTTCTTAGCATGAAGGCGTAGTTTACGTCGTTCCTCCCGCAAAGAAGCTGCAGGATACTTCAAAGTTTGAATATATATAAGTATATGTCCGTACTAGGGGTCATAGGTGGATATCAAGAAGACATGCTCATCTGGGAATGAGTCTTCTTCAATGACTACATCTTCTTCCGTTGGAAATTTTGCTATAAGCTCAACAAAAACTAAGGATTTTTTAGATTTAACGGACTGGAAATACAAGTCAAACTCTTGGAGAATTACTATCCATTTGTTGAATTTTCCCCCAACAATCCGTTGGGACAAAACATATTGAAAAGGATTAAAATCCGCCACTACAGTTGTAGTCCTTAGTAAAATGTAGTGACGTAACCTTTGAACATCATAGACAGCTGCTAAGGCCAATTTCTCGACGTGGGAGTACCTGAGTTCAGGTCCGGTTAAAGCATGGATAAGATAGTAAACGACACGCTCCTGGAGCTTATTGTCCTCCTGGACCAGGACTACCCCAATGGTTGACTTGGATGCGGCCATATACAATATAAAATCCCTAGAGTAATCTGGCGGATGCAATAAAGGTACGGACAACAAAGCTTTTTTCAATGCCTTGAAAGCGAGTTGTGCAGTTTCATCCCATACAAATGGGGTGTCCTGTTTTAGTAGGCACATGAAACCCTTGGTAATCTTGGCATAGCTTACAATGAAACATCGAAGAAAATTGGACTTTCCCTGTAGGCTCTGAAGTTTCCTGATAGAATGAGGAGGAGGCAGATTTACATTGGCCTCTACTTTTAACAGATCCACCTGAATGCCTCTATTAGAAACAATGAATCCAAGCAGTCTCCCTGACTCGACACAGAACACACACTTGTGGGGATTCAAGCGGATCTTATAGTATCTGCATCGCTCAAATATCAACCTTAGGTGATCCGGATGGTCAATCCTCTTACGAGAATGTGCAGGAAGATCATCAAGGTAAGGTTCAACAATGGCTTTGATATCATGGAAGGTAAAGTTCATTGCCCGTTGAAAGGTTGCTCCAACATTTTTCAATCCGAAGGGCATTTTTTTGTACGCGAAGGTACCCCAAGGACAAATGAAATCAGTTTTATGTTGGTCTTCTGGTTTTGTTTGAATTTGATTGTATACGGAGAAACCATCCATAAACAAGAAAACTTCACTTCCCGCACAAGCATCTATAATTTGATCTATAAATGGTGTGGGATAGTTGTCCTTAGGACAGGCTTTATTCAAATCTCGAAAGTCGGTACAAATGCGTATGGTCCATTGCTTCTTATCAATATGAACTAGGTTGGATACCCATTCTGTCAGAGCTATGGGATAAATAAAACCAGCTTTCAACAGTTTTTCAACTTTAGCCTTCACAGCTACCGCTTTACGCGAGTTAACAGGTCTTAACTTTTTCCGAACAGGTTTAGCGTCAGGGTATGTTCGGATCTCGTGCTCAAATATCGATGGATCAATGCATGACATCTCCTCATATGACTAGGAAAAAACGTCGCAGAATTCCTTGAACAAAGATGTATAGATTGCAATCTCCCCAGGAGAGCAGTTTGCACCGATATGTATATTTTCCACAACGTTAGGATTTACAGAGATGTTGATAGGGATAGTAGCGGAAATATTTTCCATATTCCCCTCAGCAAACATTCCTTCCCTTGGTAAGGGATTGATGGGTGTATCAACATCGTCTGCTAGTCTCATATTAAACTCTTGATTCTCTATTCTGCTTAGCTCTGGAAGAAAATAGGATCGATGATGAAGATCTTCGCAGATCTTATCACGTCCGCACATGGCTTCTAGAATGGCTTCATCAGAAGGTAAAACCATATCTAAACAATCCGTAGAATGCAAAGAGTTTTCTGCCCAAGCAGGCAAATAGACTTCTTCTAGATCCTTTGAGACTGTGAGAGGGTCTGGAATGGGATCAACAGTGGTTTGAGTGATAGCTTGGTAAGCCATTCCACTGCCGATAAAGGCACTTCTAGTTCATGGGGGGAAGGGAGAACCCAAGGATCAGCCCTATCAACAATCGTGGCTATGGACTTCCCCACACTAGTAGAACCTATATAGTTAATCGGGGCTGGAAGATCAAATGTGCCCATCAATGATGCGTACATTCCAGCCCCCAAGATCTCAGTAGCAAGTTTCACCTGATCAACCAATGGCACAGTGGACTCATTAGACTCCATGCGGCCTTTCCGAGTAAAATTGAGTTGGTCAACAGTAACCAACTTCCCTTCGTGTGGAAACACTACCACCCGAAAGATGACCGATACAATAGTAGACATGGCATAAGTCCAGCTTCTTCCCAAAAGAAAATTATAGTCCAAAGGTGCATCAATCACTTCCACCTCAACAAACAACGTTTTCCCTGCCAGCTTAATTTCAAAAGCTGGTAGGATACCATGCGGATAGAATGACCTTCCGTCGCAAGTAGTAAGCAGAGTGTTTGACGGGACTAGCTCTAGGGATCCAAGAGCTTTCCAACATGACAAGGACATAACGCATGTAGAAGCACCCTCATCAACAACTGCCCTTCCAATGGTCTTTCCACCATGGATGACATCTATTGATAAGGCTACATGGTAAGGTAGGAAAATTTTAACATCAGACAAGTGAAATTTCACCATGAAACTTGATGAGTCCATGCTACCTAAGGCTGCTAAGAGTGCATCCTGCTGGGTGGGACAACTCTGTAACACCTCTAAAGCTGACATTGCACAAGGGGTTTGGGCCAAGTCTTCAACCACAGAGTAGTTTGAAGCAGCTCTAGCATTAGGTTTCTGCAAGGTCTTCTTAAAGACACCTTTCGGTATCTTAGGCATAGTTTCAGCAGGCTTCTCGATCGTGAGAGGGTTAGAAGTTTCACCTATAGACTTACCCTTCCCAGAAGTCTCTTTTTCGTAGTTTTTATTCCTAGTCTGTAGCAAAGTTGAAGATCGAACCATGTTGATATAATTGGGGCCAGGGGAATTTGGAGTGCCCCCTGCTACATTAGAAGCTGAAGCATAATTATGCCCTTGGGGAAATGGATCCTTCAGGACAGCCAGTTGTTGAGCTTTTAGCAGCTTCTGGGCTTGTTCCATAAGAAGACAAAGATGGGTGAGGTGATCCTCATGGCACAAATTACACGGGAATTTCACCTTTTTCTTTTCTTTCTTGCCCCCATCAGCACTATTTACGGGTTTCTGCTTGTTTTGATTTCCCTCCCCTTTCTTTCCTCTCTTCTTCTTCCCATCGGGCTGCTGATTTCCCTTCTGAGAGGTCTGTGCAAAAACATTTGCACTTTGGGGTGAGGGGGCAACCTTAGTTGCCTTTGCCGTAGAATTTTTGACGGACAGCTGATGGAGCTGTTTGGCCAAAGATTCTATAGTGGGAGAGTTTACAGACCCAACCACACCATCGGCATGGGGTCCAGGCTTAGGTTTCTCTGCATTGTGGGTAGGCCTCGGTGCCTCAGGTATAATCTCATACAAGATCCCAGATTGAGAATAAATCAAATCCAATTGTTGGGCCCTGAGGATAGCTTCTTCCTCATTCGTCACTCCTAAAGTAGATACGTCCTTAGATATATAAGGCAATAATGATTTAAGGAACCATTCTAGTAAGAACTTAGGAGGAATAGTGGCTTTAATAAGGCTCTTCTACCTCCTCCACTCTTGGATGTGATCCAAGATGTGGGTAGCCTTGTTTTTCCTCAAGGTAGATAACGAGTCCGTTCCGAAATCGTATCGGACCGGAAGCTGAAAGTGGCTAAGGAATGCATTAGCCAAGTCCCAAAAACTACTAAACGCAATAGAAGGCAACTCAATGTACCATTTTGTTGCAGTACTCGTTAAGGTTCTTTGGAACAGCCTCAACGTAACTGAATCTTCATTCAGTGAATTAGAAGAACACCATAAATGAAAAGTGGTGGCATGAGCCCCAGGATCTTCACCAACTTTGCCTTTGAATTTTGGGATGTCTGATGGCAATTTGGTGGGGACAGGTGGCCACGAGGGGTCATTCCTCACCGGGTCGTTCATCAATTTAGACAAATCTGGCAAGTTTAACGTTGCCAGGAACGGAAGCTTAGCTCGAACCAGAGCACTAAAAGTTCCAGAATGAGGATTAGAGGGACTTGCCCCCAAATTCCCATAAGTAAAGGTGGGGTTGCCTCCTGCCGCCGGTTGCGAAGTGGATGGGTTACTTTGGAACGGATTCCATCCGTAAGCCACAGGATTATGGGTGGGAGGTGCAGTATAAGAGGTTCCGGCCGCCCCAGTCGAAACTGGGGTTTGAAAAATAAGAGTAGGTATCCCTCCGCTAAACAATGAAAAGGGAGAGCTCATGAATGGGGCCGAGATAGGGGTTTGAAAACCTTTCCCGTAAGGGTTAGTGTTTCCAAACTGTACTCTTACATAAGAAGGTGATGGGCCTACGTATGGAGTGGATGGGGGAATATGCCCCCCATTCTAAGGAAATCTTTGGACAAAATCTGAGGATCCTACTGGACCACTCTGGGCAGTGTGTGTGAAGGAGGAAGGAACAATAGGTATACTAGGAATCCCAGTAACCATGCCACCAGAAGCACCTGCTAGGCTTGTGGGAACCGGCGGTTGAACCACCCGACTCGCTGGAGTGAAGGGCATAGTAGGTATGCTAGATCTAGGGGCACTTACCGAGGGAGGTAGTACCCCTTCAGCCAGAATGACTGAGGTGAAAACAAAAGAACTTTCTCCCGTAGTAGACATTATCCAGCCCACAGGGACACCTAACACAGGTGAATCAAAAGGACAAACCTGGACAAGACATGATCGTTTAAGTTAGCCAAGGGTGTATTAAAATTCCTTGCGAAATAGTCAGCCTGCAAGTATTCTATCTCAACTGTATTAAAATCAAAACGGTTTGCCCTAAGGTTGGCTAAACATAGACAAACCATAGAGCAATCACTATGAAAATTCCTAAAGTCCCAACAGTCAGCAAGGGTAAAAGATGTGCTTTCCCAAAGAAAGTTGAAGAACAGTTACTTGGAGTCCTTGAAGAGGTTCTTAGGCAAAAGCGGAGGAATCACCCACTGCCCTCCTACATTTTCAACAAGGGTTACCTTCCAAGCCTGTCTAAGGTGAACCCGAAATAGCCTTCCTGTTTACCTAGGTATGAACCCTAGATGTCAAGAGACTAGAGGCTACCTTAACTATACCAACAATCTAGGGGGACAGTCGCAAGCCTGACTCGTGCGCATGAGCAGGGTAGCTGAGCTCGAAACTCTGTCTAGGACAGAATCCCTAGATGTGTAAAAGTCCTGATTTACGTTTCGACAAGGAATCAGAGGGTTATCTCCTTAGTCCAATGCCTCCACGCGGCCTTGTGCTTGACTCCCGTTTGAGAGGAGCTTCCTAGATACTATCGATAAAGAGAAGGATTTACCTATTGATTGGCCCACTATGTCTGAATTTTAAAACTTATGGGAAGTTTACACTTCCTATCCCACAAGTCTAGCCTAAGCTAGTAGGTGTATGGCCCTAAAAAATAAAAATTACTAATAGATTTTAATTATTGCGTTCATTTTAAGGGCTATTTTTTACTCAGAAGGCAAGTGGAGTGAAAGACTATGATGTTTTTGACTCGATAAGAGATATAAAAAGCAAAGGTGTATACTTCCAAAGCAAAATATTACTTAAAAAACAAGCTTCTTTTCTTTTTGTAAATGCAAATTGATGAAAATGCAACGATAAAGAGAACACTAAGACTATATTTTTGTAGTTTTTTGAGATTATATTTTAAAAATTGAAAATAAAACTATTGTATGCAAATGAAATGCAAGAGCTTCTAAATGTTTTCTTTTCACTTTTTAAAATGCTCAAAGACTACTATGCACCTAAATGCACAAAACTTGAGTATGATTGAATTAAACTAACTATATAAAGTAAGAAAAGTGAAGTAAACAGATTGATAAGACCAAAGATCAACCACCTAAGGAAGACTTGGAACCCTAGCTTGGGCGGACACAATGAAAGAAAATCACTGAGATCAAACAAAGGCAAGTGAAAAACCAAAAACTATCCGAAAATAGAATGGGATATACAGTGTCTAGAACCCTGATCACTGATTCAGACAACCAATCACTCGAACCTATAACCCAAACAGGAAAATCCACTTCACGTTGCTAACAGAAAACAATCCAAACAATAAGAACTCAAGGGCTTTACAAGAAAGCACAAGGTGTGGCCAACAAAGTCATCAAACTCACAGTGCAATGCTTATAAGGAAGACCAACCAACAAACAAACTTCAAAGAGGGACAGGGACAAACAAACCCTAGCCCAAAAATTTCAATGCTAAGTCTTGTACGCGATTGTGTATAAGGGCAACCCGCGTGCTATATGCGATTGTCCTAGAGAGCAACCCACGTACGCAGGCCTTTGTACACGAATGTATGCAATAACAACCCGCGTACAGGTGCAAAAGTTTCTAATAAAAAGAAAAAATTTCAAGGTCTTCAAATACCACTCTAAGCATGAACAAAGACAGGACACCACACACAGGAAATCAAGGCAAAGACTGGGCAATGGTCAACAGAAATAATCCACAGCAGTCTAGGCTCCCCATCGGAGTCGCCAGTTTTGTTGTTCAGGAATAAACACCCTTGTAACCTAGGGTCTGGGGTTAACAACGTACTTCTAAAACTTGCAGACAATCAACTTTAAATTACATAAAAAGGAATAGGAAGAAATGTTGAACTCACCTGATTAACGACGGTTGATCCAAGCTTTCTCTTCTCCCACTCTGCTTCTCTCCAAAGATTTCAGGGATGCACCTCCTTCACCTACAAAGAGAAAATTCTCCAAGTACAATCTTATACAGGTATATATGATAAGTTGGATGAACAATATATAGAGTGCTTGATAAAAAATATTCATCAAACCATGATACATGAAAGAGACTCAACACAAAGTTGGAAGAAGAATTCTCTTTATTAACAATAGTGAATGAGATAAGTGTACAACCCAACGCCTGAGACAAGGACTCCTCTGCAACCAAAGGATCCTGAGTTCTGCTGCTCCAAAGACTTCTGAAGATATACCACTAGCATAACTTTGCTCTCCAAGTATGATTGATTAATGCCCTCCCCAAGGCCTCTATTTATACTTTGGGAAATAGGGTGGTTTCGAAGGATGAGGAGGTTGAGACAGTTGAGATAGTTAATTATTAGGGCTCAACAAATATCCATTAATCGTGTTTTATTTTTTTTAATGTCAGATGGATGTGTACACAACTATTGATACTGGCAACCCACGTATGACACGCGAGTTTCTATAAGGGAAACCCGTGTACAGATCTGTATGCGGGTTGCAATGAGAATAGTCATGTACAGTACGTAGGTTGTCAAAGAAGATAGTCATGTATGTATGCGATTTGCTGTGGAGATAGTCGCGTACGGAAATCAACATATAGAAAGGTAAAATGGCAAGCTGGTTGGATAGTGAATGCATCTCATGTCATGCCCATCTATAGTGTTTAGGCAACCTTCAATCCATAAGTGTCCTTTTGTGTACCAACATATGAAGTGTCAGCACTCGGACAAAGAAGTGCCATTTGGGTTGATAACATCACCGTATCCCTGATGCTCCAATTTAACCATTTAAAAAACACTTTTGAAGATACATGCAGGTCACAAGTCTACAATTCGCTTATATGCAGCTTGCACCACTGTCACCTGTGTACATCGGGTTTTATGCTAAAAACAAAAAATATTTGGAGTTTTCCCCGTTAAGTAACGAATGCTTGATCATTGGCCTACCATATTCTAAGAAACGCTTTGATTCAACCCTTCATTTCCTATTGAGGGGCTACATATTGAGCTATTGTGAAGCATTGGAGGAGGATAAACTTGGAGATCAATAAGGAGATTATAGCAGAATTTCCCCCCATTCTTATATGCTTGAGTCTGCATCCCTTTGTCCTTTGAGGAAGACATTGGTGCTCTTTTACCAAGCTTGCCATTGTCTTTGTGAGCTTTCCATTTTATGGATGATTGAAGTGGTGGAGGCTCAGGTGGAGGGACTCGGTTTCTCGGTTCCAGTGAGGTGCCAACATAGGTTGTCATATTGTATCTCTAGTTTATATTAATAGAAATATCCATTTCTCGTCCAATTTCATGTGCCATTATGAATATTTGTATCCATGGATGTAATTTTTTTATACATATGTTTAAAAAGAATATGCCAGATTTAACACATTATATATCATGCTTGTATATCTCTTTGTTGTTGAGGATGGACTGTAGGGACAAGTTTTGATCAAGAGCTCAATGGTGGTCTTCTTCGAACATCCGGTTGAGGTACCATTCTTACCCCATAGTGATTAGTTTCTTTTATGTATATAGCATGCTTGAGAATGGATTGATTTCTGGTGTCAAACTGTCTGTTGTGGTCCACCCCAAGCCATATGAAGTATTTCTCCATAACAATATAGATTGATGGTATTAGACCAATATGCACTTTATGGTTTCTCAGTGCATGTCATCGAAAAGATATGGGTATCGAGAGATGGGTCTTGAACTAATTGAGCGTTGGGAAACCCACTCTTGTCGGCCCAGGAAGCACCACTTGGCGAAAGAAAGGAGAGATGACAGAGTATGAGATCTTATTAATCTATTGCTCGAGGAAGCCTTCCAACGATAAAGGAACACGATGATGGATAATTTTTCCCATATTACTCAATGTGATAGCGACGACTGAGACACCTTAAACTAGCAGCCATTTCAAAGGTGAAACACCCTTTTAGGTACAAGTTAACTTCAACATTCCTTTGTTTCAAGGCCAAATAGATTCATATGCTATGGAGAAATGGTTAAATCTTGTAGAGGGTTATTACTCTATTCAAAACTTTTTCAATAGTGAAAAGATCACCTTTGTGATTTTTAAGTCCCTCCCCCATGTCAAAGATAGGTGGGATGATTACTAGGAGAGGAATGGCAAAGATGATATTGCAAAATACATGCCAAAACCCACTTGGGCGGATTTTGATGATGCCCTAAAAGAGGAATTCTACCTTGTTGAAAACAATGATGACCAATACATGAGATGGACAACTTTGTGCTAGGAAATATATCAGACTGGTTAAGTTCACCAATATATTCCATACCTTACACTCAAAGATGGGTGTCAAAGACTCTGAACGACTCTAGTTCTTGAAGTACCACAATAACCTACATAAGTACATCCAAAGAGAAATGTATTTCCTAGACATCTCCTCACTTGGAGTTTCTTATTGATATACTTCCAAAATCAAGCAAAAATTTAAGCAGAAGTTGAATAAGTAGGAGCTTAGGTTTGCAAACCAAATACAACAAAATCATGGTAAAGGTGGCCCTAAGTCATAGAACAGAAAAAGAAAGGATAACCAAAATCATGAAAACCAATCTAATATGCCGAAAAAGAATGGTAACGAGAAGTCGAAGGACACTGTAAAATGGAGCGAGTTCCATAAAATCCCTTGGCACAACACCCATGAATGTTGCTCAAACAAATCTTTATTAGTTGAGAAGAAAACTTGAGAACAAAATTTTGACTTGGAATCTAATTCAGAGAAAGATAAGGGTAAGTAGATCATTGGCATGGAACCTAGTTCCACCATCACAATTGCAAATATTCAACCAGAAGAGCCAAAGAAGATCAAGGAAGGGGAGCACCTTTTTCATTCACATATGTGAGTGAAGGGGACTCCACTACATTTTGTTATTGACAATGATATCCATAAGAACTTGGTCTTGGAAAAATTCATTAATGGATTTAAGTTGTCGATAATGTCACAACACCAATCATTCACTATCAGTTTGTTGAGCCAAGGACAAGACATGCACATCAATTAACAATGCCTCCTTACCTATGGCACCGAGATATTGAAAGATGAGGTGTTGTGTGATGTTTCACCACTTGAATTTTGTGATGTTATTTTAGGACAAACCTATATGTGGAAACATCATGTTGTTTATGAGTCCAAGCCTCTTAGTTTCATTGTTACTTTGGGAGGACAACCCTACAGGGTACTCGAGACAATTTTGACTATTGTGGTTTCCTTGATCTTGGCAAAAAATTCAGAAAATAATATCTCAAATTTAGAAATGTTGAACTTTAGCGTTGTCATTGAATGTCAAACAAGAATCATGATGATGATGTCAAGCAAGAAGCACGAAGACATGAATATTGTTAAACTTTGGTGTTGCCATTGATGATGTCAAGTAAGAAGTCTATGAAGCTAGTTTGAAGAAATATATAGAAAATATGTATGCAAGTCTCAACAGTGTGAAAGACCCACCAAGTGATGACACTATATACTTGAAGCTAGTTTAAAGAAGTGTATAAAAAATATATGTGTAAGTCTCAAAAGTGCGCAAATCCCACCAAGACATGGAACCCTTATGTATGAACCTCACCAAGTCATGGGACTCTAATGAGTAAAATACACATGGATGAATGATCAAAAGATGTACGCTGAAGAAAGAAATAATGATGTGGTTAGCTTGACCAAGAATTAAGGAAGAAGGGGCGTCATAGACTCAAAGGAACCCCAACTTGTAGACACATGTTTTGAGAAAGAATAGTATAAATAGGCGAGAGATGGAAATGTGGAAGTAAGCTTGGAAGTATGCAAGATGTAGAATTCTGAATTTACAAGTTTCAGTATACTAGGGTATCAATGGCTGGTTCATCCGGAAGAAAGATATAGAAGAGAGTCAAGGACACAGAGTAGAAAAGCAAGAATGGAGATCTAAAAAATGCGAAGATAAATTTTCTGCGGTCTAGAAGATAAGAGTGCTCTGTGCGAAAAAAATGAAAGTGCAAATCTAAGTGTGCAAAGAGACTCGGACATGCATAAAATCCAAGTAGTAGTCACACAGAAGTACAATCATATGAGGATTAGTTGCATAGATATACATAAGAAGCATATGCGAAAATGGCCTAAGGGTACAAGAGGAATATTTGTGTAAAAGCAGATTGTCATGGATCGCAAATTGAAGGAACAAAGATCACAAATCATGAAAAGGAACAAAGATTACAGATCATGAAAAGGAACAAAGATCACATATCACATAAGCTAATATGAAGACAATGTGACAGAAGTACATTTATATTTATTTCAAGGAGACAGGAAAGGGCAAGGATAGGGAATTGGAGATTCCTTTCGGTTAGTGCTGAATAACTTGGGTAGAAGGATGGGGCAAGGAGGAAATATCATTGTATTTTTAAGGTTGGTTCTTGATCACAATAAATAGGTTCTTCCATAGAGGATTGGTGTCCTCACAGGTTGAAGCCTATATAAAACAAGTTGGTGCTTGCACAGATGAGTGGTGTCCTCATAGGTTGTTGTATGCTTATATAGTGAGTTGGTGCTTGTATGTGGGATTGATATCCCAACCATATTGATGTATGAGTGAGTTGGTGCTCACATATTGGATATTGGTGTCTCCCATATATATATATTATATATTTTCAAATACTCTGTGCACAATTGTCTTTTATTGTTATGATTGAAATTGAAATTGGTGCCTAAATTAAAAGGTGACAAGTTATATAATCTGTGCATGACACGGATTCACCCCCCCAATATCATTAAGAATTCCAACAATTGGTACCAACGAAGGTTTCTTGAGGAACAATATAACAAGTGGAAGATATATCATTGCGCAAATATGAATAAACAACAATGTCTCTCTACAAACAGAGCACCAAGGTTGATGGATCAAATTACACATTTTGGAGTATAAGAATGGAGTTGTACTTGCAGTCTCTTAGAGTTGATGTCTGACAGTCGGTTGAAAATGGTTACAATGTCCCCAAAATTGCACCAGTAAAGGCAGCTAATAGAAGGAAATATGATGTAATGCAAGGGTTAGGAATGCAATACTATGTGGTTTAGCAGACTCAGAGTTCACCAAAATCCCGCAATACATATTAGCTAAAGAATTGTGGGATAAGCTTAAAAACATCTATGAAGCCTGATGATAAAGTTAAGAAGGAGAAGTTGCATACTTACTCAAGACATATTGAAACACTAAAAATGAGGGAAGAATAAAACATTGCATCCTATCTTCTCCGTTTTGATGAGGTTGTCAATGCTATCAAAGGTCTTGGAGTACAAATTGCTAAAGAAGTAGTCATGCAAAAGATGCTGAGAACACTTCCACCTATATTTGATTCCAAAGTGTTAGTCCTAGAAGACATAATTGATTTGAATAAACTAAAAAAGGACAAACTTCATGGGATTGTTACTGCATACAAGATGAGGACCGAAAAATATTATCCTTCTAGGAAAGAAGAAAGTTTCAAAACCACCAAGAAAACAAAAAGCAACAAGCATGAGTAGAACAAGAACTCATCTGATGAATTAGACGAAGAGGAATCAAACTTTGTGAGGAAATTAAAAAGGGTTCGTGACAAATACAAAGGTAAGCTACCTTTCAAGTCCTTTGAATGTGGTAATCCTAGGCCACTTTGCTTCAAAATGTCCTTACAAAGAAAGTATAGATAGTCATAGTGAAGAAGAAATCAATCATAAAGAACGAAGGAAGACATGCCAATGGAGTAGGGCTAAAGATAGGAAGAAGTTCTTTGAATAGAGAAACATTGCGTATTCTAAAAAATTTAGTTGTTCATATGAAGAATATATTAGTGATGACAATATAAGAGAAGTGCTCTTCATGGTAATTGTAGAAGAGATTGAAAATAAAGATTCAGAAGAAAAGGATAAGTTCTTCTATTATAATAAGGAGAATCATCACATGAGAAAGCAATTTCAAATAAGAATCAATCAAATTCTACTATAAAAACCTTCAGTAAGTATTTTTACAATAGAATCTACACTTCACCTTCAAAATCCTATGCTGAAAATGGATCATGTAATCTGCTTGATATGAGAAATATTTAGGAATAAAGTGAGGAAGAAATCTTCAAGTTTAAAGAAGAGGAAACTGCAGAAGTTGACTGGGAAGGCGAACTAGTTATTGCCTTGGAAGAACTAAAGAAATCAAGAAAGAAGAATAAATATTTCTAGGAAAAGTTGTTAAAGTGTGAAGACCAAGTGAAGGAGGCAAAAATTATTCAATAAACATTACCAAATTAGACGAGTAAAAGGGAAAAAGATCTTGAGGGACAATTAGACTACACACTCTAGACAAAATCAAGAAGCTTGAAGGAAATAATTTCATACTAAAAGTGTCACTGGAAGAATCAAAACAAGAAAATGAGCTATTGACAGAACATCTTGAGCAAAAGGATATAGAGATATCTCACTTAAAAGGAGAACTGGCTTAAATAAGAAAATAAAACTAGCCTTTGAAAAATCAAAGACAATTCAAGAATGAAATCCCAAACTGTACAAATCCAAAAGGTGACACTGAGGTTAGTTAAGACATAGAAATTGAAGCCAAATTCAATAACATTACAACAATATTGGATAATATATTGAACAGTTAGAGGTCATCAAAAGAAAAATATGGTCTTGGATATGATAGGATAGATGAAAAAGTCTGTGACAACATTTTAGGCACAAATCAATGACGTACCAAAGGGGGTTTAAGAAGGAATGAAATGTGTCATCAAAGAAAGACTAATCTAGGTATGAAAACTCCCAAAATATTTCTTGTTATGCTAGTAGAAAAAGGTTGAATACATAGAAATGCTTAAGGTGCAATTACAATGGACGTGTTGCAAAATACTATCATACTATAAGATGTTATACTTGTGATGGATTTGGACATAAGTCACAAAATTGCTGAAGAACAATCGAATGATTAGAAAGAAATATTCCATATAACATCAATAGTAATACATGGATGGAAAATGAAAGCAAACTTATGCAATATAAAAAAGGGAACACACACTAAAAAATGGATAAATAAAATTCCACAGACATGTACAGTGAATTAAATAATACAGGTATTTCTCAAGTAGCAAACAACTACTATTTATCTTGCTAATCTCCAAAGTTTTGAATGAAACTCCTTGAATTCAATATGTTGTCTATCAGGAATTCAAGGAAAGTATCAATAAAATTGCAGCTAGATGTTGAAGAGTATTGCACAAAAACTCATTTGTATTCAATCAATATTTTTATAAAAGTACAGGGGGTACACATATTCAATTTGACCATACATAGCATATATTGTTGTCAAAACTCATATATCAGCATAAATGGACTATCATTCATTCCTTCAAAAGAAAATATAACTTGGATTGTATGGTTGCATCACTAGTCACATGTAGAATACTAATTATGCATAGGAACTCTGATACAATACATATAATAGTCAGAGTTTGTATTACTCATGAAAAGGAGTTTCCGTTACAAAAAAGATACATATATTTCAAAAGGACTCCTGTTGCAGACGCTATAAGTATGTATATTGAGCTGGTTCATGATAACAGGGGTATCTTCATCCATGGTCTTCAAAAAAATGAAAAAAATGAGTTCCGAATGACAAGATGTACATCTTTAAAGGAGGTAATTATGCAAATTTACTCATTAAACACAACTTAGTGTCAGTAGAGAGTGTCTGCTCTGCAAGGTACAAAGCATCTAGAATTCTGTGAGATTGTTTCAAGAAACCTAGATGGATTGTTGCTGCACCTCCATTTGATCAACACGACTCTTCAAAAGTGAAATATCTGTCATGTCCCTAATTTACCTAAATTTGTGCATACCATTCCTTGACATCAACTTATTTGAGATTCGATGTCCATTTCTCGAGATTATTCTTACGCTTGATAAATTCTGTCCTTTGCATCTGAAAGATTGTGGAAATACCTCCAACAAAAATCCACGCAAAAATCCACCCTGCTGCTGTTGTTTAGACATTTTTGGGTTTATCAGTTAGACAACAAATCGAGTTGGTGGATGAAAAACAAATAGGATAATTGGTTACCTAGAACAACAGTTGGATGAACGTGACAGATTTAAAATGCAATTGATTAATTTGGTAGTTGATTAAAAATGTTTCTTCATTTGGTAGTTGATTAATTTGATTAATTGATTAAAAGTGGTTTTTTTTAACTTTCTAATTATAAAAAGGAGTTATCCCACATTCATAATAATGTAAATTCTCTTATTACCATTCTTTATTGCACCGAGAGTAGCGAGATGCTTACAACCCAATATGGGGGAGATGTGTAACGTTACATGTAACGAACTAACATTATGTGCATCGAGAGGAGCGACATGCTTACAACTTAATATGGGGAAGATATGGGGGACATGTGTAATGTTGCATGTAACAAACTCACAAAAATCCATATTCGCTCATAAAATAAAAATGTAAACCCAAATAAAATATTATGAAAAAATAACACCTCAAGAAATTGGATGCCTCTCAGTGCTTGATAGATCTGTGTTTAGGATGGATCTATGATGGTATAAGAGAAGTGGAAAAATATTTATCCCACATGTGTGTGATGGGATGTACATCCTCTATGTCTCTAGCTATATAATAGAGGTGAAGGGGATTCATTTGAGCACAATGGTGACACATGAGGATATGCACATTATTGTGTGTCATTCTGACATGAACTGAAGATGGAATGTGATGTGTGAGCACTCAAGTTCTTAAGAGTTGGAGTTTCTTAAAGAATAAATAATATCAAGCCTTGTCATGGATGTTTCCCCATTTAGGATTTTACAACGTGAATTTGGTGTACTCTTTTATCTTCCCTTTCCTCTTTTACTTATGTTATTGTTTATTTTATGCTTGTGTAGATAGGAGATTAGACTAGTTGATTCTGATTTATATGCCAGTTATATATTACTCTATATTAATACATGTTTCTTAATAGTCTAAAAGATAATTTTACATAAACATTGCCATATCTCTTGGGTTTTAATTATATTTTATAGAGACATAGTCCAATTTATTTACTATGTCAATACTATTAACCACAATTTTTGCCTCATAACATTGACATTGAAATTCTGATGTCACAACATTGAATTAACACCATAATTGTGACATCTTAGAGCATTGTTGCAATTCTAACATCGGTAGAGGACAAAAAAGAAAAGAAAAGTGTAATTTTTAGTAACTATTGAAAAATCCTAATGTCACAATCAATTTTTTCCATTAACATAAAAAACAATGATAGATTTTGTAGACAAATGTAATATTACTAGGTTCTTTCCTTTGATTGTATTCTCATGTCAAAAATCTATTAGTTGTGAGATTATATTTCTTTATTCAATAGAATCACTCATAATTTTCAGGGTCCCAGAAGTAACCTATACAATCATAGGCAGAAGTAGATGTACCATAATTGAATTAAATACAACAAAAAGTAGGAGCAAAATATGTATCATCATATTCTGCATATGGCTATTATTTGAAAGCCAATATTGATTGCGAATGTAGTGTGTTACAAGAGGATAATTTTCCATTTCGTTAGCGGGGTCTAAACATGGAATTTCGTGGGTGGGTTGGAAAGTTTGTGAACATGAGATATAAGAGAATCACTCATAATTTGATTTATTCCTATCTTCAAAACTTTTGACATGCAAATTATTTAGAGAAAGTATATCCAAATGTCCTATTTTATTAATTTCAACAATGAATAAATGCATCATAAACACACTCCTATCACTAACATATTTAAGGTATTTATCTTCTATAAGGGTGTCAAGGGACAATAATCAACTTTCTTCCTAAATTGTAAGATAAGAAAAGTTTTCTCTGAAACACAAATTGATTACAATCATGCTCTAGAAGATATCATATATATTATTACATTTTTAGACAAGTTTATCCTAGTGCTTTCATCAATGCTAAAACGTAAGACTCATAAACAATATCAATTTCCCCAAAACCCTTAAAACAATTTTGAATTTCTTGCAAATTGACATATTTAGGATCTTCTCACATTCCCTAGAATCCATAATAAAAAATTTCTGATACCTTCCCTTGAGGGTACCCATGAGATTCTCTCTCCTATGCTCTCTACAAGGTGTGAGCACATCTATGTCCTTAAAAATTCAAATTTCAAATTGTGCATCCATGTCTGCATGCACCAATTAGGACTTGGGATTCATACCATTGTCAAAATACTTCTAACTAGACTAATAAAACCTTCAACTCAAATATGATATTCCTACATGCATAAAAAGGTAAATCTTCCATTTGGGATGAAAACCTAACTAATGTTTTTCTTAACATGCTAAAAATAAAAGAAGATTTTTTTCTAAATTCTAGAGAAACAATTACATCTTGATTGAACATTTAGAAGCTCCTTTGGTCCATATCTCCACTCCAAGTTTTCCATCTAGGAATTGCTCCAAATATTTGCTTCAAGATCCTTCCTTTCCAATCAAGTTAATCTTATCGGTTGACCAACCCGCTCTATGATAAGGGTACTCTTCTCCCCTAGAATCATTAAGATAGGGAGGGGTGGTATATGACTATGATAGTTGAAAGACCCATTGATGGTAAGTTTGGGTCCTCATTATCCATTGATACATAACGTTCTTCAAATTATTGCTAGATGTTAAATATGTTATCAATTTTGAACCTCTATTAGATTAATTATGTAGAGGGGAAGAATACAATTGTTTAGAACCAAACAATAGTCCAATATCTCCCCTATGTAATGCAATGGGATTATTTATCTATTATGGTCACCGAGGCAATAATGGTAATTTTTTCGAAAAGTTTGATTTGGAAATATGTTTTGAAGGCTATACAAATTAGTGTACAAATAGAAATGTTAAAAGGACATGCAAAACTTCTTCATTAAAACATTATATATCTCTTCCAAAGAGAAAATATGGAACTTCCTTCACAATAAGAACAAGGCCATATTAGGGTTTAGCACAATCCATACATATTTCCACTAACTCTGTGTAAATTTCAACATCGTCTCAACCACCTAGTAATAGGATGTCTCTCACGGTCACCTTTCACCTTGTTTTATAGTAATTATGCATAGTGATCTCCACATAATACTCATGCATAAATCATTACTTTAAATGACCTAATATGCCTACTATTTGTCCACCTTCTAACTATTTTTTCCTAAATTTTCTCATCTACTTTCCAACTAATTTTTCCTTTTATATTTTAAACTCACATGTGTAAACATAATATCATAAGTTGTAATCAAATAAAAATATTTAAATAGAAAGTAAGTGCTTTTATTGAATTCCAATACTTCTAATGCAAATTTATTTTACCCTTTTACTTGCATACAAAAATCAAATATATTTTGCTCCGTCCTATTTAAAGGAGTAGACTCCAACTATATAAATAATATTTCCATGACCACACTTTTATCGTGATGGAAATATTGTTTCCAAATATCATGCACATTGTGTGTGTGTGTGTGTATATATATATTCCAAAACACAAAATATCAACTAGTACCAAGGGTGAGGGCATACACACATATTTACATGGAGGAGGAACCGATACATTATGGGTGGGGACATGTTCACTCCACGTCTTTTATAACTGGTGAGAGACTCACATACCGAGGAATAATGACTCTACACCTTTAATGTGCATTTCTTAGTTCATCCTCGTAGGTGACCACTATAGTGCAACCTCACAACATGGTACAACCTACTATGTATGGATAGCTCTACTTCAACCTAGTTTACATGGAGGGAGTTGCTAATAGGTGGGATTGGGCTCTATCTCTCTCTCTAGTGCATGTTACAAATATTTCATATGATCTCTATCCACATGTCCGCCAAGATGGTGACACTAGCCCCTATATCTATGCATATATACGAACCCATAAATAAAATAACATCATTTAAACCATCAAAGAATTTCATAATCATATCTTTAAAACATAAAATTTAGGTTGAGACAACTAATCTCATGACCCCAACCTAGGTATAAACATCTTAACTCATTCTAAAAGTCACATATGTTTATGATTCCTACCTATTGCACTCATCAAATCATTAGTAGCATCGCAATATATAACAATTTAAAGTTATCATGTTGACACAATCAAGCCAAAATCATAAATTTGTACACATAGTTATAACATTAAAAAAATATCCACATAAATCAAAATGTGTTCATCAGTCATACACAATCAACATATCTTATCATACCAAAAATATTTTTATTACATAAATCACATAAATATGTATCCATCAAACAAATTATATCGAATCACCTTGAAATGCCCTCAAAATAAGTAATAATAAGTCATTACAATTTTAGTAAATAATGGGCATTACACACATTGTATCTTAAACTAATGTATGTGTAAATTTTAACTTCGCCGCTTTGAAATCTCAAATCCCAACTTGGTCTCAAGTCTCTCTAAATTAGATGCAAGTATTGAACCCCAATTCTCTATCTCAAAGAATGTATATCAACACATACAATTATTTATGACATGAAATACATGAGATCTATTTATTTCTCTTATTCAATATAACAATCACATGGATGATTTCAAGGAACCATACTTATTTAAAAGTGTATAAATGTTGGTGAATATTACCAATTCTTAAAACTCCNCGAAACAGGGCTTCAAAAAATGCAAAATGGCGAATCTTTTTTGGGAGAAAAACATGGAAAAATAGCCCACTGGGATAAAATTCGCCCCTAAAATTATCCTTGAATCACATATAAAAATTGACAGAGAAGTTTTTGGTCTAATGAACCTGGAAAAACCCTTGCAAGAAAA
Source organism: Pseudotsuga menziesii (assembly GCA_001517045.1). Lineage (NCBI taxonomy): Eukaryota > Viridiplantae > Streptophyta > Pinopsida > Pinales > Pinaceae > Pseudotsuga > Pseudotsuga menziesii. The sequence goes on along the minus strand of LPNX011136225.1, from coordinate 933,311 downwards.
CCAGTGAGAGATATAGTAGATTTTATTATCTTCAAGCGGTTTACAATAGGCACAATATATCAATCCAATATAGACTTATCTTTGATCCAAAAGGATTTGAACCTGAATTATGTTCTCTGATGGATAGCTGGGTAATGCACCCCTCTCTGTAACCATGCCTCTCTTTGTAGCTTCTCTCTAGCTAGGTCCTCTTGCTCCTTTATTGCTGGATCATTGTCTTAGTGATTCCCTCTCTTAGAATGATGAACTATATCTCATATTTCAAATCCCTCCAGTGAAGTATTCCCCCTCTGCTCAGGAATGCGCCCCCTCTGTCAACTGAATGCTCTACAACTAGAATCAATCTCTCATAGAAGCATTCTTTGCTTCTAATGTATCCTTCCTATGCTATAGATTAGGTGTGCTAGATCTCTGTGCATATATGCACCCTCACTCCACAAAAAAATGTTCTCTCTCTGCTTAAGAATGCACCTCTGTCTCTCATGGAAGCATTGACCCTTCTCATGCAAGGATTCACTCCTCTCAGTACACTGATTGAACCTCTCTTGCATGCCCAGTATCTGAGCTCTCAGTTGATGAATCTCCTGCCTTGGATGGTTCCTCTCTACCTCATAAGAAGTATGATGGATCTCTTTCAGATTTGTGCCCCTCCTCTACTTGACGATTTCACCCTTATCTTCTCAAGAATAGTCCCTCAACCTCATGCAGTGATTCACTCAACCTGTGTAAATACAATCACTACTCACAATGCTATTCACTATGCCCAAGGTGAATGCACCCCCATCTACCTCTACTCTCTTTTATAAGCTTTTGGTGAATTTTGCGGTTCTGAAACGCTAACTACTTTTCATGCACATGCATCACCTACTTTTCATGCACATGTAGTGTTCATGTAAATCTCATGCACATGCATCACGAAAATCTCAATGTTGAATTAGAAACTGGTGCATTCATTTATTCCTTGCATGCAACTTGTATAGGTCTTGATAACCTCAACATGTTCCCACCACAAGAACCATGACAACTTGTAGATTGTTTCTCACACACTACATTAATTCCTATACTGTTAATGTGCCTTCATGCTAGGCATAACCACATGAAGTACATCGCGAGTTACAAAGCTCAACAGTATATATGTGCCTAACCATAAATTGAAGGTCATTAACAGTTAAAAATATTATATGGATTTACACCCTTCAAACCCATGTGAAATAACTATAGGACATTACACCTACAATTTTTTACTTAAGAGTGAGAAATTTCTCTAAAATATGAATTCCCCCCCACCCCACACACACATGGGAAAAATATAACATATAAATTCAAGGGGTGTTTCCCCACATTTATAGACAACATCCTTAATAAAATCGTCAGCATAGACTAGTGTAACTCACCCGATGATTTTCAAACTGACCACCTACTAATATGAAACTAGCCAAATGCTCAAGAACAATGATGCCAAATATGATTGAGCTAACCCATTGAGCTTACACACGCACATGGATGTATATGTGCATGTGTGTGTGTGTGCGTGCGTGCACGTGTGTGTAATTATCACATGTTAAGATTTGAACCGAGGTCATTGTGAGAACAATCACTCCAAGTTGTTGCTAGACCATCACATGTTAACATATACATAAAGTCAAACTTTAACATCAGTGGAATCATCATAATATAAAGTAGGGCTAATTGAATTTTAACTTTCTAAAGTTCCTTTTAGTTTACTTATTACATTGAGAAAAACAAAATGGATGTATTGAGATTTCTAAACCACAAAAATAGGGAGCAAAATATACAATGTTTAGTCTAGCTCACTATAACAATATCACATTGAGAAATTTTACCTATCTTGTTTAATTGATTAATCTCATATTCACAAAATCAATAATACACCTAATTTTTTTGTGTTCTTTTGAGCAAATCCACTGTCAATATGAACATATAAAAACACCCATATAGATCATAACTAAAGGGGTATATTAAATCTACCCTCAATATGAACATATAAAAACACATATATCAATCATGGCCAAAAACATATTAATGTAGCACACCCAATATTTTGCACAACTATATATTTTTTCTTATTCACAGGATTTGGGGTTTTGATATCACATTGAGAAATTTGGACACCCTTAATATTTTATAAGATTAATTTGTGATTGATATTTATAATAAGTTGTATTATATAAAGTAAATAGAAATTTTTACATACACTCTCCATAATGTGGTTTATTAAATTTAGCCATTATTTTATTGAGTTTAATATTTAAATTTTAACACCAAAAATATTATTCAAATTTATTTAAAAATATATAAACAATCTCTACTATAAATTATATAACTGAGATAAAAAATATAATGTTCCATATGGTTTATTAAAAAAATATATGCATATTAAATATTTATACTTTATTTGTTGCTTTACATGGCTCATCTCCTCTCATATAACTCGAGTGTTTATATAACTAAACATTAATGGGTAAAGGTGAAGGTAAGTCCAATAACTTTTTTTACACTTTAATTCTAACAGTGTTTAAATATAATTCAACATTAATGAGTAAAGGTGAAGTCGAATAAGATTTTATAAAATTTAATTTCCATGAAACCCATGTGAAAATATTTGTTTAAGAGTGAAATTTTTAAAAATATAATTTGGAATCACATTTACATAGTACAAATTATATATAAAATAAGTTTTTATATACTTTAATTCCCATGAAATCCATGTGCAAATATTTGTTTAAGCAAGAAATTAAAAAAAAAATATAATTGGAGATCACATTCACATTGTTATATCTATATATGTGTGGGGGTTAGTTTGATAACTTGTGGTTTGGATATTTGGTTTTAATAATTATGATTTGATTTTTTTAAAAATTTGTGGAAAAAAAACTATTTTTATTATTATTGAGTATAATTTAACTTTTTATTTTATATGTCTATATTATATCTATAAAATTTAATTAATTAATAAATAAATAAAATTTGCTAACTTAGTATTGTTTATGAAATTCATTGAATTTTACTATTTTTACATATTAGAAGTTGGCATGCCCTACCATCTATGCTTTTCAAAATTTTAAATAAGTATTACAACATTAAATAATTAAAGATTGACTTTACAAAATTTTAAATAAGTATTACAACATTAAATAATTAAAGAGTGACTTTACAAAATTTTAAATAAGTATTACAACATTAAATAATTAAAGAGTGACTTTAACAAAGTATAGTTTGGCAGCTATTTTTTTAATAGCTGAAGGTTAAAAGGTATGTTATTTCAATTATTTAATAATAAAGAGTGGGATCAACTCTCAGACGAGTTATCCAGTTCATTTCATTTATTTAATAAATTTTAAAGAGTGAATTTAATTAAAGTAGAGTTACTTTGTTATTTCTTTAATAGTTGAAGGGTAAAAGGATCACTTATTTCAATTATTTAATAATAAAGAGTAAGTTTAATTACAAGTTTCAGAGTTCATTTCAATTATTTAATAAACATTGAAGAATGAGTTTTTTAAAAGATAAAATTAACTAATTAATTTTTTATAATTAAAAGTAAAAATTTTAATTATTTCAATTATTTAATAATAAAAAATAAGTTCAACAGGTTAATTTCAATTATTTAATGATAAACATACCCAATAGATGGCAGCATGAGCAAGCATGAGCAACAATGAGTTGAAGTAAAGAGCAGTGGATCCATGCTCAACAGTAATGCATTTAATGAAGAAAAAGGGGTGAAAATCAAGATTTCTTTTCAATGAGGGTTTTATTCCAGACAAGGGTTTCTGTTCCGATCAGTGTAACAGGTATCTAACTATTAAGCAATTTTATTATTTATAGGCAGTAGAGCAGACAGCCTTCTCTCCAACAGTGTATATTTGTTTGATCCAATCTTACATAAATGGATTGTTACAAGTCTCACCGCGGTGCCCAGGCTAGCGCCCCAGGGATTGACAACAGTTTTCACGAATATACACATAAATATCAGTTCATGCGTAAATGGGAAGCTGGTTATATATCATAGAGTGGAGTAAAATGATTTACTATATATTCAATCATTGAGATCAGTGAAAGAGTTGAGACAACCCTTAGGGCCAATATAATGTGGCAATCCCGGTTTCCCATATCAAAGACAATTAAGCAAAGTAATATAGATTGTTTGTTTTAGGAAATTTTATAAATTGATAAATTTTTACCTTATTACTCTCTGTTTTCGCCATTATTAATGCTTTACTTTATATCTCCAAGCCTGAAAATTCATTTTAGGGATATTCGTGAAAGCTTGTTCAAAGAACAATTGCTTGAAGCGTTAATAGATGATGCTTTGTAAATTAGGAATTGAAGTCTGGGCGAATGGACAAGAAAAATAGATTACTCAAGTGTTATTTCTTGGCTGATTGAAAATATATAACACAATGTATGGCTCTTGAACTTAATGGAAATATGTGATAACCTAGATGATTGAAAATATATGATGCAATGTATGGCCCTTGAACTAAATGGAAACATGTGATGCTATTGTTGATGCTTTGAACTCAATGGAAATATGTGATAACATAGATGATTGGAAATATATGATGCATTGTATGGCTCTTGAACTCAATGGAAACATGTGATACCATACTAGATGCTAATTACCTTCTTATGCTTTGATGCATATGCAAAATCTTTTTACTCATAAAACCATGTTTGATTGGGATACATTAAGTGTGGAGAAAGATTTAAATATAATAATAACATATTTTTTGATATAGGGTTTTTTCGGACAATCTACAGTAGACATCAACCTAACTTACTCCAGAAACTTACAAACTGAAACATATTTTTTTCCAAATTTAAATATAATAACAGTGATATATTTATTTTCTTTTTACTGCATTTAGTAGTCAACTTTTTTCAATTAAACAATCATATGTGATAACATCACAAATTTAAATACAATGACAAATTATAATCTTAGATGTTATTATTTTACAGCATTAGCTATCAGTTTCTTTGATCAAACTTTTATATAATATATAATTATAATAATAATATAGTTATTTTAGAAAATGAACCATTATTATTTAAGTTAGGGTAATTATTTTAAGTAGAAAAATATAATTTTCATAAGTTTTTATAATTATATATTATTTTAATTTAAAAAACTAAAAAATCAAAATAAATAATTGGTTATTATTATTATAATTATATATTAATTAATGTTTGTAATTATTGTATTTATAATTGTTTATATTTTAAAATTTGAGGTGATTAGTTAATATGTTTTTTTGATAAAATAAATGTAATATGAAAATGGTTCCCACTACATATATAAAAAACCAAAAATAACTTCTTTGTAGCAGTTAACTTATAACCTATCAGTATTCACTGATACTTAAGTGATTATACTATTATTTATATATACAAAATAAATCATATTTTCCTTTTAACTAAAGCAAAAATAAATTAAAGCTTTTTTAGACATTTATGTTTATTTAACCTCTACATTAATCTGCTTGTGCAAAATCCGACAATGCCTGGAGTGGACATGAATCTAAGATAGTTCGACAAAGAATCAGAGTATTGAGTGGACATAGTTCGAGAAACAATCATAGTATATACCTATATTTATGGGTAAGTATATACTAATAAATGTATAAATTCAATCTCTACCTCCTTTACAAGTCAGTTAAGTCTTGCAGCTTTTGTGGATATTTTACCGCGGCGGAGGAGCGTGGGGTCTGAAGCGTGAGTAACTTGAAGGCTTGAAATTGGTCAAAGAAATTCATGACCGTCAGACTCTTTAAAACTTCCGAAGGTAGCTTTTCCATTGCCATGTTCGATTTTATGACAGTGGGCGCCATCCAGATACTACGTCCAGTTAGTATTTTTATTGAAACTTTAGACAATTGGATCAAAAGGACACATGAACTAGTACATAATTTTGATATTTATAGCAATTAACTTCTACGTTTCAAAAGCTTGGAGGCCGATTTTAACAGTCGAAAGTCGAGAGGAAACACATTCAGAGCCTTTATTCATTGGACCGACTAAAATGCGTACTAAATTATTTTTGTCCATGATATTTAAGAGGAAAGGATGGTAATTGATTGATTTCGTATTTAATAGGGTATGTCGCGAAAGAATTCAGTCAGGAGAGGTAGTCGGTCAAAATGTTCCTTTGGTTAGGCCCAACGTTTCTAAAATGTATGTGTGGAATTTTAGTGAAAATTGTTGGAAAAGTTGGTTGGAATAGCATATCAGCTGAGCTGGCTTTCTGAGAATTTATAGCAGGTCAGTTTTTGTCATACAATCTAACAGGATAAGGAGTTCATGTCTCTAGTATATAAGTCTGTTTGTAGTTTCAATGACCAGCAATTTTAGTAGGTAGAAGTTTTTAATATGAAGAAGCAGATTGTAAATTTGAAACAGAAAAGAAATATATGGACAAACAGAATAGAAGAGAGAGACTGAAGTGCTCGTTGAGAGGGCAAGCTGTCTAAACATCCTTGTAACTTTTTAAGTTTGTATTTATGGCTGTAAGTTCTTTGTTATGTCCTAACAAGAAATATAAATCCATAATTTATGGTTTATTGCAAGTTTCATTTACTTGAATGAATGTTGTTTACATTTACTGGTTAGTTAAAGAAAGGATTCGACACAAGTCCTATTTTTAGTTTTTATCAGAAAGAATTCAAGACAAGTCCTATTTAATGTTTGATTATATAATATTGTGAGTAAGTTGCAATATAGTTGTGTTACAGTTTATCCAAAGTTACTATGGTGAAAAGTGTCTTTCATATCCCAAGTCTTTAAACTAGAAAATATGAAATTATTCTTTAGTTCAGAGAAAAGTGGTCAAACAAAAATTAGTTCCAATCTAATTGACAAAACTTTCCACATATTGAGGTGTCAGTCAAGTTAATTGAGGCAGCCGCCATTCTCCAAGAAATAGCAGCATGATGCTGGGCAAAGCATATTCAATGTGTCGTTGATAACTGAATTGTTATTTTTTGTACCTCACATCGACTGACCCTGTGTCACGGGTCTCCTTTGACGGTAGGGATTCACAATAATGTCAAATGGAGTTGGCTAGGTAAGTATGGTTGGCATCGGGTATTGAAAATAAGATTTTTAGTGTTAAAATTGTAATTGTTATTGCAGAAATAGATTTGGGATACTCAATTATGTATTCATCCAGATTATGCAATTTCAATCAGTAAAACTTTTTTTTAAACCATTTCCACCGAGTTTTTTTTGCAAATGGTCTAGAGTTTAGTTTAGCTTACTGCATGTCAAATTGGCAATGGGTGTGCTTTTTTCAAATTTGCAGGGAGTGTTGGGTTTCAAAATAATGGCAATGGGTATTAATTTCAATTTAATTTGCAGCGACGAAAGGAGGCACACAGAATATGGTCCACAATTTTTGTAGTCTACTAAACTGTGTCGTAAGCTGTTGGCTATGGCAGCGTACAGGTCAAATAACCAAATCAGCCTGGTCTTTGTCAGGAGATTTGAGGTCCAACTTTGTGATGGCCCAAACCATTAACAATTTCCGTCTCTGCAACTCGAAATGTGGGGCCAGGCTCAGGCCAGCTGTTCTTGATTTGTCAAGGGTTCTACATCTCGTGAAAGCCCTCCTGAATCTCCTCCTGAATTGAACAACTTTGCCACTTGTTCTGCATGATTTCTATATATGACCCAGCTGCTGGAGGGATATCAAATTACATATTTGTTTGATAAATTCTCAAATCTCGGAGGGACTTTTGCTTGACGTGCTTAGTGTAAATTATCTCTGAATTTCTGGGTCTGTAATGATTTTCCCGGCGATGAATTTGCCCACGTTTCCCCCCAGTACGAAAGACAAAGAATGGAAATTAGCAGGTGAAAGCAGCTTCAAGCACGACCAGGATATCCTCCTTCCCGGCTTCAGATTCCATCCTACAGAAGAAGAGCTGGTGGAGTTTTATCTACGCAGAAAAGTAGAGGGGAAGCACTTCAATATTGAACTAATTGCGTCCGTTGATCTCTATCGATACGACCCCGGGGAGCTTCCAGGTTCTATATAGATCTAGACCCGATACTTCTGTTTAATTCATTCATATAATTTTTTTAGATTATTATTCCTTTTTGGAGCATGAATGAATGAGCTACGGTCTTCTTTTAACATTAGCTGCATCTTGTACTTCACAGCTTTGGCTTTCAGTGGAGAGAAACAGTGGTTCTTTTACGTGCAGCGAGATAGAAAATATAAGAATGGAGATCGACCGAACAGAGTTACAACGTCTGGGTATTGGAAAGACACAGGCGCCGACCGGATGATTCGCAATGAAGCCTCTCGTTGTATCTGATTGAAAAAAACGCTCGTTTTCTATAAAGGGAAGGCGCCCAATGGGAAAAGGACGAGCTGGATCATGAACGGATATAGGCTGCCACAACTTGAAAGCCAAATAATTCAGAAGGTATGTATTCTAATTGCCATGGTCATTTAACTTATTTGCTCGGAAGTGATCAATTGCATATTTTTCTTAATAGCTCTGCATGTACAATCAAGCTGATTTCACGTTATTCTTAATAGCTCTAAATGTACGATGATCAAGATGCTCTTAGAAGTTAGAAATAAGATCAAAGATGTAGGTGTCCTGGAATAATTTTTTGAGATTACATTATAAATAATATTTCAGTTATTAGTTAGTAAATTTTAGTTAATAATCTTGTTATAATTGTAGATAACGGTTTTGATATCCTTTATATGTAACACTCATCTATTTAATAAGATATTAATTTGTTGAGATTCTTCAAGGCGTATGTCAGGTGTAACATTAATATTAAATTTTTGAAATGCCAAAAGTATCACATTGTCCAACAAAGTTTTGCATATACAGAAGAGAGCTTCCGTATATGCGCATTTCTGCCTTCAGTAAAATATGCGCATTTACGGAAGCGAGCTTTCATATATGCACATTTTTCCTTTGGTAAATGCGTATATATGGAAGCGAGTTTCTGTATATGCGCAATTCTGCCTTTCGTATATGTGCATATACGGAAGAGAGCTTTCGTAAATGCACATATATGGAGGGCAGAAATGCGCATATACGGAATCTCTCTTTCATATATGCCCATTTCTGTCTTCCGTTTATGCGCAGCTACGGAGGAAAAAATGCACATATACGAAAGAGAGATTCCAATAAAACCAAAGGATTCTTCTAGCAATTTTTTTTAATGGTTACTAGCAACTCTATAAAGTTTAAAGTTAAATTACAATTGTGTCTCTATTAAGAATTTGTTAATTTTATTTATTTATTATTATGATGAAGCATTTCTTAATTGATATGATCAACTTAACTCGCTATCTATACAACATATAAACTTCTTACAATCATTTTTATTTTAATAAGAAAAGAATGATAAGCTTCATAATATCTTATTGATTTTTAATTATATTTATTCTTTTTTTCCATAAGATATATATCTTATATAATAAATATAATTAAGTGGATTATGTAATTATTTAATATTTTCTTAACCACAAATCTCTTTGCAACAAATACCTACCTACCTAATATATTCCACAAAATACTATAAAAACATAACCCGTGTTTTATTTGTACAAAATGGATATCCAAACATAAACCATATAAAATTGTTAAAAACATAACCCATGTTTTTCTTATTTATATATGTTTTTTTGGAAGTTTTGAAATTGTTAGAAAAAATGTTCGTTTTTTTGAGGCTAATTGACTATCAAATCTAATGAGAATTCCTAAGAACCGGAAAGCAAATAATATATCATTATTTCTGGAGTGAAATAGAAATGACCTCTAACAACATATAGGTTTAGGTCAACAAAATAGACAAAACATCTTCTAGCAATTTTTTTGTGATTACTAATAATTCTATGAAGTTTAGTTATATTATAATTGTGTCTCTATGAAGAATTTGTTAAATAATATTATGATGAAGCATTTCGTAATTGGTATAATCAACTTTACCCGCTATCTATACAACTTATAAATTTGTTACAATCATTTTTATTTTAATAAAAAAACAATGATAAACTTCATAATATTTTGATTGTTTTTTAATTATATTTATTCACTATTTTTTTCTTAAAATATATATTTTATAACAAATATAATTGACTAGATGAAATGATTATTTAATATTTTCTTAATTGAATAATATCTCTTTAAAATAAATACACACTATTTCACCCAATATTATAATAACATAAACTATATAAACAATTCTACATCATCTTAGGTACAAAATAAATATTCAAAAATAAATCATGTAAACGACTCCAAATCTTTATATACAAAATGTAGGTCGAATCTTTGCATCTCCTCAACAAAATGAAATGACAATGAATATCCATTCTTTTTTCATCTCCTAAAAGAGTTGAGAACGTTAAAATTCACAATGTTTTAGTTAAAACTTCATAAGATTTATTAACAATATAAAATGAATATACTAAAGTACATGTTTAGTTAAACCTCGTTATACCCTTTTTATGATTTGTTAATCATATAAAATGAATACACTAAAGTTCGCAATGTTCAATTAAACTTCATAACGATTTTATGATTTATTAACCAAATCAAAATAAATATGGAACAAGAAATTAATATTTTGTAGACATGTTAAACAGAACTTTCTTTTTTAATGGGACGAAGACAAAAAAAAAATTAAAAATTTACTAAATTATCTCGTTTTGTATTTATTTTAAGAATGTTGTTTGTTTGTCAAAATATTCTGGACATAATTAAATGTTGACGTTGTATATTAACCTTTTAAAATGGCGAAAGTATTTTATTCACACAAAATAAATCAAATTTCAAATCCATGTTGTTATGGAATTTTTGCATAAACAAATCAAAGGTAAAATTGAAAATGGATACTTTAATTATAATAACTATTATATACTCCGTTTAGTTGCAGCGATAATGTTTCAACCATTAACCTAGTTCAACGATATGCTTAAACCATTAACTTGGTTCAACCATAAGGATAATACAGGCAGCGATAACATTTAAACCATTAACTTTCAACGATATGCATAAGAATTAGCCGAATGTCTCGCGTGACCGTCAATTTAGAACAATGTAATAGTATATGCTATATAGATAAAAGCGTGTTCTGAAATTAATTAAAAAGGGACTGTAATTGAGAGGGATATAATAGAGAACTGCCTTGTCACCGAGCAGCATCCATTTGCTCTTCTTTTTGTGGCTCTGAATGCAATATGTAATATGTAAATATATTGCCAAAAGGAGGACTAAGCTGGAAAGACATAGACAATCTTCCTCTGCCAAATCCTGAAATACCCGCAACAACTAACGAAATAGTATTGGATGGTTCAAACATAGTCCTCATTTTGGTATGCGCCCTCATTCTGACACGGGTCATTGCACTTTGGATCTGCACATTTTACATTTGAAGAAAAACCCTTTTGCATTCAGGCTGGCGGTCCTGGTTACATGTATATTTTTGGGTACAGGTGTCTGCGAGCGTGAAGCCACCACTCCCCACGATTTTTTAGTGCCGAGACAGGATCCATGGAGACCTGCACCATCTTGGCGAGTTGCTGGAATGTTCCGTTGCCATGGGTAGAACCAGCTTCCTCGGTTTCCATGTGATGAAGAGTGCATTCTCTTATCTAAGCAATGTGGTAGAGCGCTCTGGGGTGAGAGGACGAAGAACCAGAAGACAAGGAACCCAACAACCCAACAAAGCCCCCGACCACCTTACCTGCTGCATAAAGTTATTACTTTCATGGAGCGCGGGCAATTGAAATTCAAAATTCAAATTCATTTGGAATCCGGTCGTTGGATAAGACATCTGTGATGCATGATATGCATGCACATGTATATGGCATGATATCGCTTCCTCAACTCAACGGACGGTGGACTGTGGATGTAGCCGGAAAGCTTTGCCGACAAATGAGATGGGCACCAAGAGTCACATTCTGTAAGAGCCCCCGCAGCATTAATCACTCTGCTGCGGGCTGCTTATTGCTTGCTCTCATGGATGATGGGCATGGAGCATGACTGCTCAAACAATGGATACCGGAAATGTCTTGACAGGAAAACTAAAACGCACGGACGATTTAGATATGTCAGACCGTGCAGCAGCATTAAACACTTTGCTGCATGTAAAGTATTGCTCGCCGTCATTGAGTATGGAATACCGGATCCAATGGAGTACGGAGTACTAGATCAGTCACAGAACATTCAAAAACGCATTTACAGGGAGGGAGGAAATGTTTGGAGTACAGTTAGTGGACCTATTACTTTAAATGAAGACCTTGAACTATCTTTGACTACATGCTTTACGTACCCGAGAGCACCATATCAACCGGCCATCGCTGAAGATCTGTATAACAATAATCTCTCTAACCTATTTCCCAATAACGCTTTAATGTATGGAGCCTGTTTGCCAACTTGCTCGGAAAAGTTATGGGAGTGGAACTCTGGGAAACAAAAGCAATGGCTCATCCAGTTGAATAAGCATTTTTTGATAATCAGTCCTCTATTGGTTATGTAGCACGGCTTTTATCTAACAGAATTGATGCAGTTGGCCATTCCAACTATTTCGTGGGAGAGCTATGGAAGTACTAAGATCAAATCCACCTGATTGGATGTTTGTTGTTTTTCACAGACAAGATTTAGTAATAACATTTTTTTTTAGTATTGGGTATTGCTATTGAAATATAATTAATTGAATTTAAATGGAGTTTATGTCCGATAGATATTATTTTGTAATATAATTAATTGAATTTTAATGGAGTTTATGTCAGATAGCTATTATTTTGTAGTAGTTTATGTATTTTAAGTTTTGGATTTTATTTTGGGTTTTGGTTGGAACCTATGTAAATTTTTACTCTTTTATTTTTCTATATATTTTTATATGTCTCCAATTTATGCAATGTGTATAACTAAAATATGCAATGCTAAAAAAATTTAGCCACACTTTGAACAAAATAAAACAAAAAATACAATCTAATTTTTTTTTCAAGTCACAACAAAGTTGTAAAAGAGTGAACGGTGAATACCTTGACGACTGAGGCACACAGATCTATTTAAATCAATGTCACCTAAATTTCAAATAAATGCAGCTGGTCAAATTTGACGGTTATTATCCCATTGTAATTTGGAGATCAAAGAGTTTGCTAAGGATGAAATCGTTGAGCTAGACAGCATTTCAGCTTAATTACAGGTAATCAAATAAATTTGAAGGTTATAACCCCATTGTAATTTTGAGATCAAAGAGTTTTGTAATTAAGTTAGGTAATCAAATAACTTTGAAATGTGTAAAAATTTGAACAATTTATAATAGAAATTAATTTGACGGTTATAGTCCGCTTGTAATTTCGACATGAAATAGGTTAATCGTTAAGCTCTACAACACTCCAGCTTACTGGTCATCAAATATCTTTGAAATGTGTTAGAACTTTTAACAATTTAGTTATAACAATTAAATTTGACTTGGGGCATTGAATTCAAACGCCACCCTGGTGGGCACAAATTCCCAGTAGAGTTAATGACAGGAAAAGTTTAACACCCTTGGTCGAAGAGAGAGACATGTGTCAATATAGTGCAGCAGCAAGAAAAAAGAGAAAAAACAGTGGAGGTAAATTGTTACAAACCAAGAAGTATAGGGAGCACACTTCTAGTCCTTAGAGCGTATCAAAGGAAGCACTGTACTTTGTAATGGGGAACTTTTCTTTTATTGAGTACTTAGAAGGAGAGGTTGGAAGGAGACGTGATTGGATATGGAAATGTAATTTTTTTATTTGTTTTGTGCGATGTTGGTTTACTTGTTTTTCCTTGAAAGATTAAAGCCTTTTTTTTACTGTCTGTTTTTCTCAATGTATGGGCAGTTTTGTTTTGACAGTTTAGTTGCGGTGTGTCGAGGGGCATCCTCCTACCCCTCCAGCGCTTCCTTTGGATACTCTCTCAGGGCTCATATTGTGCTCCCTTTGGATAGTGTGGATACTCTCTCACGGCTCATATTGTGCTCCCTTTGGATAGCTTGGAGTGTTTTTCTCTGAGAGATTAGAGTGGGGGATGCAATATTTAGCCTAGCTTGTTAGATATGGCTATGTTGTATGATTGACAGGATGATACATTGTATCATGGTTTGTTTTTGTTACCTTTGATTCAATAGAATATCAAGGAACTCACTTTTTCTTCTTAAAAAATAAATCAGAGAAATACAAAAAAAAAATGATTTAACCATGAGAAACTATTGTTTTATTAGGTTCTTTAGCAAAATTATATGATAATATCATATAATTGATTAATTTTAATTAAATTTATAAAATATTATAATAAATAAAATTACAAAATTTAAATTATTAGATAAGAGAAATAAGTTATATACAATATTTTTTTATATATATAGTGACTATATAACTTTTATATATATATTTTTAATCATTTTTATATATGGGTCTTTCCTTAAGATGACCACTATTAGATATATACATTTATTTTGAATTGCATATACATTTAATTCTATATATTCTCCCTTAAGGACATATCATATTGAATATTTATTCCCGTATATGACTTTTTTACATGTGATGAAACAAAGTGCAGGAGTTTCTTATATTTTCTCTCTTATTGCCATTATTTTATGTGTTAATCCTTGATACATGGTTGATTTTGTTTTCTTTTATTTCATATGTTGTTATTTTGACTTCTCCATTTGTTGTATTTTTTTAGCCTCTCAAGCCAAATGTTATGAATCAAACCCTTAAAATATCATAATAAATAGAAATTCACACTATGTAAAACAAATTTAGCCGCCGAGTAAAAATCTAAAGTAGATAAGAGACATTACATAAAACTTATTAAAAAATGGAAGAAGCTCCTCCAAATACCCCAATACATTAATATATCCACTTCACATGTTCCCCTAAATAATACTTACATGACCTCTATATATACATATTCACTCATTCCACATGTGGGCTCTTCATAGTGTGACAACTATTACTAGTATACATATACATTTAAACCTCATATATGCATCCCTTGGGTTCATATCATATACATTTGACCCTATATATGCCTCTTTTGGATCGTAACACTCATGGGATTCAAGAGAGAATTTAATTTGTGTTTAAGAAAATGGCTTCAAGAAAAATAAGAGTACTATTATTGAGAAGAAGATATATGTTAAGCTGATTGTTTCATCTACAAAAGACATTAGCTTTTGAATGATATACAAACGAGGAATAAGATGTAGTTGATTATCGATAATGAGCATGTGTGCAATAGTGGTGGGGGAATCCTCCATGAAATAAAAAAACTTTGTGAGTTTATCAAAATATATATTGCACAATAATCAACAAAAAAGTACAAGCCTGCATGGGTGTGGCTCATTGGCAATTCACTTGATATGAAGTCACATGTTGTAAAGGAGGTCACGAGTTCAAATCACACCCGGGCTTACCCGTGTTCCATGCTTGCGGGTTGTTGTGGGGCATCTAGAGGTATAGTGGTAGGGGGATTGGATCCCTAGACCCGCCTAGTCTAGGTGATGTAATGATACCAAATATAATGTCCATTCATATAAAATTAAAAATTAAAAACAAAAATTGAAAACAAATAAAAAATACATGTCGACTTATAAAATAAAAAACATAAAGCCCATGTATCTTAAACCCAGATCTATCAAACACAAATTTCTTAAAATGTAAATTTCTTGATAAAATATTCTACTTTAATATATATATAGTTTGCATTCAAATTCTTGTCTCATCTATTTACCTGAGCAATTGCCCTCTATTTGTAGCCGAGATAGGGGCAATCTCATTATTAATCATTTGCATGTTAGTCTGCACCATCGTGGAATCGACTTGCGATCACAACCTTTATATCTTTTTTGGTTTATTCTTCCATTTTCATCCTACATGAATGCTTGGATAACCTTGCTCCCCGCTTGATCTGTGACTGCAGGCTTGACTCCCTCGGAATTGGGTTCATCTAGGTTAAGCTCAAACCTCTAAGGAGGTCTCGACAATGACCCTTTTGATTGACTATTATAACACATGCTTGTTTACATGGATGGGTTTGATGGCTATATACCCTTCGGGTTCAATGGCAACATCTCTCTATATGTGGGTTAAATATACATGCATTAGATTTAAAAATTAAGATCTTATAATTATACATATAGAGAGGGGCATGCTCTCCAAGCACCCTTTCAATTTGTATCTTATAACATTTTCCATTAGATAACAACAAGTGTTATAGATTAACCAACTTATATATTCTCCATGCGTTATTATGATGAGTATTATTTAGTGCCAAAAGTATTGTTTTCTTCTTGCGGTAATAATTTTCTAGTACCGTAGCTGTATAGAGTGTGGTTATTTATGGAATTCCTCCATTATCATTTCCTTTAGTTCTGGTGAATTAAGAATAGATATTTTTCCTTTGCACATGAGTAGTCCATCATTAGTGATACTGAAATCTTTCTTATCTTGTTCTATTCCCTCTATTTATAGTCTAGAATAGATCTTCTGGTAATACTTATCCCGTCTATAAAAAATTCTTAGATCTTTCCTTTGAGGTTAGTCTATATAGTACTAATACTTGTTGCGTCTAGTAGTCAAACATGTCTACTAATAGCATTGCCAACTACATTCTCCTTTCCTTTAATGTGCTTTATTTCAATATTATACTCTCTTAAAAAGGCCAACCATATTTCCTGTTGGTAATTCAACTTCCATTGATTGAATAGATACTTCAACCCAATACTATTTAATTTTAGCCAAAAATATTTTCAATCAACTTTAATGTCTCCACATTCTTAGCTCGTTAATTATTCTTGCTAACTCTAAGTCATGGTTTGCATAGTTCCTTTTGTGGTATTTAAGATTTCTTGACTCGTAGTAGATCACATTATCGTTTTGCATTAGTACTCCTCCTAATCCTTCCTTGCAGGCATCCATGCACACCACAAAATCTCCATAAATATATGAATGTTTTAAGATAGGGGCAATCGTCAACAACCGCTTTATCTCCTGAAAACTTGCCTCACATTTCTCTGTCCTAATAAATTTGGCTTCCTTTTTCCGCAAGGAGGTTATGGGATGAACAATATTTGAAAATTATTTAATAAATACGCAGTAGTAACTAATGAGTCCCATGAATGAACAAATATTTTCTATGTTTGTTGGTGTAGGCCATTCCATGATGGATAGATAATCTCATCCAGGTCCATTATGATCCCTTGCTCTGGAATTACGTGTCCCAAGTATGAACTATGTTCTTGAAAGAAATCACACTTACTAAACTTTGCATAAAGTTGGTTTTCATGCAAGATCAACATAGCTTAAATACTTAGATGTTCCTTGTGCTCCTCCTCCATCTTTGAATAGATGAGGATGTTGTCTATGAATACAAGCAAAAAATTATCTAGATATTTATTGAAAATGATGTTCATGAGGAATATGAATGAGAAAGGTGCATTGGAGAGAATGAAAGGAACCACCAAACACTCACAATGTCCATATCCCATTTTGAAGACCGTTTTATGAATGTCTTGATCTATGATTGGAATATGGTGACATCTAGATCTCAAATCAACTTTAGAGAATACTTATGCCCCTCGAAGTTGATCGAATAGATTATCTATTTTGGGCAAAGGATATATTTTATTTATAGTTACCTTGTTCAGCTACCAGTAATTGATGCACAATCTCAAGGTTTTGTCCTTCTTCCTAACAAAAAAAATTGGATCTCTCCACGAGGAAACACTCGATCTAATGTAACCTTTTTCTAACAGTTCCTACATTTTTAGTTTTAGTTCTACCAATTATGGAGTGCCCATTTAATAAGGCGCCTTTTATATAGGTATTGCTCTAGGTACTAAGTCAATGGTGAAGTCTAGATCCCTGTTGGGAGGAAATCCAAGTACTTCTTCAGGAAACATGTCTCTAAAGTCCATTAGTACAAGGAAATATTCCATCTTAGTTCCATTCTCTTTCCCAAAATCTAAAAAATGCACTACGTATAACTTACACCCCTTTCATACACTCCGCTTTAGCTGTAAGGAAAAGATATGTCGGCTCATTGCTACCTTATGAGGTATGCCATGGATAGTTTTGGTATTTCCCTTCACGTCTTCACAATTGAACGTCTTCGTGTAGTAGTTTATGACCACTTTATGCTTTTCTAACCAATACATTCCTATGAGTATATCATAGGATCCCAATGGTAAAATATATAGGTATGCTAATATCGTTATTCCAACGAGTTTGAAGATACTATCTTTTCTTCCTCATGTGTTCTTCCTTGACGTCCCTCGTGTTTTTTTCCTTGACATCGCAAATTTCTTGTTGTTGAGTTTTGTAGTCCTTAATGGTGTTTATTTTCTCTATTCCTGATAAGGTAGCTAGACTATCTCTTAGTTTCTCCTGTACTTCTTGAGCTTTCCACAATTTTTTTCCCTAGTTACTTTATTTAATCATCAACAACCAATTGTGTTCATAGCTTAACACATTCATCATATGGCTCATTTCATTCTTATTCCATAGTTTTGTTGCTTTCAGCTGTGCCCCTCAATTCTTCTAGCTTCCTTTCTATTTTTGTCTTAATTTTTGAAGGTGTACTTAGCTGTATTTCGTTGGCTTTGGCTTGCAAGTCTTGAATCACTTTTTCTAGCTTCATGAGTTCCCTTTTCGAGAGTCATCCATATCAATCTGAATTTGTGGAAGTATGCCATATACTTCTTCCATAGCTTTCTATAGTTTTAGAGTTTAATGTTTTGCAGGAGCCTCATAGACAGAGCTAGAGGGATGGCTCTCTTCTCTACACCCTCTGAATAGCAATGGAAGGGAAGTCATGTCCTGAGGGACTGTGCAGCAAAGAAGGGAATGATTCCTTGTGTTGGGTGTGTGTGGATGTCTTAGGAGTCAAGCTACTTCTGGTGAAGGCATCCTTAGCTCTTCAATGATCCTACTAGCTTAGCAGACAATGCTTCCATCTCTTGATAACCTGATAAAACCAACTTGTTGTCTTGGTTATGTGTTGTGTACTGATCTTGGCCTAATAAACCCAACCGTGTTGGCTTGGATGAGTCTGGATATATCTTGGGCTATGTGTTAGCATGCTTAGTTTCCTTATTCCTTATGGGAATCATGCCCAACTCGGGGGTGGCAGTGTTGCTGAGAGATTAAGGAGCAGACTGGCCTTTGGTTGGGTGGAACGTTGCAGCGACATAGCTAGTTGCGGGGCGTTATTCTTCATAAGATAAGTATTCTTGTGTTTAAATCCCTGGAATTACATTTGATAATGAATTACAATGAACATGATAAATGCTTGAATGTATGGTTTTTCTTTCACTGTATGGTAATAATGTATGCATTTTTTAGTTCAAAGCATTTCAATTTTTATTATTGTGTTCATGGGGCTAGTTGCCCGGATTGATAGCAGCATTGGTAGCGTCCTCTTCACCAGTCAGATGGTTGGGGACGTTACACCAGTTCTGTCTAGATATTCTTTATTTTTCTATATTTAATATGGAACATTCTTCTTGTAAAACTTTATTTTGATTCTGACTATTATACCACTTAGCTATAGTGGCCTCATGTTTCAACCCGATTCCCTGAACAATTGCAGCGTGTAGTGCATGCAACTGATTCATGGACATATGTGACAAATTAAGATCAACATTACTTACCATATTCCATATATATTGAGGAAGAGTCATAGCTATGGATGAGATGTTCACAAGCTGGCGTGGTTCTGTTCCTTTTGCTAGGTCGCCTTGATGTGCCTATGAACTCTCCAAATGTATACGGTTGAGGTAATTTTATCGATGATTTTCTTCTCATCCCTTGTTTGCATGATTAATTTTTTATATATATGCTAAAGTTTATTCAATATTTAGAATTGTTTCTTCATGCATAGATGCAAGATCTTCAATTTCAGCCTTTGTCGCCATACTTTCCATAGCTTCGTCAAGTGCATTTCGGGTCTCTACCATGATTTGTTCTATCTCATATGTTGTCAATGTTTGACTTGACTTGTGTTTGTTCACTTTATTTTCTTCCTGGATGCCCCTTCTGACGAAGCTGCTTCTTTTCTCCTTTCGACTGGAACAATTTGCGTAGATTCGCCATATCCTTGTTTAGAGAAGGTTTTTGTGATGGATGGTGATGGAAGGATCCTTCTCTGTAGGTGTAGACTTGTTGAACTGTTCCTTTTGTTGCGTCTCTGTAATGTTCCTAAAATCTGTAAATAAATTTTTTTTTGTAGGGTCAATATCACTGCTAAAATCTAAGGGACATCTTATTCTTATCTTAGAAATTGTAAAAACTTAATAAGGAACTATACCTATGTTCATGTTATGTTTTTCTTCTCGTATGTTTTCTAATTGCGATGATGGATATTGTCGTTCTTTTATATACTGATGTACTTGTAAATTGATGTCTTTTATCTGGTTTAATGATGTTCTGATATTGCTTATTTCTGTTGGATACTTATTGCACTAAGTCTTTATTTATGAAATGACGAGGCTAACTTACCTCTGCATTTAAAGGGGAGAGTAGATGAATTTTACCTAACGAATCACTCGAAAAGGAAATCCTATGATTGGGATTACTTAGTTCTTACGAACTAATGCATGATGTATCCACGGTTATTGCAGGTGTTCTGTTGCTAAGCCTATGTTGCGAAAATGTGCACTAAAGGGAGGACAAGACCTAGCACATAAAGAAAAAATGATCTAAACCCTAAACACTAAGGGGTTGAGTTGTTTGGTATAAAAAATTACCCAAAAGAAAACAAGCACCTAAAACTATAGAGAAGGGGCTAAAGATCTAATCTATAGTGGATGATCAGTTGTTGCATTAATTGGGCAATGTGAAGGTTGCATGGATTCCTCCACGTTGGCGCCAACATAAAACCTAGGATAGGGTTTTTGAAGCCATTATGTCTACATGGTAAAGTTGTTGGAGAAAGGAGTGAGCTCCATTGTTGGGGCTTTCGATGACAGAGGCGTGGTCACAACGATACAAGGCTATTCAATATGCAAAACATGTATGTGTTCAACCCTATGGTTTTAGAATCTTCAGGCATTTGTTTTAGTAATTTGGTTTCAACATACTTCTAATGCATAGCTGGTTTTTCTAGTAGGTTTAGTGAGCGTGGAGTAGCTTACGACTATGGTAGTGAGAGGGTCGTCAAGCTATTTCCTGGTAAGCCCATACACAAGGGCCTTCAACCATTTGTTTGGTCGTATGTGGTTTTTGAAAGGAAAATGGCGTTCTCTGTTTGTAGTTTGTAATTTAAAGGCTTCCCATTGGAAAATGTTAGGGTTTGGGGAAAGAATGGAAACTTTGGTGGTTTTCTTATGATTATGGCCCATTTGGGCGTTTGTAATGTGGTAACAAATGTGGTGAATTTCCTATTTAAATAAAACCTCCTGTTTGAAATTTTATAGTGGTTTTGTTGTTCTATGTTCCGGGGCTCTTCGTTGGTTTAATTTATGAAATCATGGTTAAAGTTTAAATCCTGGGAAGATTGTTAATGGTGATAGTGATATCTTAAAATGGGTGCTTTGTTAATTGGTTTTAAAATATGCATTTAAATCATGGCTCTATGTTTTAAATTGTAGCTTTGTGCGTATAAGAGCATATCTGGCGATTGTGGTTTTGTTATTTAATTAGTTTATCTTGGGCACATCGTTGCCGAGAGCACTATAATTTAAATGAATAAGGAGGGTATTGAGATAACAGTGCCATTGCTAGTGATGTCACCATGGTAATTGTTTCTCGTAAATATTACTTGAATGTGGATATATTTTGAGTTTATGCCAACGTTGTATTCTATGAAATGTTTAGCGTTAATGGGTTTTTACCTCTGTTAATTTATATTAGTTGTTTTCGATTTGGTGTTTCGCTTCTATATAGAAACCAAGGGAAAAACCCTAGCCTCATTCTTTATTTAACTCTTAATGTGGTTTTGAAAATAGTTATAACGCCATTGCTGGCAGTGCAACCCTATAGTTTTGACGATGACCGTTTTACCATGAAACCTAGCTTGCCTAACTCACATACCCTGTGTAATTTTATTTAATTCTTATAAAAACATAAGCAGGCTTCCCACGAGTGCGTAACTTATGGGATTCGATGGTTGAACGTTTATTTATTTCTTGTAAGAAGCAAGATTAGGCTTCATCGCTAATGCTTTAATGAAATTTGATAGTTTAAATAGTTTATTGTGTTGTAAGTATGACTTAGCCATGCCCCAGCCAACGCTTAAGAGATTCATTGGTTGGTTGATAGCGTGAGACCCTGGTTAAATTAATTGGGTGACTGTATACTTGTGTTTAATGTTTTAAGCAGGTTTCTGGCCAATGATATGCACAGGGATAATTTTAGGGGCGAAATTTAGCCCATGGGCTATTTTAGGGGTTTTTCACCAAAAAACAATTCGCTATTTTGCATTTGTTGAAGCCCTATTTCGTCCAATTTTGGTTGGGTAAACTTTTTTCACCCTAAAAATCGCCAAATTATAATATAAACGATATAAAATTTTTAGAAATTAAAATATTTTTTGAAAAATATCTCCAAACATTTTATAGTTGTCGTTTTAAGACTTAGTAAGATTCGCCAACATTTAGACACTTTTAAATAAGTATGGTTCCTTAAAATCATCCATGATATGCATTTTTTTATGGAATACAGTCGTAGTTCTCGAATGTTGATATATTTGTTCTTAAACTCCCAGGGATTCGATCCCTCGTTCATGATTATGTGTTATCTTTAACCTGTCAAAGGTTTGTTTAATGGATAGTTTATTATATATTTATTTCAATGTTGGGAATGCTAATATGCCAATGTTTGTAAGCTTGGCCTATCCTTTTACACGATGGTTGGAAATTTGTCATTTTAAGGAGTGAGTGCTGCGCATATTTATATAGTAATTTAGTGGTTACTTTGTAAGTTTATACTAAGTGTTTTATTTTCAACTCTAGGTTTAAGCCCTGCATGTTAAAATTGTATCACATTAATATGATACAATTAAGACATTAATACATTGAACAAAGTATTATTTATATGTATATAAAGTTAGTTAAATTTATTATTAAATATAATTTGATTTTATCGAATATATTTAGTTTTACAGTTTATATTACTAAGATTATTCCTAAAATTAACATATGCATAAAATTAGGTTAAATATAATTTCTGTTGCTAGGTTTCTGTGGTGCATGTTTACACTATAGGTGTTTTGAATAACCACAGATTTCATGTTTAACATCGAGGGTCCACAATAGGACTCATCATTAGGATGGTGTGATGAAGAGTAGGTGATCTTGGTCTCCGTCATTGATTGAATTGCAGAGAGTATTTATGAGAATTCGGTATGGTTTTGGTTTTCCAAGTGTCGATTAAGATTAGGTTTTAAGTATTATCCTTTTTTGTTTATTAATATTATTTTATTAATTTTTTATTATAATTTGTGTTTAAAAATTTTATAATAATCAAGTTTATTAATATTTGATAATGCTATATTAAAAATATTATATTTGTGTTTAAAAATGTTATAATAATCAAGTTTATTAATATTATTATAACATTTTTAAACACAAATTATAATAAAAAATTATTAAAATAATATTAATAAACAAAAAACGATAATACTTAAAACCTAATCTTAACCGACACTTGGAAAACCAAAACCATACCGACTTCTCATAAATACTCTTTGCAATTCAATTAATGACGGAGACCGAGATCGCCTACTCTTCTTCACACCATCCTAATGACGAGTCCTGTTGTGGACCCTCGATGTTAAACATGAAATCTGTGGTTATTCGGAACACCTATACTATAAATATAATTTGTTGAAATTACTTTTATTATTTTTAATATCAAACTTTAATTTTGTTAAAATAACAACTTACACTAAAATAATTTAATTTCATTGAATTTCATTTTTTTTAAGTTTCCTTTTGATTTCCAACTTTCTAAATTCACATTTTATTGCTGAACATTGAATTTCAACTTTTTAAGTTTTCTTTTGATTTCCAACTTTCTAAATTCACATTTATTGTGCGAAATAAATGGTAGCCTTTTGAAAGTTCTTATTTCATTGTGCAAAAGTACATGGTAGATCTTTGGGGAGATTTCAAATATGACATTAATGGAAATTCTTTCTATGTTCACATTTTATTGTGGGAAATAAATGGTATATTTTTGCAAGTTCTTATTTGATTGTGCAAAAATACAAGGTAGAATTTTTTTGGACATTTCAAATATGATATTAATAGTGAGGTTTGTTTTATGGAAAAGTATAATTTGAATTTTTTTAAAAGTATGTTATAAGTGTGATATTGATTTTATGAATTAAAGAATTTTTTATTTTTATCTTTGTGCTAGGGGATGGACAACTAGGGGCTATGCTGGTACTCTAAGAAGAGGTTTGAACGTGTGATCTCATAAGAAGTACCTTAATAGTACACTATATGACTAATTATTTGAAAATAATTTGGTGAGTTTATCAATAATTAAGATATTTTGTGGTTGTTTGGTTGATTATAGTTGCATGAATGTAAAGGTTTAAGTTTACAAAATAGTAGTCTAAACATACCAAGTTTTAGGTTACTTTTTTTTAAGAAGTTGTTAAGATTGCATAATGAAGATTTAATATAGATATATTTTAAAATGTTAAATTCATTTATATATTTATAATACAGTTTTAGCTATACAAAAATACAATTTAATAAAAGAAATTGCAATTACAAAAGTATTTAATAAATATGGTCTATTTTTTTTTATAAATATATTTTAGAAAAATTACTAAGTCAAATACATCTCAAATATAAAAATAAATATATACATTAAATTTTTTTCATATATTTAATAAAATATACTAATTCTGAATTAAATAAATGAATACAAATAGATTTTCAAGTAATACATTTTATATATATATACCATTTAAGAATTAAATTAAAAATAAAAATAACTTTTATATATATATAAAATAAAAAATTAAATTATTTTAAATTTATCAAATTTAACTAACTACTTAAAAAAACTTTCTATGCTTTTTTAAAAATAAATACCATTATCCAATGGCTTCAAGTTTGAGTTGAATAATCTGAACCATTTATTGATATTTAACCTCTACATTAGTCCGGTGCAAAATCTGCAAAATCTAATACCTAATGAACAATGACATGAATACAAGATACTTTCAGTTTGAGTTGAATAATCTAAACCAGTTATTGATATTTAACCTCTACAATAGTCCGGTGTAAAATCCAATATCTAATGAACAATGACATGAATACAAGATGCTTTGACAAAGAGACAGTATGTATCTATCTTTCAGGGTAAGTAATCAGGATCGATTTGATAAATGCATAAATTCAATCTTATGGATGAGTGTGGGATGAGTATACTTTGTGGGATGAGTATACTATTGTACAAGGGGCATGAGGCATCACATTCTTGTTTTTCAAATAAAATTATGATTAGGTTGATTTACACATTCTTGTTTTTCAAATAAAAATTTGATTAACACTTTTCATTTTTAATGTTTTATAGATTTATTTAGAAAATAGGAAAATGTTTTTTTATTAAATTATATATAAATGTATTGATGGTAAGATTGGAAAATCTACAGCACATCTTTTAAATGAAGGCCAGATGCATTATTTTTGTAAGGCTTCATCACATAGCTTTCTTGTGTGTATCTTGTCAACGCTTTCTAATGACGATTCTAAGTTACATTTTGAATTTGCTCTCTCTTTTTTTCCATGATTATTTATAACCGAAATTTTGGATTCCTGTGGACCGATAAGTCTGATATAAATCTAAAATTAAAAAAACTCAAACCTTTGATTTCTTTTGAAGTTTAGCTGGAGTTAGTTATGATATTAAATATTACAGAGAGAGTAAGTAGATTGATTTGGAAACACACGGTAAACTTATAAACATGTATATTAATGGTATTAATGGTTTATCAAAGGAAGCATTGACTATGGAAATGAGAAAACTCTCCTTTATTGAGTATTTGGAAATGGGAATATAAGACTCTTCTGATTTGCTTTGTTTGAGGGTGGCTTAACATCTTTCTATGAAATATTTTTGATTAGCCTTTCTCTTATTGTCTTTGCTCACTGGATGAGCAGTCTTTTTGGTACCTTTGTTACCTTGTGTCATCCTCTTTTCCCCCAAGTGCTTCCTTTAGATATTCTTTCAGGGCTCTTGTTGTGCTGCCTAGGGATAGTGTTTGAGAGACTAGCTCAGAGAGTATTTCTTTGATTGGAGGTAGGGGTCTCCTTTGTCCAGTTGTGTTGTAGCGGTTGTAGGCTTTGATTGTAATATGTGCCAAGATGGTGAACAATGATTTTATTGCTTCTTAATATGATACTCAGTATCATGGCCTGTAATTTTGTTACCTTTAATTCAATTGAATATTAAGGAACTGATCTTTCTTCTGAAAAAAACTATTAATGATATTAAGAGTAAAGATATAATTACTCCAATTTCAACCAGTTTATATATAGAAACAATTACTATAGTTTCAAGAAGTTTATAATATAATATAATATAACATCCTGTCAAATCTATACTGTCAAAGAAATACATCATGAAACCCAAAAATAGGTCCCGTGGGACGTCAAATTCCATATGCTTACTCGAAGGCATGCCATCGGTCAAAGGAATCGCCATAACTGTTAGGCTCTTTAAAACTTTGGAAGGTAACTTCTTTATTGCCATGTTCGATCTTAGGACACTCGGCGCTGTCGAATTAGTATTTTTATTGAAACTTTGGATAATTGGATCAAAAGGACACTTGAAATTTTATGTCATTTTGATATTGATAACAACTTGTTGGAATTATGTAATTACTCCACTGCCAAGCTACAATAGATTTTGAAGCGGCAACATCAGTTGAACTTTTATGTCATTTTGATATTGATAACAACTTGTTGAAATTGTGTAATTACTCCACCGCCAAGCTGCAACATATTTTGAAGCGGCAACCTCAGCTGCCGAAACTTTGAAGAGACATCACCGTTCAGCTTGTGGACGCCACAACACTGAAGAGTCATAGCACCGCCACACTGCCTCAACGCTTGACAAAACAACAAATTATTAAATCATAAAAAACCATTTTTATATGTCAGCTGAGCGGATCTATTTTCTGAAGAGGCAACACATTTATTCAAACTCTGTCAAACTGTAACAGACAATAAATTCTTTACAGAGAATCTCGTTTTTTGTATAAACGAAGGGCCAGCTTGTATTTAATGACCGACTTAGCTATAATCCTATATATACCTAGTTTGTAAACCATATTTCAGACGTTGAACATGAACAACAGAGCGTAATAGAAACATAGTTGAAACTTTGATATTTTCCCGTGTAATTTTATTTTACTCTGTTTTTTAGTTGAAAAACTTACTTTTAGTTTTTATGTCAGTCTGCAGTAACATCCGAACCAAACAGAGTTTATTTTGATGAGAATGTTGTTTACTAAGTTTGTAGAATATTCGTGATAAGTTTTTGGACATAGGGGTCATCAAATCAATGAAAAATAGTGAGCTGCAACAGAGCTGTGAGTGACGTCAGCAGTCGCAGCTAGTTGATTTAAGCATATAGAGTGTTGCTGGCTGTAACAGTCTGTTGCAACACCTTCTACTAGGTACTGTTAGCAGTAGCAATCGAGCTACAACAGTCCTGTAGAAACAAAATTTGATTTTGTAAAGTTTGTTAGTGAGTCAC
Organism: Pseudotsuga menziesii; assembly: GCA_001517045.1. Classification (NCBI taxonomy): domain Eukaryota; kingdom Viridiplantae; phylum Streptophyta; class Pinopsida; order Pinales; family Pinaceae; genus Pseudotsuga; species Pseudotsuga menziesii. Next base: position 905,554 of record LPNX011136225.1, on the reverse strand, counting down.
AGCCAGCAATGTACAACTTTCCTGTAGGTTGTTTTTGAAGTCATTTGTGAAGTTTTTAGTGCTACTGTTGAAGAGAGAGGCACTCCCCTGCCTTCCCCTTAGTGGTATTAGAGCGTGGTTAAGTTTTATTGCTCATTTCTTTTTGAAATTAATTGAAATGGCTACTAACAGCAGTGTAGTACAGCCACAAATTCCAGTGTTGTCTGAAAGAAATTATGACACATGGTTTATTAAAATGAGAACTATCCCGCGTGCTCAAGATCTTTGGGAGTTTGTTACGATTGGCTATCCTAAACCAGCTGATCAAGCGGCTGAGTTGGCTTTGACCAATGTTGAATGTGTTCTGTTGAAGGAAAACTGGAAGAAAGATAATAAAGCTCTCGGTCTTATTCAGCAAGGCCTGAGTGAATCTATTTTTTTGAAGATATCAAGTGCTGAGTCTTCAAAGAAAGCTTGGGACACCCTTGAAACGTGCTATCAAGGTGTGACCAAGGTGAAGAATGTTAAGTTGCAAAATTTAAGAAGAGACTTTGAGAATATGAAGATGAAATACAGTGAGACTGTTGATAATTTCATGACACAAGTCATGAGTGTTATAAACCAGCTACGGCAGTATGGTGAAGATCTTCCAGATCAACATGCGATTGAAAAATTGTTGAGATGTTTGCCGAAGAAGTTTGAAGTAGTGGTTGTTCCAGTTGAATAATTTAAAAATCTCAATCAAATGCACATTGATGAGCTGACTGGTTCATTGCTTGCTCATGAATCAAGAATGAACAGGTATGATGATACTCCTTTAGAAAATGCTTTTAAATATCAGTTAAATGTTACTAGAGGTAGAGGCAGCGGAAAATCTAGTAACAGAGGAAGAGGAGGACGAAGTGCTGGTCATAGAGACAGCAGAAATGATTCTGAAAAATGAAGAGAAGTTACAACAGAGTACTCCTAGCGTAAGAGGGAGTAGCAGCAAAGCAGGACAGTCAGGAAATCAGAGGTATGACAAATTTAAAGTTCAATGTTTTTATTGTAAGAAATTTGGGCATTTTGTTAACAAATGTTGGAAGAAACAAGCATATGCTAGTAAGTTGTCTACACACATGATAGAGGAGACTGAAAAATGAAGAGCAACCTATGTTTTTGAGTTGTAATGTCACCCAGGAAAGTTCAAAATATATTTGGTTTTTGGACAGTGCATGTAGCAACCACATGACTGGAAATAAGGAATTATTTTGAAGTCTAGATACCAGCATACAGTCTGAAGTAAATTTGGGTAATGACTATAAGGTAAAAGTTGATGGTAAAGGTGTGATTGTTGTGTATGCAAAAGATGATAAAAGAAGAACTATTCATGATGTTTATTATGTTCCTGGTTTGATGTGTAATTTATTGAGTGTTGGATAATTGTTGGAGAAAGAGTACAGAGTATTCTTTAAGAAAAAGGTATGCACTATTTATGATAAATATCCAAGTAAAAAGTTGATTTCCAGAGTAGAGATGACAAATAATAGAATGTTTCTGCTGACTATGAGAAATGATTTGACTAACTCTTTAAATGCTTATAAAACTATGAGTTTAGATCAATCATGGTTATGGCATTTGAGATATGGCCATTTACATTTTGGTGGTTTAGAATTGCTACAGAAGAAGCAGATGGTAAAAGGATTGCCGAGTATTGAGCAACCAACAGGCTCATGTGAAAGTTGCATATTGGGAAAGCATCATAGAGAGAAATTTATTTCTGGAGTCTCAAATAGAGCGAAGGAACCATTGGAGTTGGTACACATAGATTTGTGTGGACCGATGCAAACACCTTCTTTGACTGGTAATGTTTATTTTATGTCTTTTATTGATGATTACAGTCGAAAAACTTGGGTGTATTTTGATGAAACAGAAATCTCAAGCATTTGATGTGTTTAAAAGTTTTAAAGCTATGGCTGAAAAAGAGAGTAACAAATTTATTAAAGTCTTGAGATCAGATGGAGGAGATAAGTATATGTCAAATGAATTTATGGATTTTCGTAAGTATCATGGAATTAAAAGGCAGTTTACTACACGCTACACTCCACAACAAAACGGTGTAGCAAAAAGGAAGAATCGAACCATTATGAACGTGGCTCGAAGTATGATGAAGGAGAAGTATCTTTCAAATGAATATTAGGGAGACGCTGTTACTTGTTCAGTCACACATCCTGAACAGAAGCCCAACGAAAAACGTGAAGGATTGAGTTCCTCCGCAAGCTTGGAGTGGTAAGTGTAGTAGCATATCTCATTTAAGAATTTTTGGTTGTGTAGCTTATGCACATGTACCTGAAGAGTTGAGGAGAAAGTTAGATGACATAAGTCAGAAATGTATTTTTGTTGGATATAGTGAAGAATATAAAGCATATAGACTTTATAATCCCATCACCAAGAAGTATGTAATTAGCAGAGATGTGGTGTTTAAAGAAGAAGAAGCATGGGATGGGAGCATTGATAAATTAGTTGGTAAGGAAGCTGTAACACCTCACACAGAAGATGAAGAAGATGAAGAAGATGAACAAGGAACACATGGAGGACAGTTGACTCCACATACACCAGCAGTAAGGACACCTGCCAGAACGCCCAAAGCTCATGAACATGGTGAACCATCAAGTGTTGGTGGACGATATGGAACAGGATCGGAGGTAAGCAATGAATCAAATCCTACATTGGCATCATTAAGAAACAGAGTTAGAGGTCAAAAGACTAGAAGTTTAAGAGAATTGTATGAACAGAATGATGAAGTAGATCAAGTTTCAAATTTTGCATTTATAGCATGTGATCCTGTAGATTTTGATGAAGCTGTTAAAAATGATGTTTGGATAAAAGCAATGGATGAAGAAATTGACGCCATAGAAAGAAATATTACTTGGAATCTTGTAGATTTGCCTGAAGATAAAAATTGTATTGGTGTCAAATGGATTTATAAAACTAAGTTAAATGCTGATGGTGATGTTGAAAAATATAAAGCAAGACTTGTTGCTCAGGGGTTTAGTCAACAACCTAGAATTGATTATAATGAGACATTTGCACCTGTAGCTAAACTTGATACAGTAAGAATGGTATTAGCTGTTGTTGCTTGTAATAAATGGTATGTACATCAAATGGATGTAATGTCTGCATTTTTGAATGGATATTTAGAAAAGAGGTTTATGTAAGACAACCTCGAGGATATGAGGTTGATGGACAAGAACACAAAGTCTATAGATTGAAGAAAGCATTGTATGGATTGAAGCAGGCACCCAGAGTTTGGTACAACAAAATTGATGAATATTTGAATGGTGAAGGATTCAACAGATGTCCAAGTGAACCAACATTGTATACAAAGGTAAATCAAGAAGGTAAAATACTGATTGTTTGTTTATATATGGATGATTTGATATTCACTGGAGATCTTTTTGTAGATGAGTTCAAGAAAGCCATGAAAACAGAATTTGAGATGAATGATTTAGGAATGATGAAATATTTCCTTGGTATTGAAGTAATCCAATCTGAAGATCGTATTTTTATATGTCAGTCTAAATATGCAAATGATGTATTGAAAAGATTCAGAATGCTGAATTGTAAGCCAACTGTAACTCCAATAGCAACTGACACAAAACTTAGTAAGGAAGATGATGGGTCAAAGGTTGATCCAACAATGTATAAGAGACTGGTTGGAAGTCTCATGTACTTAACTGTAACAAGACCTGATATAATGTTTGCAGTAAGTTTGATTTCAAGGTTTATGGAAACACTGAAGAGTACTCACTAGCAAGTTGGAAAGAGAATCCTAAGATATATTTTCGGAACAACAAATTTTGGTACCGAGTATACATCTAATTCAAATTTTAAGTTGATTGGATACACTGACAGTGATTTTGCAGGTTCTATTGATGATAGAAAGAGCACATCTGGATATGTGTTCAGTTTTGGATTGGGATCAGTAGAATGGGAATCTAATAAGCAGCCCATAGTGATACCATCCTCTGCTGAGGCAGAGTATGTTGCTGCAACAACAACTACATGTCAAATAGTTTGGATGAGAAGAATTCTTTCTGAGTTACAACATGAACAAAATGAACCAACTCCAATATTTTGTGATAATAACTCAGCTATTGCACTATCAAGAAATCATGTCTTTCACAAAAGAAGTAAACATATTGATACACGGTATCATTTTATTCGTGAAGTGATAAACAACAATGAAATCAATGTGGAATTTTGCACATCAAGAAATCAGTTTGCAGACTTGTTTACAAAACCATTGGGAAAATATTTGTTTGAACTTCATAAGAAAAACATTGGAGTTTGTAAGCTGTAACAGAAATCAAGTGTTACAAAATTTTGTTTTTTGAGTGTAGTAATTAAGGGAGAGAATGTTGGAATTATGTAATTACTCCAGCCCCAAGCTGCAACAGATTGTGAAGCGGCAACATCAGCTACCGAAACTTTGAAGAGCCATCACCGTTCAGCTTGTGGCTGCCACAACACTTAAGAGTCACAGCACCGCGTGACCAAACAACAAATTATTAAATCATAAAAAACCATTTTTATATGTCATTTGAGCGGATCTATTTTCTGAAGAGGCAGCACATTTATTCAAACTCTGTGAGACTGTAACAGACAGTAAATTATTTACAGAGAATCCTGCTTTTGGTATAAACGAAGGGCTAGCTTGTATTTAATGACCGATTTAGCCATAATCCTATATATACCTAGTTTGTAAACCATATTTCAGACGCTGAACATGAACATCAGAGCGTAATAGAAACAAAGTTGAAACTATGATATTTTCCTGTGTAATTTTATTTTACTCTGTTTTTTAGTTGAAAAACTCAGTTTTATTTTTTATGTCAGTCTGCAATAACAGCCGAACCAAACAGAGTTTATTTTGATGAGAATGTTGTTTATTAAGTTTGTAGAATATTCGTGATAAGTTTTTGGACGCAAGGGTCATCAAATCAGTGAAAAATAGTGAGTTGCAACAGAGCTGTGAGTGACGTTAGCAGTCGCAGCTAGTTGATTTAAGCGTATAGAGTGTTGCTGACTGTAACAACCAGCTGCAACAGTCTTGTAGAAACAAAATTGATTTTGTAAAGTCTGTCTCGCAGCGAGCAATGTACAGTTTTCCTGTAGGTTGTTTTTGAAGTTTTTAGTGCTGTTGTTGAAGAGAGCGACACTCCCTTGCCTTTCCCTCATAAACTTCTACCTTTCAAAACATGGAGCCGGCTCTTTTAACAGTCTAAACTAGAGAGTAAGCAAAGCATATTCATCAAAGATCTATTTACAGCAAACAGTGGGACTGTTTTAAGGGGGATTGTGATTTTCGTCAAAAGTTCTGAAATCAAATCTGGATTTGAACGTTTAGCGACTGTGAGGGATGTCATTCAAAGAGGGATACATCCAGCTTGAAATGTAAAATCCATATCTCGTGTTGAGCTGAGCTGAAGGCAAGTGAAGGTGGATCAATTGAGCGGGTGGTAGTTGTTGCATATGCTCACAATTTATTGGGCCTACTAAATGGTTGTATAGGGAGGGGGTGTTTCATTGATTTTATATTATTAGGGTTAGTGTTTGTTGCTAAAAAAAATTCAATAGGCTGGAGGTGAGCAAGCGAAATTAAGGTTTGCTACAGATTAGGTTAAAATGACCGTTTGCTTTGGTTTAGGGTTTTGTTCAAGAGTAACAAATATAACGATTTGGATCAATTAACGCTTTGCTATTAAAGTTTGCTACAGATTAGGATAACATGCGGGTTTGCTTTGGTGTAGGGTTTTGCTAAAAGGTAGCAAATAAAACGATTTAGATAAGATAAGGCATTGCTAAATAATCGGATGCTTATTCAGTAATAAGCTACATAGTTAGTTACTGTACGACGTATAAGTGCATACACTACCTAAGTACTGTAGTAAATGCACCATAGCTTGATAAATAAACTTGAGTTGCTGAAATTTTGACTAATGGAGTTCAGAATAATGGCAATGGCTATAAAAGGAAGCAGCTAGAAGTACGATCCACGATTTTTGGTGGATTTTTGAAGACTATTGTGTCGTAAAGTTATGGTATGGCAGCGTACTGCAGGGCAAACCAAATCAAGTCCAACTTTGTGATGGTCCAGGCTGCTCATGTGCAAATACTTCGATGGGCCCAAACACTTTGAACTTAGGGTTTGCAATTTCGTCACTGCAACTGGAATGGGCCCAAATTCCTGTCAACGGTCCTTGATTGATAAGGCTTCGGGATCTAGTCAAAGTTATGCATGATTTCTATATATAAGCCAAATAGAGAGATATCAGATTACATTTATGTTTGATAATTCCCAAGAGGTACTTCTGCTTTACGTACTTACTATGAGAGAAAACAAGTGGAAAGCAGCTTCAAGCACGGCCAGGGTGTCACCATGCCAGGCTTCAGAGTCCATCCTACACAAGAACTAGTGGAGTTTTATCTGCGTAGTAAAGTGGAGAGAAAGCGGTTCAATATTGGACTCATGGCCCATCCGTCGATCTCTATTATTCTTTATTCAAAATAATGGTATCCAATGAATCTCAACCGAAAGCCATGTGATTCGATTTAATATTACAAGGTCAGCACCAGTTAGTTAAGTAGATACAATCTATGAAATAAAATATATGTCTGACTTAACCTGAACAGTAAAAGTATGTAGACATGAGATTGACATATGCTGATATTCTTACAACTTAGACATGTCTCGAACAAAGTGGGACAAATATTTTTAGGAGGTGACACCTTTTAATAGGGGATTGTGTGATTACTAAACATGTGTGATTGCATGGCGATTGCAAGAATGTTTGAAGGTATTATTATATTAGTTTAAGTCACTAAGTTGGTTCGTTTACATAGTTGTTATATAACTTGCCAATAATAATTTTTCAATGTTATTTTAATATGAACTTTATTTTCATGGCATGGATGATTATGCAAATATAATTAGAACATATATAAAAAATACAAAATACAAAATAATTTAAACATAGTTTGGTTGTTTTTTTTTAAAGTATGGATATTTTATTGGAATCATGATTGTGGATCAATTTAAATCCATTATCAATATATATTTCTATGGGCACTCACACATCTATCCACTATCATTATATGCTTTTAGGTGTACTAGCACAACCTTATGGAGCACATGTTAGTTAAGGTTTGAACCTTATAAAGTTGCAAGGAGTTTTTTAATAGTATACTCTATCATCACTTGGTCATACCCATGGGACCATTCTCAATGTGGATTTCATTTAAATAAAGCAATGTAATTAATTATAATACAAGCAATGTAATTTATGTAATAAAATATCATATATTATGGTTAAAGTCTTTGTTATTATAGTTTGTTTTAGGTAATTATAGATTTGATCATTTTGGAATTAGACATATGTAAGCATGGAAAATTCCATTTTCATTTATCTTTTTATAGTAAGGAGTATAGACTCTATGTTTAGACATTTTAAATTTTAATTTACAAAACATTACAAACTAATTCTTCTTATGTTTTATTATGTGTAATAAATTTTAATATTTTTAATTAAGAAGTAATTTTTTAAATATATTTTTAATTGTAAAATAAAACATGCAATATAGAATTCGTAGATAAATTAGAGATTATAGAAATTTTGATCCTATCATATGAAATTCATTGTAGGGGTCTAGGAAAAAAACATACTAAATTGTGATGATCACTGCTACATCCCTTTATCATTTGCTTTCAATCTCAAAGAAAATAACAATATTGTCATATTTAAAGAAAGTAGTAGCTAAATATATATAAACACCCGGACATTGTGACACATAAAATAGGTCGACACATTACATGTATCATGCTTATAGTATAAGTTAATGGTATTTCCTCCTCTCATCATTACACTCAACTGATAAACCCAACTTGTTAAGATCCACTTAAGATCAAACACATAAAATAGTTCGACACATTAGATGTGTCATGCTTATAGTATAAGTTAATTGTATTGCCTCTTCTCATCATTATACTGAACTCATAAACCCAAGTTGTTAAGATCAAACTTTAGATGGGAACAATCATTGTTTCTTTGGTTGTCTTGTGCATAATTTGGATAGTTAGTTTGATAAACCCAACTTGTTAAGATCAAACACATAAACTAGTAATATGGGATTGTTGCTTGTTTAGTGGACCACCTCTCTCAGTAGCTGTTTCCTCATATTGGGACGTGATATAAAATAAAGTAAGAAAGCTAATTAGTTAGTATGTCCTATTGGGGGAGATTATTTGTGTGTCCAGCAGGAGCCCCCATTTCGAAAGATGGGGCAATTTGGTGGGTACAAAATAACTAAGTTGCTCAGGAACCCCCTTGATTGCTACGAAGCAATCCTAATTTAAACACGTTGCGTTTGACTTAAATAATCAAACCATGAGGCTATATACCGGGCTATCACCTTCTTTGGCCAGATCTTCCAACCTTTTCATTCACAATTCTGCCTACCTAGTCACCTAAATCAAAGGGCAAGGCACCGACATGCCTGGTTCTTCCATCATCCAATTCACTTCAATGAATCGCGCGGAGAAGGCTTTATGATACCAAGATCTAAACGAAAACATCTGCTTTTAGTATTTTCCCAATCTGCTTTCGCTCGCCGCTACTAACGGAGTCTCGGTTGATTTCCCTTACTAGAGCTACTTAGATGTTTCAGTTCGCATTGTCTTTCAAGTCCAAGAAGAGCTAGCCGCGTAGCCTAGATACGGTTTTCGACACATTACACGTGTCATGCTTATAGTATAAGTTAATGGTATTGCCTCTTCTCATCATTATACTCAACTCATAATCCCAACTTGTTAAGATCGAACTTTAGATGGGAACAATCATTGTTTCTTTGGTTGTCTTGTGCACAATTTGGATAGTTAGTGTGGGTTTAAATTGTTTCAAAAAAATAATTTTGGAACAAAATATCTTAATTACATTAAAAAAAATTATTATTTTAAGGTAAATAATGTTGCTTCTATCTATTGTTGCATTATGCTACTTATATTGTCTATAATCTTGTAATTTAAGGTTATATATATTGTTGCATCATGTTATTCATATTGTCTATAATTTTATAATTTATGGTTATATATGTAGAATAGGGTGAGGCTTTCAATTTAAGGTTATATCTCTCGACTAAATGAATGTTAAAAATGTATTATATATGTTTTTTATTTTTCTAATAAATTGATGGTTATTTACATAGATTTGTAATTTTTTTTAATTGAATGAAAGCTTTAATTGTATAAATATTATAAAATATCACTATACAATTGCATATTTATTACTTTTGATTTGTTTAGATTACTCGATTGGCATGGTTTTGTTTTTATTTTTAATTCCTGATTAATTTTCTCTATAATTTTTTTTGCAAAATTTGTAATTTTGATTTATTGTTTGAAAATTTTGGATAGATTTTTTTTAATTAATTTTGTCTAATTTTGTAAACAATTTTTTTTATCATTTACAAAAACAAATAAATTGTCTATTTGTATGCACCCAAGTACTCTACAACTCAATATTGAAGAGATATTGTCACATAAAGTCGTATTATTTATTATGGACGAGGTCTAATTAGAAAAATATCTCATCTAACTATTAAAATACTTTATTTAAATATAGACAAACAATCTAACCCACGATCATTTTCAAGACAGTTTAGGCCCACAAGACACATGCCATTTAAAACACTTTAACCCACAAAAAAAACTATATTTATGATATACTAACAAATAAGCAAACACTTTTCATCATCTAATATTTATTATACACTAAAAAATTACATAATATGTTTAAGTTACAATCTTATTTAAGAGCTTAGTATGTCATTTACAAGGAATTGAAGCTCCTTGGAAGGGTAACATTAATTCTTCCCAACCACCTCCAACCACCCAAGCTACATCAAATGGACATCTTCTTTAACATCATATGTCATGCTTAAATATGCCATGCTCAAATTATTTGTATGGAAATAAACATAGGCCTTTACACCTTTCAAATCCCATGAAACCCATGTAAAACTAATCATAGATTTTTGTGTGCAACAAGAACAAGACGATTTTGTCTAGCCAATTCTCTATTAAAACCCTATTTTTTTTCCAAATCACAATTCTATGTTGTTCAAATCATATTTTTGAATACATAAATTCATACGCAAGCTTAAATATATATTTTAATTTGTTAATCACACCATAAATAATATGGTACAATTAAAACATTACCACATTATCAACATGGTACAATTATTTGTATGTGTATAACTTTAGTTCAAACAATTATTGTCAATATCTATATAAAATTAAAATATACCTTGATTTTATTAAATATAATATCTCTATTTTTATAAACACGGGTTAAGATTTGAATTTCCATTATTTTCACAAATACTATTACATAAATTAACGTATACATAAAATAATTATGTTGAATATAATTTGTATATATTAACTAAATATTATCTCTAATATCAAATTTTAATTGTGTTAAAATAACAAATTATACTAAAATAATATTACTTTATTGATTTCAATTTTTTTACACATATGTTGAATATAATTTATATATATTAATTAAATATTATTTTCAATATCAAACTTTAACTTTGTTGAAATAACCAATCACATTAAAACAATATCACTTCATTGATTTCAAAAATTTTAGTGCAAAAATGCATGGCAGAATTGTGAGATTTGTTTTATGAAAGAGTATTTAAAAAGTAGGATGGCAGAATTGTGAAATTTGTTTTATGGAAGAGTATTTAAAAATAGGTTGGAAGTATGATAAAAGAAATAATTGTTAGATTTCAACATACAATGGAATTTTGTTATTTATTTTTGAAATAAAATTTTATTTTATCAATTTTGTTATTTATTTTATCAAATATATTATTTTTAGTTTTTATAGTCACATGTTAGGACTTTCAGAGTATATATATATATTTTTAGGAAATGTAGATATCAAATATAGTATCTATATTATCTTTAGTTTTTATAGTTCACATGTTAGGATTTTTAGAGTTTATATTATTTTTACAAAATGTACATAAAATTATGTTGAATATGCCGGCAGGGGTGTAGTTTAGACTGACAATATGTAAACGGCATTAGCTTTCCACCCAACCATTTGCATCGATTAGACAACTAGCAATGAGTGATGTGAAAGCTCACGCCAGCCAGATGGTCCAATCGATGCAAATGGTCGAGTGGAAAGGTAACTCCTATGTAAACTGTTAAAATAAAACATTTTAAAATATTATATAAACTACTTGTTTTTTAATTATATTATTTAAACATTTTAAAATGAAAATGGGCAATCTCTCTGTATTCTGTCAAATTTATACTGTCAAAGAAATAGGCCTGGAAACCATAATTAACGTCATGTGGGACGTCAAATTCCATGCTTGTTTGCTTGAAGGCATTCACTCAGTCAAAGAAATCGTCATGACTGTCGGACTCTTTAAAACTTCGGAAGGTAAACTTCTTTATTGCCATGTTCGATCTTATGGCAATCGGCTGTCCAATTATTATCTTTATTGAAACTTTGGATAATTGGATCAAAAGGACACGTGAACTTCTACATCATTTTGATATTGATAACAACTAGCTTCTACATTTCAAAACTTCGAGCCCGATTTTAACAGTCCAAATTAATAGAGAGGAAGCAAACTAAATTCATCAAAGATCGGTTTATGGCAAACAGTCATTGGTCTCCATAATAGTGATTGTGATTTTCGTCAAAAGTCCAGAAAGATAAGCTGGTAATTAACTTTTAACGACAGTGAACGATGCCATTTATAGCGATAGATCCAACTTGAAAAGTAAAATTCTTGTCTCGAGTAGAGCGGAGCTGAAGGTAGATAAATTGAGCGGGTGGCAGTTGTTGCATATGCTCCCCATTCATTGGGCAGACTAAAAGGTTTGTATAGGGAGAGCGTGACTCATTGATTTCATATTATTAGGGTTAGGGTTTGTTGCGAAAAGAATTTAATAAGGGGGAGGTGAGAACACGAAATTAAAGTTTGCTGTAGATTAGGTTAGGGTTTAGGTAAAGAGTATGTTAAACTGACGGTTTGCTTTGGTTTAGGGTTTTGGTAAAAAGTATTAAAAGTAACTGTGGATAAGATAGGGCTTTGTTATATAATTAGATGTTTATGAGTTATATAATATTTGGCCAGGGTTTATATTTTAGAATTTAGAATGGAATAGTTTGTTTTTCTTAAATTGTGTGAAGACGATACAAGTATATTTTCTACATTAATTTTATAAATATTTTTTTAATTTAAAATAAATAATTAGAAGAAATAATATAAAAAATAGTTGATAAATAGATATCTAGACAATTTGTTTAACTAGAAAAAAACCATTAAAAACAAGTTACACATAATTTATTCATAAAACTTAACTTATAAATGACAAGTTAAATCACTATATTACTAGCAACAACTATATTAATAAGATTAATATGTTTGGAATACACGCCGAGAGGAATATATCACCACTGAAGTTAATTTAATAGTTGTATCATGATTGGAGTTAACCTAATAGTTATCCAATATAATTGCCATTAGAGTTAAAGTTAAGCTAGTAGCTGTAAAATCATTGGATTTAAACTAATAATTGTATCTAATAGTTAATTTAAAAGTTAATATATCAAGCATTGTAGTTCAATTAAAATTTATGATTGGAGTTGAAGTTAAGTTGAAGTTGTATCATCATTGGACTTAACCTAATAGTTATAAATTTTTTTCCTAAATAATGTGTCAATTACTTGTATCTAATAGTTAAGCTAACATAAAAATCACTTAAGTTGTGGTTGTTAAGCTCATAGTTGAAGTTAAGCTCATAGTTGTATCATCATGTTGGAGTGAAGCTAATAGTTATATTTAATAGTTAATTTAAAAGATAATATAAATCTATTGTAGTTAATAAAAAAACTTCGAGTAATCTTGACTTCTAGCTTCCAAATGGAGTTGGACTAAGCCTTATGCACATTAACTGGACTCCCAATTGGTAGGTGGAGTTAGAGTGTCACATCAGTTGCACATTACCATGCCACTAAGTGCATTTATCACATGAGTAAGAGGAATTTATTAGGAGTTCAGAGGATTTTATTAGGAATTATACTATCACACGAACTGCACTTTACTTCAACTCCCAACTGTAAAATGCAGTTTGACTAATTAGCTCGACTTCGAGCTGCTAGATGGAGTTCAGCTGTCACATGTACTACACACTAACAACAACCATGCCATTAAGTTCAGTTATCACATGAGTTATTTTTTATTTTTTATAATTGATTATAAGGAGTTTGAACGATTAATAGTTAATTTAAAAGTTAATATAAATCTATTGTGGTGAATAAAAGAGCTCTGAGTTATCCTGACTAAGCCTTATGCACATTAACTAAACTCCCAATTGGTAGGTGGAGTTCGAGTATCACATCAGTTGCACAATACCATGCTATTAAGTGTAGTTATCACATGAGTTCATAGGAATTTATTAGGAGTTCGAACTATTTTATTAGGAGTTCGACTCTTACATGACTGCACATTAGCTAGACTCCTAGATTTCAAATGCATTTGGACTAAGCCGTAAGTAATTAGATTTGAAGTTAAGCTAATAGTTGTAAAATCATTGGAGTTAAGCTAATAGTTCTATCTAATAGTTAAGCTAATATAAATCTATTGTAGTTAATAAAAGAGCTATGAGTTATCGTGACTTCTAGCTTTCAAATGGAGTTCGACTAAGACTTATGCACATTAAGTGGAATCCCAATTGGTAGGTGGAGTTCGAGTGTCACATGAGTTGCACAATACCATGCCACTAAGTGCAGTTATCACACGATTTCAGAGGAATTTATTAAGAGTTCGAACTATTTTATTTGGAGTTCGACTCTTACATGACTGCACATTAGCTAGACTCCTAGATGCCAAATGCACTTGGACTAAGCCGTAAGAAATTAGAGTTATAGTTAAGCTAATAGTTGTAAAATCATTGGAGTTAACATAATAGTTGCATATAATAGTTAAGCTAATAGTTATCCAATATAACTTTGATTAGAGTTGAAGTTAAGCTAGTAGTTCTAGACACATTTGTGTTAAGCTAATAGTTGTATCTAATAATCAATGGAGTTAAGCTAGTAGTTGTATCTAATAATCGAATAGTTGAAGATTAATTTTAATTTTTAGAACTATCACTAACTCTACTTATCACATGTTAATTAAATTATTTTTTATTTTTTTGAAATTATTAATTATTAATTTTGGACGACACTCATATAATCAATGTGGACAGTACACTTGTCTCACTATCGTTGGTATATGAAAAAGCATAGATGGTAGTCCACCCCAAAATTCTAACATATGTACACGCTTATCGACCTAAATATATACGCCTATAGACGTAAATATATTACAAGTATATATATAATATATAAGTATATATACCAAATATGTATACTGACTTAAATATATATATAATATATCAGTATATATACCAAATATGCATACTGCCTTAAGCATGATAATGAATACACCATTGCTTGAGTTTTTTAACAGTTGGAAATCAGGTTAATGGCCATGGCTACTCTCTGCAAATTGCAGCGAGATAAGGAGGCAACAAGAAATATGATCTACTATTTTTGAAGACTACAGAATTGTGTCATTAAGTAATGGTATGGCAGCGTATTGCCGGGTAAACAAAATCACTGTTTCGGAGTTAAAAAAAAGTCAAGAGCGCTCATGTGCAAATACTACGATGGGCCCAAACCATTTATACTTTGACTTTGTAGTCTCGTAACAGCAACTCGAAATGGGGCCATATTCCCATCAACGGTCACTGTTTCGGAGTTAAAAAAAAGTCAAGAGCGCTCATGTGCAAATACTACGATGGGCCCAAACCATTTATACTTTGACTTTGTAGTCTCGTAACAGCAACTCGAAATGGGGCCATATTCCCATCAACGGTCATTTATTGGTCAAGGATTCGTCATTTCGTGAAGGTTCCCCTAACTATATGGCACTTGTCTGCATGATTTCTATATATAAGCCAGAAATAGAGGGATATCAGATTATATTTATGTTCGATAAATTCCCAATAGGGACTTATCCTTCCGTACTTGGTAAAAGAGAAAGAGGGCCCGAACCATTTGTACTTTGAGTTTGCAGTCTCGTCACAGCAACTCGAAATGGGGCCAGATTCCCATCAACGGTCATTTATTGGTCAAGGATTCGTCATCTCGTGAAGGTTCCCCTGACCATATGGCACTTGTCTGCATGATTTCTATATATAAGCCAGAATAGAGGGATATCAGATTATATTTAATTTCGCTAAATTCTCAATATCATGTATTTAGTGTAAGAGAAAGGAGTAACCTACTTACCCGACCATTTGCACCGATAGGATGACCTGACTCGCGTGAGCGGTCACATCCGACGACCATTTGCACCGATCGGATGTGACCGCTCACGCGAGTCAGGTCATCCGATTGGTGCAAATGGTCGGGTAACTAGGTTACTTGTAAGAGAAAGAGAAACAAATAGTATAAAAAAAACAAAAAAGATAAAAGTGAAAAGCAGGTGAAAGCAGCTTCAAGCACGACCAGGGTGACCCCATGCCGGGCTTCCGATTTCATCTTACACAAGAACAAGTGGAGTTTTATCTGCGTAGTAAAGTGGAGAGAAAGCGCTTCAATATTGAACTATGTATAACTTAGCATGAACACTTAAAACCAATCAACTTAAAAGACATATACATAGACTATATAGTGGATGTGCGAGGCTAAGGGGAAGGCTTAATATCAAACGAAGTGTGACAATATTTTTAGGGAGTGACACCTCTTAATAGGTGTGTGGGTGTCACAAAATATGTGTGATTGCATAGCGATTGCAAGGATGCACAAAAGTTATGCTAATATCAGAGGTAGGTAGTTTAAGTTAGGTCAAAAACCTTTAATTTTCATAAATAAAAAAATTCGTTAATGATTTATTATTCATACTTGTCGCAACATGATTTTTATTGGTCGTAACATACTATTTACTTGATTACGTGAATGAGATTTATTAACTCTTTAATGGTTTTAATGATAGTGTGTTTTGTTTACTTAGCGTCGACTCTATTTATAGCATCGACTTCGTCGCAACCTTGCCAAGGTGATGTTAAGGTTTAAGTTATTAACATAATGGTTTGTTTCTCTAGGAAATAAGCCTAGACCTATGGCTTTGTCCTATCTACACTTGTTCTAAATAACATTTATATGATTTGAAAGCTTAATGTTAGAACCCATCTTTCATATATGAGTTTGGCAATTGTGGATATATATATGTTTATTAAAAGCGATGGTATTTTGTAAGCGATGTCGGAAAGCTATGCAACGACCATGTGATAAGTTTTAAGCCATGGTTTTGGCTTACGACTGTGGGAGGCATAAGGTGGATGCCAACTATAATCATGAAGGTTTTTAATGTGTATTTAAACCTGACCTAAACCTTGGCTCCGAGTTGACAACGCTGTCAGGCTTATTAAATGACATTGTTGTTTACGCATACGTTTTTGGGAAGGAGTCTGATCCTTACCCTCCACTTTTCCATGATCGGGTCCAAGAGGTTTTTTAGGGTTTAATGTGGCATTCAAACTGTCATGAGGGATTTTACATTAAATTTACTTGATCTACCTAGTTTAATGATAATGGATGTTGGAGGTTTGTGCTTAGCTTCTCCATGGGGTTGTGCTTACACCAGACTTTCCTTCGGGGCCTGCAATAGATTTTTTGGTTTTTGCATCGCAACTTTAGAGTTTGTGTGAAGGTTTTGTTAGTGTTTAATGGTTATATGTCCGCGGTTAGCGTCTTTGCCATCTTTATGTTCCTCGCGTGATTCAGTGGAAACATCAACGCTTGCCCTCGAAAACGGGTAGTGGCTTTCCAATACTGCACAAGTATATAACATTATTCCTTTTGTCTTTGACTTTGTAATTTGTTAATGAGGTTCATATTTTTTCTTCTTTAAAAATTGAGTTAACTCAATTTTTGAAAATTGTTGGTGCAGGGCCAAGGAATGAAAGAGTAACCAGGAGGAGAAAACCCTTGGCCCTCTGCGTAAGTAAATAAGGTAAAATTTCTCTCCTCTATGCAGTGATTTAATATAAGAAATTAATTTTGTTTTAAGATTTAAGAGAGGTTTCAATTTCATGACCCGGTTTTGACAGGCATATCTAGGGTTCCCATGAATGGGTACCTATGATGTTGGGGACATGACTGGAATTGTGTTGATGACCCAAGTCGTCATTTAAGGTAAAAATTCGCACATTACAGGATTAAAAGTTTGAGTACATTTGTTTACAACTCATAAAATTAATGGGTTTCTTCCTTTGCATGTATATAAAAGAGAATTTTGCATTAGAGCCACGCGAGGGTGGCGACAGGGATAACTCCTCTTAGGAGTTGTCCTTCTCAGCCTTGAGGTGAGAATCCCCAACCCTTACTATGTTCCTTAAGAAGTTTTATAAACCAACTAAATGGGTTTGCACTAATGCTAGTGATATGTGTGCATACAAACCGCGATGCAACTTCCCTTACTGTGCATTGGATGTATGCAACAACCTCGAGGGAAGCCTCCATTAGTTTTTATGTGGTTTGAAAACACAAAGGTTACTCTGTTTTCAATTAAATGGGGAAGGAGAGGGATTCATTTCCTCTATCTTTGAAGATAAGTAGTAAATGGTTGGGTTTGTAAATTGGTTTGCTTCTAGTGTGATTGATAAATTGGTCATAAATGTAAATTAACGATTGGTAACCGACCATCATAGATATTTTTTCTCGTATTTAAATATATATAAATAACTTCAGATATGCATCTGATTTAATGGATAATCTTTATTCTGTGGTTATAAATCCTGGATCTTAACTCGATTTGACTATCCCTAGGTTTGGAAACTTAGATCTGTGAATTGGTCGTTGTTAATTAGATTTGTTAATTGAACATGATCCCTTAGTTCTTTTTTTAATTAATTATTATCTTTATATATGTCCAAATATGGGTATGGAATCCCAAAAAGAGACTAGGGATAATGTATGTGTATTAATCTTTAAACAGAGATAAACTCTGTGTAGAAACCTTCGGTTCCTAAAGGAATGTGATTGGTTTATTTTACTTAAATCTGTATTGTCATTTTGCTTGCAAACAATCTACCCCTTGTTTGATTACTTTAATTGATTGTTAAACAAAAAAGGTTTATTAAAACTATCTATATTATCCAGAGATAATACTTCTAAGGAAGCCTTTTGGTTCTACTTAGCGTATCTGTGATTATTGCTTGCAATATAAAAATACTCGAAATAAGCATAATTTAAACACAGAGTTGTAAAGTTAACTAGATTTGTATTTTAAAACATAGGAGAGATATTTGTGAAGAGTCTCTCGGCTCTTTCTATTAACCCTAAGATTTATACATTAAAGAGTTTTGATTTATAGTGGATGTAGCTTAACATAGGAGAGAGGATTAAAATTTACCATTAAATTTTTTACATAAGAACGAGATCTATGATTTTAACATTCTATACATAAGTATTTAACTAATAAGAGCTTATAAACTAGGAACATATCATTAAACGGTATAAAAGAATATTAATGGATACATGGTAAAATTTTGCACTTTAAATTTAAATCTAGTTTCAAACTATAATTATCAATACTAAACAATTAATAAATTTAGAGAGCAACCTACAACCACTGTCGAGAAAACAAAACTGAAGTTGTCGTTTCTCTCAACCAACTCCTAGAGAAGCCAAAACTTACTTGCTCCAGAAACCCTCGAGACCATTTGTTGAACCACAAGGGAAAATTCCGATCAATGTGCCATCTCTTTGCATTAATAGATTATTTCGCCATCCATTGCCAACCTCCTTCTTATTCGTTTGTAATAAACCCAAATTCCTCGATGAAATTTTGGGAAATAGGGTAAAATTTCCCTTTTCACAATTTCAAGATGAAGTCATTAATATATTCCATCTCTAGAATCCTAAACATAAGAAGGCAATAACTATAATTCTACTATTCATACCTGTTTTTCTTGTAGTGTGTATTTGAACACCAACTAAAACAAATACTCAACCTTATTCATATATTCTATAAATGTAAAGCCTTTCAACATTTACGCTTTCATTTAATAGATTAGGTATTCTTTTTATATTTTAAACATGATGACTTTAAAATTCTTGACATTTGTTAATACCTAATACTCACTCATTTACATAATAAAGTATAAAGATTAGTTGTACTAATAATTAGAATAAGATATTTCCACCTATAATCATTCTCACAACTAGAAATGGAAAACATAGCATAATCTTAAATAAAAGACTCATGTCATCTTATTTGCTTAAAATACTCTTTTTACCATTACACAATGTACATACTCTTTAGTTACGACTAACATGCTCTATAATAAGTAACCACTTGTAATGTACCCAATCTCCTAGGCACAATTTGTAAGAGATGAGGTATGAAATTCCTAAATCGGTTGTTGAGAAAAACAACAAAGTTAGTTAGCTTCAATCCTTTAGATAATGAAATCAAACCTAACTTTATAACACATTTAAGCATTATGAGCATTCATGAATATGTACACATGTAAAAATTATATAATTGGTTCCACCATTCCTTTCCACATCGGGACCATGGCATTAATGAGTTACTTGATCAACTTGCCCTTTGGACCTATTCTCTAGAGTCACAACTAGTTGACAATCATGTTAGTTCATAAATTAAAAGGATCACTATAAATCATCAAATAACTTTACCATCATAAATTATATAAAGAAGAACATAAGAAGCTTGTAATAAAATACCATATTTTCATAATCAAAATCTAACCATTAAGGGTTACTTCTCTAATCTACTAAGACTTAAGCGACTGAAAGCATGACATTGACTTTCCTCCCAACCATTAACTCTATATGGTGTATGTTTTTCCTCCTAGAGACACCTCCGAGTTGGGTGACAAATCCCCTAAGGTAAAGTTATAACATGAATCCCTTCAAAATTCATAAAGGGAGTTGGTTATATTAGCTCACATCCCAATCCCAATCTAACGAGGTAGCGTTTAAATTTAAATATTTAGCTTAAATGAAATCTCATTTCCAAATCAAGCTAAGAGTAATATAAGTCATTAAAACCTTATTGATTAAGCACTAAAGTATTGCTACCCAAATGATAGAGATATTAGTTCTCAAGAGGTAAAAAGGATATGCAAGTTGACTACGATACATCTAAAATAATGAGTCTAGTTCTCTTCAAGAAACTGTGACTCTTTTCCTTCAAACATAATCAACACAAAAGTAGGGTGAAACACATTAAGAGATAGGGTTAGTCTTATTCAAATAAAGTTTCCCTTTTTCTTGCAACCACATTCAAAAGAAACAAACTAGAGGCCAATTTACAGAGATCGCCACAACCCAATCTCATCTAATGTAAATCCACATAGGCATTACATGTGCCTACTCAATTATCGAATAAGGGATCGACTGCCCACTTGACATTGACACATGTAAAAAGGAAAGGGTCTATTATGTAGACATTCATGCCGAACCCAACAAGGGTTAATGCAGATATGTAAGTAAGATCACCATAGACAAAAGATAATTCCATATCTGTAATAAACATCGAAACACAGACAAATAATGCATATACATGGAAAAATTTATAACCATTCATCAAAACACAGATTAATGCATATACATGGACGTATCTATAACCATTCCTCAAATAACAAACTAATATTATATATACATGGGTGAATCTATAACCATTAATCAAACGCAGAAAAATATTGCCTAAACATGGACAGATCTATAACCATTCATCAAACACATACAAATAATGCATATACATGGACAGATCTATAACCATTCATTAAAACCCAGATTAGTGCATATACATGGACAGATCTATAACCATTCCTCAAATCATAGATTAATATTGTATATACATGGACAAATCTATAGCCATTCATCACACGCAAACAAATATTGCATAAATATTGACGGATATATAACAATTCATCAAAACAAAAATTAATGCATATACATGGATGAATCTATAGCCATTCCGTAAATCACAGACAATGATGATGTATACTGTGTTTATCCCTATTAGTCACAGATCAATCCCGAATATGTACAAATCATAAACACGAACAATGGGGATGTACACCCTATTCTAAAATCGTAGAAAAGGTAAAAACAAACTCTTACCAGACACCGATCAGTCACGGATCTGTACAAATCATAAATGCAGACAATGTGGATGTATACCTAGTTCTTAAAAATTGCAGACAATGTAAAAAAACTCTTAACAGACACCGATCAGTCAAGGATCTGTACAAATCACAAACATAGACAATGGGGATGTATACCCAGTTCTAAAAATCATAGACAAGGTAAAAACAACTCTTACCAGACACCGATCAGTCATAGATCTGTACAAAAAATCACAAACACAGACAAGGAGGATGTATACCCAGTTCTAAAAATTGTAGACAAGGTAAAAAAAAATCTTACCAGACACCGAATGAGTCTGAGATTAGTAGAGATACTCAAATGCAGTCTCGGATCTATAAAGATCATCCAACGCAGTCTCGGATCAGCAAGGTTCACACGTAGACACATCTCCAAAATAAAAAATGCATACCCAGGGTTGACACAACCTCCTCCTTAACCTCATAACAAGTATTACATCCCTCTCTTGTTCATGGAGAAGGGACAAAGCCATTAAAAAAATATGAGATTGCCCCTAAAAAATTGCTAAATGTTTTTTTTTCTTTTAAAAGATGGGGCTCGACGCTCCCTAATAAGGATGCCACCCTCATACACCAACAAATCGAAGAAAATAAATTTTTAAATGGTCTTTTAATTGAACTATATCGATTATTTTATATCTTCTCTCTGATAAGCCTTTATTAAAAACCCGAAAAATTTAATAACTCAGTAATCCTCCTTATTGAGCGAAAATATATCAAGAAGTAGATAAATCATAGTTATGTGTTTATCTCAATAAACACTTACATACAACAGTAAACAAACGTTCATAATATTGGCCATTAGATCTCATCCTAAGTTTATTTTAGGAGTTTATCTAAAGCTTATAACCTAATTATTAAACTTAGGCATATATATATATATATATATATAAGTTGTTAAATAACTAGGTGAGTATCAACACTTCACCTTTCTTCCCATGCTCGTGGTGTCATAATGTCAACATGTCATGTTCAATTGGGTTCTCATGGATTCCTAACCAATGACCTATCCCCCTAGTGGATTTGTCCCCAATCGTGTTTTTTGGTCATGTCAAACTTTCAGCCTCATAGGCTTATCAATTGCACCCACAACTTTTAGGAAGTTAGAATCGAAACTTACAGTGTCCTATACTTACATTTGTATTTCAGGTCGACGTAGTAAGGGGATGTTACATCCTCCTCCCCTTAGAAATTAACACCGTCTTCAGTGTTTCATATTCATCAAATTTTGTCTTCATTCCTTCTTCAAGTTATCATTGCTTACCTTGCATCCTTTGTGATTACCTCCAACTTCGTTGTCTTTTAATCGGTTCTCTACACAATATTACGAGTTCTTCCTAAATATCATTTTAAATGTACATTCCTCTAATTTAACAAAATCATTAGAGAAAATTTCAACTCAAAATGGGCCTCTTAAAAATAAAAAAAATAGTTAAAATAATAAAATAATATTTATTAATTTTGAAGGAAGAAAAGAAAAAAACTACTTTTTTGTTTGTATTTTCAACATATCTCCCCGTGTTTTTACTCAAATTTCGACCGAGAGACCTCGTTGGATGCAAAATTAAATTATGTATCCAACGAGTACCCCCTCGACATACTTTTGATGGACCCTGCTACCCCAAAAACAAGAAATACCTGAAAAAATGTGATGATGACATATGATACCTATCCCCAAATTTATATTAAAAAGGTGTTTAAGACCTATCCGGTATTTCAAATTTAAAGCAATTTCATTAGCTAACACATGATGACATGGAATTTGAATTAGAGTTAAAAGGCCCATTTTGAGTTGAAATTTCCTCTAATGAATGTATAAGTAAAAGTAGTTTACTTAAATTTTGGAGTGTCATTCTTCATTGTAAATCTTCAGGCAACAGTCCTCTTAGTCCATTCTTGAATTGCTATGCATACCTTAATCCTTTTTATAATCATTATCCTTTGTAATTTTTGCAGGCGTCCTCTAGTTTTCTCAGATGTTCTCCATCCAAGTAAGTACTCCAATTGCTAACATTACTCTGAATATTGATCCAAGTTACCATGTCCGGGTACATAGGGTACTCCCAAAAGACAGAACACCTTGAGCAACCGCTTCACACAAATAGATCACAGATCAACACACCGATGTTTGTCACATGGTTAAAACCCTTGAGAGGGAGACAGTCCATGGCCCTAGCCAAATAGTTACTTAGAGCAATTTATTATGCAAAAGAAAGAAAGTTGCATGAGCTTCTCATAATCGATCAACTAGCCAAGGACCCTCTATGCTCTTTAAATAGAGATCATAGACCAATTGGGTGTTAAGCCACAGATCAATGGTAGGTATGATCTAAGAGAAGTTGAACCATCAGATCACTCTATGTCTAGAACATATCGTGACCGTCGGATTAGAATATTTACAAATGCATACTAATGCATACTAAATAAACATACTTTTACCTAATGGATATATTACACAAGTTGATCCTAACTAACTCCTAAGTGTCTAAATATCCTAACATCCCCCCTTAAGAACAACCTGGGATAGGATTGAAGGATTTACAAAAGTGACACTATTAGGAGAAGGAAGGAGGCAATAGAGAACTTCAATAACACTATCATGAACAATATTTCTGATGAAGTGCATGTGTAGCTCAATGTGTTTGCTGCGCTGACGTAGAACTGGATCTTTGGCAAGCTTGATGGCACTTTGATTGTCACACCAAAGTGGAGTAGGCTGCTGCTGCTCGAATCCAAACTCTGAAAGGATCTGTCGAAGCCATAAAGCTTCCTGACTAGCATTAACTGCGGCTCGATATTCTGCTTCTGCTGAAGAAAGAGCAAGTGCTTGTTGTTTCTTACAAGCCCAAGTGATAGGTCCAGATCCCAGACTGAAAACATAACCTACAGTAGACTTCTGATCATCAGGATCGTCGGCCCAATCTGAATCAGTGAAACCAACCAACAAAGGTTTCCCCCCTGTACTGTAATGAATCCCACACTAAATTGTACCTTGAATATATCGAAGTATTCTTCTTGCTTCTTTCCAGTCACTTTCATGAGGAGTTTGCATATAACAGGCAACACGACCAACGGAAAAGGAAAGGTCAGGATGGGAATGAGTCAAGTATAACAGACTA
>LPNX011136225.1:846243-880779 GCA_001517045.1 Pseudotsuga menziesii | reverse complement strand
TGGCATACCAAGCTCTAGGAGCTTGCTTAAGGCCATATAAGGATTTCTTAAGGAGACAAACAAGGCTAGATTTATCCTGAACATATCTAGGAGGTTGTTCCATGTAAATTTCTTCATTTAAATCACCATATAAGAAGGCAAACTTGACATCCATTTGATGGACTTCCCATTTATGTAAGGCTGCAAGGGAAAGAACAAGGCGGATGGAGTTCATTTTTTCTACAGGGGCAAAGGTTTCATTGTAGTCAATCCCTTCAACTTGGGAAAAACATTTGGAAACTAACCTTGTCTTAAGTCTTTCAACACTTCCATTTGATGCATACTTAGTTCTGGAGACCTATTTACATCTGAAAGGTTTTCCTCCTTTTGGAAGAGGAACAAGATCCCAAGTATCATTCGCCATTAAGGAATGATATTCTTCATCCATAGCTGCATCCCAATCTGGATTTCGTGAAGCTTCTGCAAAAGTTTCTGGATCATGATTCTTGGAAACTTGAGCCAAAAGAGAAGAGGCTCGTTGAAACTGAGAATGTGTTCGTCGTTGATCTCTAGGATCACCGGCAAGATCACCGGCTGCTTCACATGTTGAATGGACCCATTGAGGAAGTATTGGTGCTGGTGCAATTGGAGGAACATGAGCAGGCGTAGGTGGATTTTCATCCTCATTGTCATCATCAGAAACTGGATTTGGAAACCTGTCAAGGAAGCTGGAAGAAGAAGAAGAAGAAGAAGGCACAATCGCCGAATTAGGCTCGCAGGCCAAAGATGGCACACCCGCCAAGTTAGGCTCGCAGGCCAAGAGATTTTCATCAAATTTAACATCTCTTTTAATGATTATATCATGTGAATGGGGCTGAAGAAGTCTATTATAAACTTTTACATCTTCAGAATATCCAACAAATATGCACTGTTCACTTTTAGGCTGCAATGCTTTCTGTTTTTCATCTGAAATGTGAGCCCATGCTTCACAACCAAACACACGAAAGTGATTTACATCTGGTTTAATTTTACTCCATGCTTCTTCCGGTGTTATACCTTGTAAAACTTTAGTGCGTGTGCGATTAACTATGTAATTTGCACAATTTATGGCCTCAGCCCAATATTGAAGACTTAGTCCCTTAGATTGGATCATACAATTAGCCATTTCTTTTAAAGTGTGGTTCTTCCGTTTAGCTACACCATTTTGTTGTGGTGTATATTGGAACAGTGTGCTGTTGTTGGATTCCTTGTTCAGTGCAAAAAATAGTGAACTTGTTGTTAACATATTCTCCTCCATTGTCAGATCTTAACTTAATAATTTGATGACCAGATTGTTTTTCAACAAGGGCCTTGTAGGCCAAGAACATGTTAAATACTTCGCTCTTAAGTTCTAGGAAGTAAAC
The DNA here is from genome assembly GCA_001517045.1 of Pseudotsuga menziesii. Classification (NCBI taxonomy): domain Eukaryota; kingdom Viridiplantae; phylum Streptophyta; class Pinopsida; order Pinales; family Pinaceae; genus Pseudotsuga; species Pseudotsuga menziesii. The sequence goes on along the minus strand of LPNX011136225.1, from coordinate 879,397 downwards.
CCAAGTGCGTCTGGAGTAGTCATCAATGAAAGTTAAGAAATATTTGAAACCAGAAATTGAAGCATATGGAAGAGGGCCACACAAGTCACTATGCACAAGCTCCAAGGGAACCGAGGCGTGCCGAGAGGCACGTTTGTCAAAACTGTCCCGATGATGTTTTTTTAGTACACAACTAGAACAAACACCATCCTTGCAAGATACCAGCGGAAGACCAGTCACCATGTTTTCTTTACATAGTTTTTGCAATGAGCGATAATTTAAGTGACCAAATCACTCATGCCAAAGTTTGCTCAAGTTATCACTATGAGCAACAAAAACTGAAGGAAAAGGTGATGACCCAAAGTTGTTAAATTTGTACAACGTGGTAATAACTTCAACAGTTCCAGTAGCAAGGACATTTTGAGGATTTTTAAAATCCTTGATTACAACTTGGTGAGGTGTAAACGTCACAGTTTTACCTTCACCTGAATGAGTAATTTGATAGACTCATAACAAATTGCAGGAAATTTTTGGAACACATAGTACATCACTGAAATGGCCATTTTCTATTAGAACTGTTCCAGATCCTACAACACTTAGAGATCTATCATCACCAACAAATATTTGTTTGGTGTTACATTCATGCATAGTAGAAAAGATGAATTTATCCTTAGCCATATGATAAGATGCTCCAGAATCAATGATCCATTCAATTGAAGTAGAAGAAGAAGATGCAATATAAGAGTAACTAGAAGCACAAAGTGTATGTCCATGAGAGGTAGATTCTGAAGATGAATCTAGGCTGATGTGGTGCTTCTTCATTGCTGCTTCCAAGGCTGCCATATTCTTAAAACATTTAGATTCATCATGATTATCTTTCCCACAAAAATTGCAATGACGCTCAGTCTTCTTTTCTTTTTGCTTGGATCCTTTGTCATTTTTTAAAGAAGGAGCTGACTGAGAAGGTTTGGGACCCTTGTTGTTTTGCTTATTATTGCAAAAATTCTATTTCTTGGGAGGCTTGGACTTTTCTTTCTGTTGGGACAATAAGGCTTTCCCAGATGTATCTGCATTGTTAATTATTCCAGGATGAATGAGCTTATCTTTCTCTCTAATTAAGGAATCACAAAAGGATTCAAGGCTAGGCTCTTAATAGCTAGCTGCAGTCAAGGATTCTTTCATGGAGTAGAATGTAGATACAAAAACAGAATATGTAGGTCCAAGTTTTGAAAGAATATGATAAATGCATTGTTTGTCTTCTTTCTTAATCTTGCATTTTGCACATAATAGTCTAAGAGTTTTATACTTAGATAAATAGTCTTGAATGCATGAAAAATCATTTTGATTCAAGGAAAGCAACTCATTTTCAAGCTGATGACCCGAATTTCATTGTGTTTACCAAACACAGATTCCAACTTTTCCCAAGCGAGATTAGGTTCATCAATTCCAGATATGTGGAATCGCAAATCAGTAGAGATTGATATCCCAATCAATCCACGAGATTCATCACATCTATTTTCCCATTTAATTTTCTTATCATCATCAGTGGGTTCTGTTTCTTTCCCTGAGGTTATCCTGAAAAGTCCCATACTTCGTAGAACATCCTCCATACGAGATTTCCATGAGAAATAGTTAGAACTTGTAAGCATAATATCACAAGGGGAAGCCATACTGTAAAATAATGGCTAAAAGAACAGAAACTAACTATTTGGATGCAAAGAGCTTGAAAAAATATGCTATTTTAAAAAAAACGGCACTTAAAACTGATTCTGGATGATGAAGTTATGATTGATCAAAAAAAAAGTTAAAGATGTCCCCAATAGTGATGTGACATATATTAACTTGACCAACTAAAAAAAGAAGCCCCCTCTTCCCAAGATCAACCTTTGACAATCACTTTTACAATAAAGTTGCTTTTAAGTGAATCACTTTTGTAGAATAAGTGATGTTCACTTTTACAATAATGTGACTTTTAAATAGTGCGACAATAAATTAAAAGACTTAAGTGACTCACTTTTATTTTATTTTATTTATGTGAGATGCACTTTTACACTATAGTAACTTGAAAATAGAAATTGCATCCACTAAAATGTAGCTTAATAAGACTTGAACTCAAGACTTATTAAGTAATAAAACAACTTTGGACCCAAGTGAGCTAAGTTTAAAAGGTACAAAAAATAATGGAAAGAGGAAAGGGGCTTTTTTTTTTTTACTCTTTTCTCTTGTTCTCTGTGCTTGCTTTCTTTTCCTGCAAATCACAAAAAAAACGAAAAACAAAAACAAATTTTTGTTTTCCACATAATAGGGTTAGATCTTGGTTAGCTTAACCGGGAAGTCTACGTTTTCAAGTTTTCTCATTGTTTCTGATTTGTCGTGATCGCACAAGGTGTACGGCAAAGAGCATACGTAGCCGAGAAGACAAGAAAAAAAAAACTTTCCCTTGCTGTTTCTGATTCACCACGATCACGCAAGGTGCACGGTAAAGAGCATATGCAGTCAGGGAAGGAATTAGCCCGAGACTAAAAAAAAAAGATCTAATAATAAACTGATAAAATATGAGAGATTTACAAAAAACAAATCTGTCACTATAACGTTATACCTTCAAATTTGCCGAAATTGATGTTTCTGGAGCAAACGAAAATGGTTTTCGATGAAATGAAAACTATTCCGCAATGAAAACGGTGCTCCGGATGCAATGGAATAGCTCTCACAAACCACAAATGCATATAAAATCTAGAACCAGAAACCCTTTCAAATTTTCGGCAACACTGGTCCCAGATCTTGATCAAAACCGAAAGCGACTCTTCATAAAAGCTATGATACCATGTTTGGGTACACAGGGTACTCCCAAAATACTGAACACCTTGAGTAACCGTTTCACACAAATAGATCACAGATCAACACACCGATGTTTGTCACGTGGTTAAAACCCTCGAGAGGGAAATAGTCCACGGCCCCAGCGAAATAGCTACTTGGAGCAATTTATTATGCAAAAGAAAGAAAGTTACATAAGCTTCTCATAATCGATCAACTAGCCAAGGACCCTCTATTCTCTTTAAATAGAGATCATAGACCAATCGGGTGTTAAGCCACGGATCAATGGTACTTATGATCTAAGAGAAGCTGAATCGTCGGATCACTCTATGTCTAGAACATATCATGACCATCGGATTAAAATATTTACAAATGCATACTAAAGAAACACACTTTTACCTAACGGATATATTACACAAGTTGATCTTAACTAACTCCTAAGTGTCTAAATATCCTAACATACCCAACACGAGGATGATACCCTTCTTTAGTTATCTTCAACCTTCGTGGTATCTCGTACCTGTGTTAGTCAAGGTTCTTCACCAAACTCCTCGTTGTTTCCTTTCTCAGACACCATAATACCTAGAGTTTATTCTCTTCACAGAGCCCCACTTTCATGTCAGTCCTCTTATGACATGAATGTGTGTGGAAAGAAGTCTAACCAGATTTCTTACACCCAGACGTCCCTAGAGGATGCATACTGGTGCCTAAATGGCCGAGGGGAAAACATGTACCTCTTTGACATCCTTCTTTCCCATTTCGTTTCACATGGAAACCAACTTCGTACACATGAGATTTCTCTCATGTGTTTTTCTTGCTTTTGTTCATGGGTCCTTGGGTCTCATGATATCTTCAATTACTGACATCACCAACTCCTTTTCACCTGTGACAATTTCAAGATAGTCTGTCATAACATCATATTGTTAATTGCTCAACCATAAATCCTCTTACAAATATTTGTGGTTATTGATTAATCAACTATTAATCAATTATATTTTGATCATTAACATTTCCTAAACTATACTATGACACTTGCATATTAGTTCTTTAAACTTTGATCAAAACTTTGGTTAATTATGATTTCTAGTCATCAGGGATGATTTTAATGAACCATACTTATTTAAAAGTGTATAAATGTTGGCGAATATTACCAATTCTTAAAACGCCAACTATAAAATGATTGGTGATATTTTTCAAAAAATATTTTAATTTCCAAGGATTTTATACCGTTTATATAATAATTTGGCAATTTTTTAGTATTGATTTAACACTCTTAGGTGGAATGTTTAGTGACCTATATAAGCATTTAAAAAAATGAACATGCAATCCCTAGATTGTAAGCTAATTTAGGTGAAAGAACGTCAGTCTTTCATATAGGAGTATGTTGATTCATTCCTACCTTACTATACAACGTTCATTTTCACACTATCCACTGATTTAGATGTCGTTAATTCATTTAATACAGAAACATATTAACAAAAGCAAATGAAAGAATGATTGTACTACGACTGCGTCTGTTCAACGGTTTAGATCTAACTCAGGATTGTAAATGCATAATTCAAGATCGTATTTTGCAATATAATTCCATAGGATGATAATGGCGCCCTATGATCATAATAACTCTCTTCTCAAAGGAGCTATGAAACCTTGGAATCTTGGATTACCACTTCGGGTATCTTATTAGTTATTATACAAATCATAAGGGTATAACGCTTTCGAACAGTTAAAGGAGCGTTACCTAAAAACATATGTGGTTTTTTATGTTTATAAGAAATGTTTCAATTCCTTAAGGGTTCCATTTAATCTATCCCGTAACTAGACCAACTTTTATATGTTTGATCCAACCAATATGATAGGCTTAAATATCTTCATTTCAGAATGAAAAAATGGATAGCATTCTAGTAGGAATATTCTTGCATGTTTGTCAAATAGGTTTGGCAATAAAATATTTAACAACATTATAGGAAAAGAAACTTATTTGAACCCGCGAATCAGAGCATAGTATCAGTTTCCCAATGATGAGCTCCCTTATGGATCCTTTAATTTCCCTTTCCATTGTCCTTTCTTCAAAAATGAAAACATTATTTTATCCATTTTCATCGCATTGGCCCATTGAGGGTCCAGTGTCGAACTTGTGGTCTCTGATACCACTTGTAATAAACCCGACTTCCTCGATGAAAATTTGGGAAATAGGATAAAATTATTTTTATTTCAGGATGAAGTCATTAATATGTTCCATATCTAGATCCTAAACATAAGAAGACATATAGCTTTAATTATACTATTCATACATTTTTTTCTTGTAGTGGGTATTTGAACACCAACTAAAACAAATACTCCTTAATCGTATTCATATATTCTATGAATGTAAAGCCTTTCAACATTTACACTTTCATTTAATAGATTAGATATAATTTTTCTATTTTAAACATTACGACATTAAAATTATTGACATATGTTAATACCTAATACCCACTCCTTTACATAATAAAGTATAAAGATTACTTGCACTAAGATTTAGAATAAGATATTTCCATCAATAGTCATTCTCACGATTAGATATGACAAACATAACACAATCTAAAATAAAAGACTCATGTCGTGTTGTTTTCTTAAAACACTCTTCTAATCATTGCATAATGTACATACTCTTTAGTTACGGTTAACATGTACTTTATAACAAGTAACCACCTTATAACATACTTTTCCTTCAAAACTTTAGAAAAAAATATCTTCCAAATATGTTGGCCTAAGAAAAAGTTTTGATACCACTTGTAATTATCCCTAACCCATTGCTCATGGGATTAGAGTAATTGGTAGTTATTAATTCTGATGAGAAGTTGTAAATGGAAGGTCACAAGTTCAAATCCCCATGGGTACTTACAAAAAAAATTGATCCATAACCCATAAATTGAATCGCAAATATTATAAAACTATTAAACTTAAAAAATAAACCCTTAGACTTGATAAATAAAACCTTGATACATCTACAAAGTATTAAACACAAAAATATGGAAAGAACCCATAAAGTAGGGTCAATCTATTAATTACTCCTCAAGGAAGGAATCACTTCGAAAGTCATGCTTGCTATAATACAATTCATCCAACATATCCAATATAATGATATTTGTTTATATTTATACTTTCTCATGAGTAATCCTAGGGTTTTATGTCAACTACCCCCTTATTATTATATTATATTAGTTTCTCTAACTACCTATTAGGCGAGCCTATTACCCACCAACTACCAAGTGGGAATATTCCATAATTATGGCCATATTACATGCATATTCCCCTTGGTTACCTCCCTAGGTACCCATATAATCCTCCCCAAGGTAGATTATTTATATATACCACTTGTAGTGATCCTTTACCAAAAAAATGAATCACAAATGATATAGAACCCCTAAACTTTATAAATAAACTCATAGACTTGAAACATAACACTAATACATCCACATAAGATTTAACAAAAAAAATATGAAAAGACCCTTAAGGTAGAGTAGCACCATCAATTAGTCCTCAAGGAATGAAGCAATCCATGCTTGCTACAATACAATTCAATTGGCATATCCAATACGATGATATTTATGTATATTTATATTTTCTCATGAGTATTCTTAGGTGTTTATGTCAAATACCCTCTCATTATTGTATTATTTTATTTTAACTACCTAGTGGGCCTATTTACTACCCACCAACTACCAAGTGGGCCTATTCCATAATTATGGTCACATTACATACATTATCCCTTGGGTACCTCCATAGGTTCCTTAGTATTATCCTCCCTAGGTACAATACATCAAACAAGGATTCACCTCAAATGTAAAGGTTTTTAAAATAGCCACCAATTTTTTTCAAAAATGATTAAGACCTAAAACAAAAAAGGAATGTGCAATCACAATCCAAAATTAATGCAAAAGAAAACGTATTATTTACCTTTCCAAAAATACATGAAAAAGAAAAAGGATAGGCCCACCAAAGGTTATTTTAGAAAAATGAGACAAGAAAATGATTGCCCAACATAAGTATATCCGTATCAACCAGATAAAGAATTACAAACATGACTTTACGAAATATAGTGCACTTCGAATAATTCAAAATTGAGAAAAAGGTGGGGGGCCAAGTTTGAGGACATGAGATTTGTTGAGGCCTTAATACTATAGACACCATGAAGGATTATCCTACACCTTCTATTTCCAAAACAAGGATTCAAATTTGGGGGCTCTCCAATGACTGCATGAAGTCTATTAAGAGGAGTGAACATAAATCATGAGTCTATACATCAAATACAGAGGGGCTAAATGCATATGTGTCTTTTGAGGTAGTCTCTTCTTTCTTGGATGTTTATATCTCCATAAATTACTCCCCGAGACTTTTTCAATTGTTATTCACTTAGGGTAGTATAAAGAATGTAATTAAATAGAGGATATGTGATAATGGATTTATATGGTAAACCCACCTTAAAATCAAGTTCTAATTTAGGGGATAAAGTCATGAAAAGGGGAATAAAACAACCTAAACTTATATAATCAATCATGATGTTGGAGAGTAGGTAGTATTTCATATAACATCTAGAAAATTAGCCAAAAATATCATTCGAACATGTTGAAGTAACCTATATAAATTAATCAAAACTTGATCGAAAACATTAAGATTGATTAGGATTAACTCAATATTCAACCCATGTTGACATTGGTTGGGAACTTTCATAAAAACTATAGAAGGATGAAAAGACAAAACCATTAACTAGTCTATAAAATCGAAACATAAAATGAAATAGAACCAAAAAAATAAGGAATAAATGGTTTAACAATTAAAAAGTGGGTACCCACTGTAATCGCGCTGTGAAAATGGACTTTACACAACCAATATCTCCACAACTTCATGAGGCTAGATCTAGGGGGATCCACAGCCAAACCAATACCCTAGCACATGATTCGTATTGGAAGTTTAATAAATCTACTTCAATATAGTATGTGTTATTAAGGGGTTGGGATATTTTTAAGCTAATCTACATGGATACATATTATGGGGTTTAACCAACCAATTTTTTTTTTGGGTCCCAGAGGAGAGTTAGCAATGCGAAGACGTCTATGTTTGAGATATTTTTTTTTAAGTGAAGCATCTCCTGGAGGATCAAGTTAATATATATCTAATCCTTGTACCTTACATAAATTCTCAAAAAACCATGAAATTTTATGAAAAACAATAAGAATGGCTACATATTACATAATAGAAATCAAAATCTAAAGATGAAATGGCCATATAGTTAAGGAACATGCTTAATGAATCTTATTGAAACACAATTAGTGAACTCCCTTTGATTAAATCAAAAGAAATGAGAAAAACATGATGCATGTATTTAATGTCCCTACTACTTTCCTTGTACAAAAAGTAAGGTATAGAACAAGGAAGTGAACATTTTTTTTATTATAAAATGTTATTTCATACTTCTTCGTTTAATGTCTTTTTTTTATTATATTATATTTTTAAAAGTTTAATAGTTGTGTTTATTTATATTTTATTATAAAAAAAACTAAATAAAAAATTGTTAAAAAAATTTAAACAATAAATAATTTTTTTGTTTTGAATTATATTATTTTTAATATTAAAATAAATTATTATAAAGAATATATATATCTAATTTTTCACAATGTTATTTGACTCACCACAACAAAAGATTAAGAGAATTTACCTATTCTATTTAATCTATTCATCTCATTTTCACAAAAATAAATACTACACATCAATATATCATAGAACTTTGGAAATTTTATGAATAAATCTACACTCATTTTGAACATATCAAAATACATAACATATCAATCATAATTGAAAAGACATTAATAAATTTAATTAAATAAATAAAGTTAAACATACTTAATATTATCTACCCTTATTTTTTAATATATCAAAATACATAACATATTAATCATAATTTTGAACATATCAAAATACATAATATATCAATCACAAATGAAAACACATAATAATAAATAAATAAAATTAAACATATTTAATATTATCTGCACTTATTTTCAACATATCTAAATACATAACATATCAATCATAATTAAAAAGACACAATAAATAAATAAAGTTGAACATACTTAATATTTTGTAACAATCTTTTCCTATATCTTTTATAAGATCATTTGATTAATCAAATCATCACAATAGTAAGTTTATTGTATAAAAATAATTAATTTAAAAGAAAAAAAATGAAATGTTTTCCAATACTCCAAACACTATTTTATGAAAAACACTTTTGCAGATAATTTCTTAACTACCCACCCAACATAAGAACAAATTTATTTGGTGAAAAATCGTTTATTCTACTGAAATGATATAGACATACTACCTCATAACAAATACCTTGTAACACACTCTAAGCCCACCAAACTCATAAACATTTTTACACATTTTAAGTCCACCAAAGTGATAATCATTTTAAGTCTATTAAAGTGATAATCACTTTAACATACTTTTTTGTGTCTTTAAAAGAAACTGAAAATATATATTATATGGAAAAAAAGGTTGTGCATAGTCATTTGGCACAAAATTAAAACTAGAGTTTCATAAGGTTGGGTGGAGAAAGGTAAATTGAAACAACTACAATTAAAGAGGAATTTCCTATTGTTTTTTACATACTTCCTTAAAACTATCAAACCCTTAGACGGGTAAATTTTTACAAACTGAAGATTAAGCAAAATGCAAAAAAACATTAAGGAAACAGGGTCGAAACACTACATTTTCTTGTCTTTATGCTAAAAGGCAGGCTAGGTGACCAAAGTTTCCTCCATTGGGTGAGCACCCTGTTCCGGATATTCCTGGCAGTGTCTGTATTGCAACATTCTGGACATTTTCATAATTTCTTCTTTGATGATATCAACAGTACCCATTAACTCCTTGAGGTCGCGCTCATTATCATCTATCCTAGAGTCGTGGCAACTGATTTGGTCGGATATGTATCTGATATCTGATGCAACTTCTCTTTTTTCCTGGATGTCAACGGCCACCATCTCATAAATCCTGCACAAATATAATTTGATATCCTCCAAAATTGACTTGAGACTAACTATTTCAGGGTTTCCTCCCTTGTTTTCCATTATAGTCTTAGGGCCTTGTTCTATCACACATAAAAGACCTGTTAACATAAACCGCAGCTACCGCAAACTATCTTCATCCTGGTTCTCGTTGGTATGTTGAGAGTCGTCTTCCTCCAGACCTGCAAACAATGGACGAGAACGGTATGGGCCTTCATGGGTTAACTCGCCCATCATGTGTGCAGGATGTCTACTCAAAACCCCAGAGGGATGCCGAAATAAAATCAGAGTAAATGTAGGCTCATGAAGAGTACTGGCATTTGAAAGAAGGATACTACGCATCGTGAAGGACGACGAATCATCGTCTTGTGCAACTGGTCGTAGAAGGGGGTCATCTCATAAAGTTTCCAACCTTAACTTGTGCCAATTATGCATTGAATTATGTCTAGGGGACATGTTTATGAGACTTTATTTGGTTTTTAAACTCTACCATCCCTTGCAAAATTCTAGCGCCATGATTGGCAAGCTTGTCGACTGGACCATTATTCTCCTTGAGGATATGATAGAAGAGGACTTGAGGAATAAGGCTTAGTTAGTTGATCCGGTCGTAAATTCTTTTGCAGCTTGCAGAGTCATTTTTACACCCTGATATCATCTTTTGGATAACCTTCCTTAAGTCACCAAACACCAAAAGCTTTGAAACATGAACCTTACCTGCTAGTTCCGATCCGAGGAGAAGTAAGAGCCATTTCGCTTCATTGTTGGTTTGTGTTTCGAGTCCCCAAAGCATAGGATTTTACTATATTTCCTCCGGGATCAAATATAATCCCCCTACACATACCTCCCCTGATAATCATTTTAACACACTTTAAGCATAAGAAAAACTTTATCTAATTGCGCCGAGAGGCGCTCTACATCCCAGTATGAGAGAGATATTGTAACGTTTGTGATTAGGGAGTTCTTGTAATTTTTTTCCATATTATGTCGACCAAAAATAATATTATCAAGTTAGAGATATGTTTGTTACTAACAAAATAATAAAAAAATAAAAATTTTAGTTATCCCCCAAAATAAATGTCGGCCACAAAAACAACCTAATATGGGGGAGATGTTGTAATGTTCCTACCTAACAAAATAATTAAAAATTTAATTATCCGCAAAAACAAATGTCAGTGAGAAACACAACACAATATGGGGGATAAGTTGTAATGTTCCTACCTAACAAAATAATAAAAAATAATAAATTGAGTTATCCCAAAAAAATGTTTTCCTTGCACATGGTTTTGCAAGGCCTCCTAAACAACCCATGGTTTTATTGTACATGGTTTAGGAGGGCCTTGCAAATGGTTTTAAAACCATGTGCAAGGCCTCCTAAACAACCCATGGTTTTACTGTACATGGTTTAGGAGGGCCTTGCAAACAGTTTTAAGACCATGTGTAAGGCCACCTAAACAACCCATGGTTTTAGGAGGGCCTTGCACATGGTTTTAAAACCATGTATGGGGGAGTTGTTGTAATGTTTGTTCCTAACAAATTAAAAAATAATAAAAAATGTTTTATGTCGGCCATAAATAATATTAAGTATTAATAATAAAAATAGTATATGTCCACCTTAGATAAAAAGATGTGTCTTTTGGTTTGAATCAAATCAATGCCTATATATAAGACACACCAAAGTTTATAGCTCCTCTAGTGCAATACGTAAGAAGAGGTTTGCACCTCTAGAGATTTGATCCCTCTCGACGCTTGATAGAACCTAGGATTTGGATCTATGTTGGTGATATACATACAACTTTAACTATATAATATTTGATATACTGTTATTAATATATAATTCGTATAAGAAATTGGGTCGAAGAGACCCATTCTACAACCCATTAGGGGAAGATGTGTAACTCCTTCCATGCTCATCCTAGAGTTGATATATATATATATATATATAACACATGTTGACTCAAATTAGATTTAAAACATTTATAATAACACATATATAACTACATAAATTAGATAAATTAAAACGTTTCCTCAACTTTTATACTCTAAAAAGAAGTTTAAAGCTTGAGATATTTGATCCCTCTAGAAACTTGATAAATCCCCTTTTAAAATAGATTTATACTAATTTAGTTAAAATTATCATTTATAGGTGTTTCTTGCATACTCACTTTATATTACTCTATCATACTTATATTACTCATCCACTTAGTCTTCTATTTGTTGACATATTTATAATTAATTTTTTTAATTTAAAGATTTATTTTCTCCTACATTATATAGCAATATTATAAATTTTTATTATAAATTTTTATTTGTCTAAAAATTAATTATTAAAATAATTTTAGAGTTTTACCATTTTTAAGCTTCATCAAAATCTATGTGAAAGTAATTATAATATTTTGTACAATTTGAAGTGGTATTAATCCTTCACTATTACATGTATATATTTTTCAAAAAGATTACTAGAAATTGCATTTATAAATATATGAAAACATCATTTAAATTTCCATATAAATGTTTTCTTAAAAACCATACATATGAGTCATATATTAAAATTATTTAAATTAAAACAATTGTCACAACCATTCCAAATTATGGTTAGATATTAATATATACATAAAAATATATTAAATATGATATAATTTATTATTTTCAACAATAAATATTTAATATTATTAAAATAACTATTTATATTAAATAATATAAATAAATTATATCTAAAATTTTAAATCCAATGTAAAAAGAGACTCTCGATACTTTGAAATGTACATTTAAATGTGACATTGACCAATCTTACACAAAAAATCATAGGATCCATGCAAGAGTAAATGGTAGAATTTTTGGAGTATGTTCCAAGTATGACACTAACCAAATGTTTCATACATCAAAGAAAAATGCATGTCTCATCCAAAGGTCTATATTTGGACTTAATCCATTGACTAAGAACGTTGTGGAAATCAAAGATATTTAACTAACCTACTTAACCTACCAGCTATAATGTTAAAGTTTTAATTATTATATTTTATTTACTTTTAAGATAGTCTTTTATATATATATTAAATCAAAATTATTTATAAAATGGTTATTTTCAACTTTAAGAATAATGAGGGGTAGAGAACAAATATAAATTGGAATATTGGTGTTAAACAAGGTTTCCTTTTCTCTCTTATCACTTATGGCATTTACATTGATAAGTTAGAAAAGTGTTTAGAAGAAGCAGGTTGTGTTGGTACAATCTTAGCTGGGATAGTTATCATCCTCCTACTTTATGTTGATGATATTGTTCTTATGGCAATGTGTCCTTCTAATCTCGTTAAGCAATTAAGATTTCTTAAATATTTTTTCTCTAACATGGGTATGACTATTAACACCGACAAGACAAAAATCATAATTATAAAATCTAAGAAGGACACCTATGCAAATTTTATTTATGATAATAGAAATCTAGAGGAAGTGACTTCTTACAAGTATCTCAGAATTGATATTCATCATAAGCTCAATTGGAACTGTAGCATTGAGAAAATTATTAATGGAGGGTGGACAATTTATTTTGGTCTTGAAAATAACTATAAATCAGCCAATCTAGTCATGTGAGATAAAAACAAGTTCATATTTGAAACTCTTCTCATCCTTGTTATCTTGTATGGTTGTGAAGTATGGGAGAGCAACATTTCTAGAGAATCTTGGAGGAAGATTGAGTAAATCTAGAAGCAGTTTATAACTTATAACCTCAAAATTAAAAGCAATACGCCTTATCCTATTCTCCTCATAAAAGTGGGTCTTTCCCCCATTGAGAGCATTGCTATGACTAGGTATATGATGTACAAGCATAAGATAAATAACATGGGAAACGAGAGACTTCCTAAAATTGCTTTAAACTTAAGTCAAAACCAACTACACCTCAAGCGATGTTGGTGTAAAGATACCATGGCTTGGTTAAACAATTGGGGCATTAATAAAAATGACATTTTGTAGAACATTGACAATGTCTTGAAAATATTTTTACTTCTAAGTTTAAAGAGAAATTATGGCATGAGGAAAATTTTGTGGTTAAGAGGAAATTAAGATACTATAAGGAGGTCATTAACCTAACTTGGAGGATAAGAAGTATCCCTTGGTAGTAACTAGCTCACGGAAAAAAATTAATATAGCCAGAATTAAAACGAACTCTTATGAACTCCATAGTGAAACAGGAAGTTGGCCTATTCCTAAAATTCCATGAGCGGAAAGGGTTTGCATATGTGTGAGTCTATGATCGTAAAGGATGAAAATCACTTTCTCTTAGAGTTCCTTGCTTACACGCACATTAAATCTAAGTTTCATAGTATTTGTTATAATACAAACCTTTATAACCTCCTAACATGCCAAAACTATAATAAGCTTGGAAAACTTCTTAGCAAACTTTTTTAGCACATGAACAAGATTTTAAAGTAAACCAGATATTTTCTTTCTTAGTCCGGTAAACCAAAATTGGTCTCAGTAGACGTTAATCATCATCATCATCGTCATCATATTTATTTCATTTATTGATTTTAATTTATTTGAAAATTATTTTGTTAAATTCTCTACATTTATTTGTAATATATTTATTAAAATCAAAATAATTTTATACATATTTATTTAACTAAATTGATTTTGTAAAATTCTGTGAAATAAGATTATTATATTTACTTATAAAATATTTAAATAATTTTATTTAATTTTATATTAAAATATTGTAATAATTTGCTTTTTTATTTATTTTATCTAATTAATTTTATAAAATTATCCAACTTATTTCAAAATTACTATTCACAAAATATAAACGATAATATGAAGATTACTAAAATAATATAGATAAATAATTTATTCATATTAATTAATAAATTTGTTAAATTATTTCATAACATCATCATATCAATAACATAACTACACTATTATATTTAAATAATATTTTTTACTATTTTTATGATTATTGTAATTTGAAAATACTTACTATAATTACTATTTTATGATTATTATAAATTAAAACTATTTCACCATAAATTATAATCATGTTTCTTAATTCAAAATTTTAATTAATTTTAAATTTTAAAATTATTTATATTTAAAAAATTCAAATTTCTTAACAACTCATTTTTAAAAATATGTCTCTTGTATTTTTAAGAACAAGATTGTTTCATATATTAAATATTAAAAAAAACTTATACAAGATTTTAATCACATAGATAACTAAAGATAAATCAATTTTTGAAATATTAATTTTTAATTTTTATGATTTCTATTCCCAAATTAAAGTAAAATATATGTATTTTAACTCTAAAAATTGAAATAAAAATTTATATTTAGCTATAAATATTTATGTTTTAAAATACATTTTGTTTATATATGCATGTTAATGAATTACAATGATGGTAAAACTTCAAGTTTATATGTGTTAATAAATTAAAAGGATAGTAAAACTTCAAGTTAATAGGATTGGGAATATTTACAAATGAAGGAAGGATAAAAAAGTGGTTATTTGATATATACACTAAAAAGATAGTAATAAATAGCAATTTGACACATTCTCGATCTTCTCATGGAACTATCGAGGATTTTTCCATGAAGCAAAGGCCCGTTAAGTTGGATCCTGAGTCAAAATTTATATTAGATTACTCATTGAAACCTAGGAGTACCACGATTCTACGCCTCATGGTATAGTTTGATATCTCATGTGGTCGATACGAATAAATGTTTGTATCGTAGAGGCATTGGAGGTAAATTTTGTTACATCAAGAAGAAGATAGCCCCTTATGTTAGACTTTATATAAAAGACCCTGACAACCAATACACACTGGATAGATATTACAGACATTAATGATTAAAAAACCTACATAGCCATTTGTTATTTTGCTCCTATTACTTCCAACTTCTATAAAAGAAGAAATTTAGATAAAAATTGTCCTTATAATAGTTTAGAACATGATATTTCTAGTCTAATGATGGAAGGAAATATATTTTTGATGGGAGACTTCAATGCTATAACTTCAAGTAGCCAAACTATTCTTTTAACTAATTATTCCAACCATAATCCTCTTTGGTTAGGCGAAGACCTTGAGCTAGCTAATAGGTGGCTAATAGGTACAAAAGAATCTCTGAAGATCTAGGTGAGAATTTATTGGGTTCTGACCTAGTCAACTTTTGTAGTACTCAAGATCCTATCATTTGCAATGGTCTTATAAAAGGAACAAATTCTAATTGGATGACTGGTATTCATTGGCTTGGAAGTAGTGTGGTAGATTATGTTATATCTGATATCTCTTTATACAAAAAATTAATAGATGTGTACATCTTCAATGACGATGATCATGATTGTGATCATAGGCCTTTAATTATAACTTCTCAATCTTTCCATGCCTAGGAATCCCAAAGAGAAAAAACTATCACGGTCAAAAGCACTTGAGCTTCGATAAAGATAAAGCTAAAAAATTTCTTCATGATTTAAAAAGTGATATGTTTCATTTATCTAGTATGGAGAAAATAGAAAATATCTATTATAATTTTTCTGCAGCCCTTTCTTCACCATTAACAAGTTCTCTATTGAAGTCTTGGCTAAAAAGAGAGATAACATAACCAAACCTTGGTATGATCAAGAGTGTACAGATGCGAGAAAAGAAATTGAGCAAGCTACTACAAAATCAGTAAAAGAGGACAAGATAAATCACTACAAAGCCCTAATTAAAAGAAAAAAAGGAAATATCTAAGTACTCGATCCCATGTGGCTGCGGCAAGGTGTATATTGGAGAGATTGGTCTCTCTGTACTAACAATATTAAGGGAGAAAAATGCGGACATCGTGCATGGACGGATAAAGAATTATGCACTAGCAAAACACTCCACCACCTCCAAACACCACATTCTCTTGGAAGACGCCAAAGTCATCGCCAACATCGACCATTACACAAGGAGACGAGTAAGAGAAGCGATTGAAATTGAAAAACACCCTTTCAATATCAATCGGTACGACATATGGAAACTTAGCACGGCGTGGGATCCTATCATCAACAAGATCAAAATAAAACGATGACTTCTTCATGATGTTTTTATGGACCGACATTAATTAGGCTAAATAACATTATTATTAATTAGTAATAATGTTCAAAAGGCCGACATAGTTCAATAATCAGGCTAAAAACATTACTAATAGGAAAACCATATTGAAAGTTTAGGTTGAGAAACTTCAACGTATCTCTTGAAGATGGGATGATCTATCCAGCCCGAAATCTCGAGAGTAATTTTCTGCATTTTAACATGGGGTTTCCTTCACTTGTAATAATGTCAAAAATACTATTACATCTTTAAGTTTAAAGAGAAATTGTGGTGCAAGAAAAATTTAGAGGATAAAAGAAAATTAAGATACTATAAGGAGGTCATTAACCATAATTTGAAAGATTAGAAGTATCTCTCGATAGTAATTACTTCAAAGAAGAAAATTAATATAGCCAATATTATGGTGAACTCTCATGAGCTCCATAGTGAAACATGTGTTTATCCATTCTTAAAACACCATAGGCGGTAAGGTTTTGCCATATTTGTGACTTTCACCCACTTTAGATCTCAGTCTCATAGTATTTGCTACATTACAAACCTTTCTAACCTCCTAACTTGCCAAAACTATAGTGAAATTTTGAAGACTTTTTGCCAATCTTTTTTAATATAGGAATGAAATTTTAAAGAAAACCAAATAATACCCTTATTAAGGTCCAATAAACTAAAGTTGGTATTAGTGGAGGCTAATCATGGTCATCATTATCAATTGAATATATTAATTAGTTTTATGTAAATACCATACTATTTTTGCAATAGTTTTATTTAGATTTTACTGTTTTAATGACATAAATTAAACATATGAAATCATTTATTTAATTTTAATACACATTTGAGCCATATTTTATAAAATAAAGTTTAAATTAATTTGATTTTACTAAGACACAAATTTACTTTTCAATTACTTTTAAAATACATGATAATGTCTTTTTTTATTTTTTTTACAAGTTAATTAACCTCTCACATATATATAATTATGATAAAAATAAAATAAAAAACATAAAATAGTTTAAAAAAAATTAAATGGTTTTCTAAATATTATAAGTTTTCAAGCTTTTTTAGTATATTTTTGGGGTTGTTTTTGTTTAGAGTTAGGTTTGAAATCCATAAAAATTTTAGAATTAAATATTTTAAATGTGAAAATTACATATAATCTAGGTGTTATGGGTTGTTTGAGGGTGTTGAATCTATTTTTGAATTAGAAAGCTCAGTTTAAACCTTTCACCAAAACAAATTACAGAAAATCATGGAAAAATCCAAAACTTATATATATTTCAAACTCTTGTACTGATATAATTTATGAATTCCTTATAAAAGTTTAAGGTGACAAATGTGACAACATCTTCCCATACAAGGTTATAAACACCTCAATGCTTTGATGCAATAATTATTAATTAAAAATAATTAATATAAAATAACTATTTGTTTGTTTGTTTATGACTAATTATACCTTATACACGAGTGAAAAACTCTAAAAACTTTAAATTAATGAATTCAAAAAACTCTAAATTCTTTAGCAATTAATCCAACTCCTTTCATTAAATAACTAATTACCATTTCTATCACATTATTTATTTAAAATAAATATATAAATGTATACCTATATAATTTTATTAGAATATAATAAATTTAATTAATTAATTAAAATATTAAATTCAACAATGATCTTAAATTCATTAAATTTTTTATTAACATCTTTTTTCTTATGGAGGAACTAACAATATCTGGTTTTAGACTTCCCTATTTCCATGGATATCGATAGACTTTTTGTTATTACTATAATTTTCTCAACAAATCTTTTTTTTTAATCATGGGAATAGCAACCTCCCAAGAGTATATCTAACAGCCTGCAAGCCAAATATACCAATAACTACCTTTCTCATCATATCTTAAATTCAGAAAATAGTTTTCTAAAAGTTCCATAACATAATCATAGGCTATGATTCCTACAGGCTCCATGACCTAATGTGACATAATCATAGGTTAGAATCATAGCAGTCATAAGCCTCCAGCCTCCGTGACAGAATCATAGGTCTACAATAAGGTAAAACCGAAGTCAGTTTTTTCCGGATCAATTGGCTAACACAGGCTCTAACATAGCCATTGGAATTCTTGTTAAAAGTGGGGTCCATAGTCATTATTGGATCCCTAACGGTTTGAAGTTTGATGCAACGTAAAAATTCCATAGTCATTGTTGGATCCCTAACGGTTTGAAGTTTGATGCAACGTAAAAATTCCATAGTCATTGTTGGATCCCTAATGGTTTTTAGGTTTGATGCAACGTAAATCATACCCGTCCTACATGAAGAACAACCGACGGTGTTCCACATTTCAAAGTCCCCGCATTAAAGACTCGCCTACAGTAGAAGTCCCACGAAACTTTGGCTTGAACTAGAGTGTTTACCTTGTGCTTCATATGCCATTTCTGGGTTATTCTTTTGGCAAATTTGGGATTAACGCTAAGTCTAGCCTCTCGTTTGAAGGGATCTGCCAAATTCGTATGGCATTTCTGAGTTATTCTTTCGGCAAATTTGAGATTAACGCTAAGTCCAGTCTCTGGTTTGAAGGGAGCTGCCATTAATTAGGTGTTTGGAGGACTGTTTGTTTCTCTAGTAAATCTAAGACGATTGAATATTCTGGTCAGGCCGTGTTTGTGTTTCATGTTTAGGTTAGCTCTTCAAGTGGTTGAGGGGGTTTGGGATGTGAAAGCCAACATAAGTGTTCTCCAATTCACCATGTGAAGAGCCAATTTTTAGTTTTAAAGTATCTTGACTGCGATTAGAGAGGTTACTATTCATGTTCCTTTGTTGGATAATGATTTTGATGTGTCTTTATTGGACCATGATTTTGATGACTTGGAGCATTAGGTTTAAATTCAAGGAGATAATTGGAGAAGTTGGCCATTGCTATGGATCTTCATCATGAAATGTTTGTTGGATATTACTTGATGCATAAAAAACAAAATGGATGCAAAGGAATTTGACCATAATCTTGTTGATGTCATTTTGGAAATTTATAATACTTCTTAAAGGTTAAAGGTTTATAAGAGTTTAGTTGTTTCTTTGTTTATATGTTATAGTGTTTTACATTGGATTACTTTACAATTTTGTAATTATAATAGTTGTTTTTGCAGCTTTATAATATGAGTATTTATTAGTCTTACAAAAAAATAGGAAGATATTTAATTTCTACATTATTTTAGTGAAAATTTAATAAGAAATTTAAAATCATTATGTGGATAGATGCTTATATTTTAGGATTTCGGGGTGGAGTATCATCTATACTTTTCCTATATTAGAAGAGATTGGGACAAGTGTGTTGTATATGGTGGTGGTTCAAAATTCATAATAAACAATTAGAAAATAACTCATGTGATAATTGCACTTTGTGGTTAGATTTTTTTTTTTTTAAATAGCTCATGTTATAAGTGCACTTACACGCATGGTAATATGTAATCCTTGTGACACTGGAATTCCATCTATAATGTGTAGTCCTTGTGACAGTGGAACTCCATCTAACAACTGGGAGTAGAGCTTTAATGTGCACAAAGTTTTGCGCAAGTCCT
The DNA here is from genome assembly GCA_001517045.1 of Pseudotsuga menziesii. NCBI lineage: Eukaryota > Viridiplantae > Streptophyta > Pinopsida > Pinales > Pinaceae > Pseudotsuga > Pseudotsuga menziesii. Next base: position 858,929 of record LPNX011136225.1, on the reverse strand, counting down.
AATAAACTCCTATGAACTCCCAATCAACTCTTGTAACCTCATCTCATAAGTGCACTTAATGGCATGGTAATGTGAAGTCCAAGTAGAGAAAAGTCTCAATATTCATGTCTCCCGACATAAATATAGGAGATTTAAAAAAAGAATCACAATATTAATCTCTTTTTTATGGTCGAAATGGAGTAATTAATTAGGATAATAAAAAATTATATATTTTGTTAAATATGATTAATTATATATTTTTTATATTTTTTTAGAAATTTAAAATTAAATTGTGTTAGAATGAATCAAATCATTAGACATAAATTTTAAGGATCATTAAAAACATGAATTTTAAGGATTAGACATAAATTGGGGTATTGATGAAAATTTGCAAAAAAATATATAATGTTAAAAATATTATTACTTTTAAGTTTAAAGAGAAATTATGGTGAGAGTAAAATTTAGCACTTAAGAGAAAATTAAGATATCATAAAGAGATTATTAACCTTAATTTGGAAGATGACAAAAAGTATCTCACACTAGTAACCTTTGTAATCTTTGTGAGTGTTTGTGCATTGAGGATGAAAATCAGTTTCTCTTAGAGTGCCCTAGTTACGGGCATATTAAATCTGAGATTCATAGTATTTGTTATAATACAAACCTTTCTAACCTCCTAACTTGCCAAAACTATAGTGAGCTCACAAAGTTTATTGCCAAGCTTTTTGAGCATGGGAAAAAAAATTTAAAGCAAACCATGTAATACTTTTGTTAAGGTCAGATAGAACAAAGTTGGTCTTAGTGAACATTAATCATTATCAACTTCAATAGTCTAAATTTTGGATTTTTAACTATTTTCTAATTTGTTTTATTCGAATTCAAGATAAAAAAATTTAAAATTATATAATAAGAATGTTACAAGAGCATTTTAGCTTTACTGAATCTATTCATAAAAACAATTTAAATGATTCTACATTTTAATTTTTAAAAATAAAAAATAAAACTAAAGATTCAAAATAATAAATTTTGTTCAGTCTTAATTGGCTCCTCACACCATCCAGACTATCCAGACTGCTGCAGTTCGTCACTGAAAAGAATACAATGGTCAAAGGAAGAATCATAACTGTCAGACTGTTTCAAAGCTTTTCGTCACTGAAAAGAATACAATGGTCAAAGGAAGAATCATAACTGTCAGACTGTTTCAAAGCTTTCGAACACATGACCTTCCTTGTTGCCGGTGTCATAACTATATTGAAACTTTTGGCATTGGGTCAAAACGACACGTGAGCTGCTACATAACTTCTATATTGATGGCAATTGGCTTCTACCTCTTTAAAACTTGGAGCCCAATTTTAACTTGACTGGAGAGGAAATACAGCATAATCTGCCATTCTTCTAGATAAGCATCGAAAATCTGTTTACAGGAAACCGTCCCAGGTCTCCAATTTTCTAGATAAACATCGAAGATCTGTTTACGGGAAACTGTCCCACGTCTCCATAATGGGGAATTATGAGATATTAAATTTTAACGATCGACAGGGATGTTGCTTATAGCGATACTGGAAAAAGTTATATTCAAGTCTAGTGTGGATCGGAGGGAAGGAAGCTGAAGGTGGAAGAATCCATCGGTTGGGAGTAGTTGCAGATTCTCCGACGCCTTAAATTCATTGGACCGACTAAAAGCTGGTATACTTTTGCCCATAATATTTAGGGTTTGCAAAAGAGTTGGGAAAAATAACAATTGCATAGGATTAGGGTTTGTAAAATGGTCAGATGCTCATATAGTCATAACACATTTACTGCTCATATAGTCATAACACATTTACTACACCGCTAGTATAAGCATTTTTTATTGCTCTCCATATACCATACGAAGTACTGTAGTAAATGCACCACAGTTGAATACATAAACTTTGCGTTTCTGAATTTTTGCTTTTTGTACCTCAGGCACACCGACTGACGTTGTGTCGCGGGTCTCCTTTGACTGTTGGGATTCACAATAATTGCAATGGCTCATCTTTGTAATTTGCAGAGAGAAAAAGAAACAGCAAGAAATATTATCCACGATTTTGGAGTCTACTGAATTGTGTCGTAAAGTGATTGCTATGGCAGCGTAATGCAGTCCAAACCACATCACTGTGGTCTTTGTCAGGGGTTAAAAGGTCCATCTTTCTGATGGTCCAGAACGCTCATGTGTACAGCTTTCGATTGGCCCAAACCCTAATTTGTACTGCAATTTCGTCACTGCAACGCGAAATGGGGCCAGACTCCCGTCAACAGTCGCTGATTGGTCAAGGACTCGACATCTGGTGAAAGCTCTCCTGAATATATTGAAGACTTTTGGCACTTGTTTGACATGATTTCTATACACAAACCAGGAAGATAGGGATTACATATTTGTTTGATAGATTTCGAGTTCCGCAACGATTTTCCTGGCGATGAATATGGCCAAGTCTTCCTGCAGTCTGAAAGACAAAGACTGGATAGCAGATGAAAGCGTCTTCAAGCACGACCAGGATGTCCTCATGCCGGGCTTCAGATTCCATCCTACAGAAGAGGAACTGCTGGAGTTTTATCTGCGCAGAAAAGTCGAGGGGAAGCACTTCAATATTGAACTTATTACATCCATCGATCTCTATCGATACGACCCCTGGGAGCTTCCAGGTTCCATATAAATATAGATCTATTACATCTGTTTAATTAATTTATATAAAATGTTAAGGTTTTTTCTTCTTTTTGGAGGGGCATGAACGGTCCCCTTTTAACCTAATTGTATCTTGAACTTCAAAGCTTTTTAACCTAATTGAATCTTGAACTTCACAGCTTTTGCTTCTATTGGAGATAAAGAGTGGTTCTTCTACGTGAAGCGAGATAGAAAGTATAGGAATGGAGATCGCCCGAACAGAGTTACAGCGTCTGGGTATTGGAAAGCCACAGGCGCTGACCGGATGGTTCGCAATGAAGTCTCTCGTTGCATCGGCTTGAAGAAAACGCTCGTGTTTTATAAAGGGAAGGCGCCCAAGGGGAAAAGGACGAGCTGGATCATGAACGAATACAGGCTGCCACAGATCGAAAGTCAAAGAATTCAGAAGGTAAGTATACTAATTGCCATGATCATTTAACTTATTTGATCTGAGGTAATTAATTGCATTTTTTTTTGGCTAACAGAAACAAGGCTCGGGTAGATCTGGCCCTGATTTCACCTGGATTAGAGATGTTTGACTCGTAACATTAATTTTGAGTATCTGTGTGAGAAGGATCGTGTCGTTTTTATTATTTTAAAAAGTAAAAACAAAATTTATTGATAATTTATTGTATTGAATGACTTTTTTTAGAATTCAGTGCTAGAAAGAAACCAGAATGCTAAATCTTTTTATTCAGAAATGTGTATCTATATCACATCTATATAAATATATATAAATATAGATTCATAGATTCATGTTTGCAGGGTCAAATTTATTAAGAAAATTTAGATTCATAGATTCATGTTTGGAGGTTAAAATTTATTAAGAGCATTTTGTTTTAGAATTTTTTTATTAAGTTTATTATTAGCTTTTTTAAGTTAAAATTTGAGATTTATTTATATATTAACTAGTTATTTTTTTTGTTTTTATATTATTGTTTATTTTAAATTTAAGAGCATGTTCATAAAATCAATTTATAGACTACATTTTTCTAATGTTTTTATAATCTATTAAAAATGTCTGATAATTTTATAATCTACTAAAAATATATATCTTGTACAGGATAGTATAAAAAGTTAAATGCCATGCACAAGCTAAATGTTATTACTGGTCTTATCCTTCTTCTAATTAAATTAATTATATGAATAATCTATACATCATTGGTTACTAATTATTTTTTATATTATTTGGAATTTAAAATAATATCCATAAAATCAATTTTGAATACATTTATCTCATCCTTTAGCAAGCCCACATAGTTTCTGGCTGGATCACTTGGATAGGGATCAAATAGCTGAGAGATAACCATGAAAAGGAAGACAGTGTTAGTTACTGGATCCAGATCAAATAGTTGAGAGATAACCATGAAAAGGAAGACAGGATTAGTTAAACCTGTTCAACTCTAAATTATCCATGCCTAGCTACATGTTATCACAAGCATTCTTAGTGTTATCCATTTATCAAGTATCAGAACTGTTGTTTTGGTTTTTTTTCATCTCACATTCTTCATCAACTACCAAATATTTTTATATTATTTTTTTCACATAATTGTTTATTTCAAATTTTGAACCACTACCATTAAAAATCGATCTCAACAATACACTTGTCTCATCCTACTCATAGATAAAAAGAACATAAGCTTGTCTCATCCTACTCATAGATAAAAAAAACATAAACTGTAGTCCATCCCAAATCTCAAATAAAATAATAAACTTAAAAATGATAACATCATATAAACTAATTGATTCTACGTAATACAAATATATGACAACCTAATACACTATAAAATGATAACTATCATGTAAACTAGTTGATGCATTCTATAAAATGATAACATCATGTAAACTAGTTGATTCTACATAATACAGATCTGTGACAACCTAATACAATCTATAAAATGATAACATCATGTAAACTAGTTGATTCTACTTAATACAAATCTGTGACAATAAGGATAGGATCTATTCATGTGGGCACTGGGCATGACTAACTTTATTCTGTTTTGGCAGAGTGAACTCTCCCTATGCCGTGTCTACAAAAGGTCAGGAGGGCCTGCGGAAGGACGCCAGCGAGCAAAGGAGCCTCGTAACAGAAACGAAAACCATGAATTGCACCAGTGTCAGAACTACACAGCATGCAGCAACCCAAGAACAGCGGGCGAGTCTTCTAATTTCGAGGTCAATGAGGGTGGTAAAGATGAAATCATGAAGCATGAAGAAATTCCGACAAGTATAAAAACAACGGCCCACTCAGAAATCGAGGAGGAAAGATTCAGAGCTCACACGGAGTACGGAGCACCAGATCCAATGGACTACGGAGTACCAGACCAGTCAGAAAACATTCCAGAACGCATTTACAGCGAGAGTGGAAATGTTTGGAGTACAGTTTCTTGGCCTACTGCTTTAAATGAAGACATTGGAGTATCTTTGACGGTACCATCTTTGACTACATACTTTACGTATCCTAGGGCACCAGATCAACCTGTTATGGCAGACGATCTGTATAATAATAACTCATCTAACCTAATTCTTTCTAACGCTTTAACGTATGGCGCATGTTTGCCAACTTGCTCGGACAAGTTATGGGAGTGGAACCCTAGGCCTGAGAAACAATAGCCATGGCCCATCCTGCTTATTATTTTCTAATAAGCATTCCATTCATTATGTAGCACAGCTTTTCTTTAATTTATTTAAGCTTTACAAAAGGGAGTTCTATGCATAATTTAGTCCAACTCTTTTCATAGGAGAGGCATTGGAGTACTAAGGATCAAATCGTGCCGATTGGATGAAGTTGTTACCCACAGGCATGATTTACTAATAACACCTTTAATGTTGCTATGAACCTGGCACGCTATTATTCAATTTTATGAAATGATACTACTGGCAAGTGGGTAATGTTATGAAATAGATTTAATTGAATTTTAACGGAGTTTTTGCATAGAATATTTGTATCATTCTTCATAACCGTCTTTGTGCATGGCAAGGTTGTAGCAGAATAAACAGAGAGTAGTTTGAATGCCGGTTTTGCACAAGGCATGGCTCTAGCAGAGTGAACGGAGAGTAGTTTGAGGACGGAGGCCCTAAGAATTTTTGTAGCAAGGGTAGTTTGAGACTGGAATCTTGAGAAATGTTTCGTGGGCTTTGTGCATAGAATGATAAGGTAAGTGAATCGTGCATAATGAAATACAACTTGGGAGGTCCATACATGAGGTCAATGCCCAAGTGGAACTTATGGCATGAAGTTGAACACAGGGAGTTGAAAGAATAGGGAAAAAAACTAACGTGAACTGTTATGTTTTGTTATCAGTATAATCAGTGGATATCCATTTTAGTTTAGGGTTTTATTTGTTTAAGTTCAAATATTTAAGAATATAAATGTTTGCTGAATGGAATACTTAAGAATATAAATATTTAATACTCTATTTATCATGGTTATCTGTTGGAATAGTGTAGAAAGCTCCATATGAGTTATTTTTTTGTGTTAAGAGGTTGATTTTTTAGTTAGATCTAGACATTGTATCTCTAACATATTTTTTCATCTAGATTTTTTGGAAAACTATTCAAAATTTTCTAATTAAATCTTTATAGAAGAGCATCTATGTATTTATATCTTATTTTTGAAGCAATGCAATCAAATGCATGGAGTTTATTGCACTATAGTAACAATTCAAGGTTTCTTCTTTGTTGATTTTGTTTGTTGATTGTTGTGGCTTAGTAAATCTCTATGGCAGTATCTATCAAATTGGTATCAAAGTAAAGTTGAATAGTTATCCTCAATCATTGATTGTTTAGTGAAGTCTGCAATCTACGTAGAAGACACCTCGTTCGAATAAAAGAGTCTTTATGACTGCATTTTTTAATAAAGTGTCCATACATGCAATGTTGAGAAGAGGCCAAGAAAGCATTGAAGGAACTAATCCTCTTAAGGTGTATATAGAGCCACTATTGAAGGCCTCATTGTGACTATTTGTAGTTCACGTGTGTGAGATTGGCCATAAGATGAGCCAATTAAAATAGCACTAAAGATTGCGCGCAGTAGCAATCAAAGAAGCACTGAGATAAGTGATTTTCCTTTAAAGAATGTAGCCAAATATAAATGAAATAGTTGTAAAGCTTGGAGAGATATGAACATCTGAGAATAAATTTGATTATGGAAAAGAGATAATGTAATGTCCCCATCCATCATTCCAACTATAGGAGGGGGTAAATACAAATTTCATGTGTCCTAATTTTGCTCCAATGACCATTATAAATTAACATAGGTGTGTGCAAGTGTAAGACTGTAAAACATAGTGGAATTAAAAAAAAATCCATACACACATCATGCATAAACAAACATATTTATCACGGGAAGTAAATAAATCATTTCATATTCATAAACAAAGAAAATACTTATATTTTTATGAAGAAAATCTAAGCAACCGATTTGTAAGAGTGGTTTTCCACCTAGTAGGTATCAACTACATATACTTACCACAAGCCTAGCTATGAGGCTACCAGAGCAAAGGAAACGCGTACGGGAGTCTCTGTGTTGCCCAAAACCCATTTTTTCTCATGCTCATCTCATGCTTAACCTATCTACTTGCCATTGGGAAATTACAAGAATCTGACTTGGTCATCCCAACCATGGCACTCTTTTATGTTACCCCACACAACACGTGGAAAGCATTTCTCTTCATTACTCCACATTTCCCTAGCGAAACACATCTGTTGCAGTGCTTACCAGTGTATGCAAAACGGGTGCAATCTATGATATGTCATTTGAGAACCTCTTATAACATTACTCCATGGCTTCTCAATCATCTAGGAGCTTCAAATACACATTGGGTAAAAGTTCTTATCTTTCCCAACCATTATGCTCACCTGTACAACCGGGCATCCTCTTTCGTCTTTTGTTTACAAGTTCCTTTTTATAATGTTAAATTATGGTTAGTTTCATAGTTTGGTAGTTGTCTATGGATAGAACAACGTGAAATCTCTACGCAGTGTAAAACTCTACATGGAAAAATGAGTGGTAAACTCCAAAGGAGATGCGAGGATGGTGAAAAGATAAGTGACATTACTTCTGACCCTAGAAGGAAGGACTCTTACATTTCCTTTATTGTTATAGCATAGTAGTGCATTTAAATTACATCTCGAGTCATAAAGAAGTTGTGGAATTAACTACTAGGTAGGTATTGGGGTAGTAGGTGAATCTATATATTAGCATGATGTTGAATCTTCAATTGAAGGGAAAAGTTTGTTAAAGAGTATTTAAATGTTGGTACCAAGTAATGATTAAGGAGGAGTTTAATATAAAATTGGACCATGGATATCTATTGGAGCAAATTACTTTTTTTTTTAAATACCATTTGTCAAGATTGTAATCTTGTAGTTGTGGCATCATGTTGAAGAGAGGTAGCTCCAAAACTATTGAATAGTATTTCAACAGAAAGTGTTTGGGATTCATGAAATAGAAGCAAGGAGAGCAATAGCTCTGTTATCACTAAAGTTGACTCTTGACTGCAAGAGAGCCAAGCTTAGAGAAATCTTAATGATGTGTAAAGGATAGCTGGGAATGAAATTTTATAAACAGACAGACATTTAAGAGATCAAGCAGGCAATGTATCAGTAGAGAATGGATATTAATAAGACATAGCTATGAGCATAACTTTGTGGAAAACATGAATCAGGTTCTGCATCAAGTATTAAAGATAATTGCATACTAATCAAGAGAATCTTGCCATGGATTAATAAGACCACACACAAGACAGAATAATGACAGTACATAATTCAGTTATTAAGCAAAACAAGCTCATAATGATCACAATCATTCCAAAATAGCTATGTATATTAAGAAAAACAAAGTGTATGTGCATACATGCCCCTGCCTCAGCCCTCGGCTGGAAATCTCTCTCCTTATACAATGACAATAACAGTCTTTATAGAAAAGAAACATCTACAGTTGTTACAAGATTTTAGGAATAGATTCTAAAAATAACATCCATCTCTAGATTTGAATGCTCTTTCATCTGTCTTTGTGTGAAATACCTGTTATACCTTGGTGCCATTATGTGTAAAAAGGGGGAAAAATCTTGTTTTTGCTGTTACTACAAAATGAGTCAATCGGGTTAGTGGCAGATTTTATATGGCATTTTAATGAAGCATATCCAATCAATTCAGAAATGTCAAGACTCCACACGTTGTGAAACAATCATTTGACAATTTACATCCATCCTCCTCTACCAAAACCAAATATGTGATTTATATCCAATTTACTACGATTGCCATTGTAACAAACCTAAACATTTGAATATAAAAAGTTCTTTGTATAGGGTCCATTCGAACCTTCGTCATAGTTTCCCTTGGAGGATGTGAGTGTTAATAAAACAAAAGATTTTCCGTAATATCATCATCAAGGTATTAGCCCCAAAATAAACAACTTACCGCATCCTGCGTATCACAAGTCTAGTGCATTTAAGGTCTACTCCTGCAATCCTTCCTATGATTTACATTATTATAACCCTGTAATGGAGATCTTCTTTTGTAGCTAACAATTTACAGTATCATTTCATGACTCAACAATTTACAGCATTATTCTCAACAATTTACGGAATCATTTCCTCACTTAACAATTAACGGCATTATCTTATCACTTAACAGTTTACAGAATCATTTCATGAGTCCACAATTTACAGCATTTATCACTTAATAGTTTACAGAATCATTTCGTGACTTAACAATTTACAGCATTATTTTATCACTTAACAGTTTACAGAATCATTTCATGACTCAACACTTTATTAGTTATCATAATGAATGCTAATACAATTATTATTCGTGGCATTGCGGTGCCATCAAAATCATTCCAGCGCATGGATCAAGTTGTTAGGGTAACCATGAATTTCATTTATAACATGATAAATCAAAGACGAGGTTGCAACACAATGTTATACATACACAAAACAATATAGATAAAAATTAAACATTCACACACAGAAACCAGAAGACAACAATGTACGTGGTTCACCCCTAACCAGGGGTTACATCCACCAAGCTGTTGAAATTTCTATTAAAAATCAAACCATAAAATGTTACAAAACTGCAGTTCCAGTACTGCATATTTTTCTAGCTAGCCTTAATGCCGGCCTTCTCCTTTTGAGAACAATATCATTATTATCAACCACTCAAACTGTTTCTAGGACAATTCTACATGAAGAGTCTAAAGCAACCCTCTTCCCAAGACTAGCATGAATAAGGTGAGAATCAAGTTATTCAATAGTCACTCAAACCCCCCCTATGATCTAGGTCATATTGATGCCTATTTCAGTTAACAAGTGCATATTTATAAACAACGTAGAGGCCCATAAAGTACAAATAACTATAAACAAGTCTAGAACTCACCTTGGGACTTATCCCGAGATAGACTTAAAATGCATAAGCTGGTAGATGACCTACCGACTGTAACTATACCGGAAAAAGAGGAATTCAAGCTCAATTCTTTCCATGAATAAAAACCAAATCCACTCTTATCCCTTTATTGGCTAGGAGTAAAATAATAAGGTATGTTAGTCCAAGATTTTTGGAGCAATACTTTTAATGATTTTTTAATCAAATTTAGGTAGTCTTCAGATGGGCAAAAATCAGTAAGGAAAGGTTCTCTCAACAATTGGAAGCGTGACTTTTCCTTAAGTCTTAGCATGGATTAAAATTCCCACCCTATATCATGATGCGCCGATATGAAACACTCGCAGCAAACTAAAAATCACATACCTGTACACTGGGCATTCTGAACAACTTGTCCACATTATTAAACAAATCCTGACCTTAACACAAACCGAACCACAAAATAACTACTCGTGAATGCTAAAGAAATGAAATCAAATTCTAAGGGAATCCAAGGCAAAGGCTACCTCTGAGCGATCCAACAGCACACTGTCAATGTTTTTCCTTCCGAGCCCTTTGGTAAGACATCCAGGATAAGATCATTTTTCAAGCATACGCTTTAACCATTCAGGGTTAGGGTCTTGCAACTTGAGTTGCTAGTCGCTAAAACTATTTGGGTATTATATGATCAGTTGGAATACAGCACTACAGTTGGCTCAATTGGAACAATGATCACATTCTGCTCGCATTTAATTTATAAGGCTTAATCACATTTAACTTAAATTTGCAGAAATTTTAAGGATTCTGTTTATCAAAACTTTAGACTTTAAAATATTTGGTTAAGGTTCGCATGCATCCAAGCTATAATCACATCACAACAAACCCTACGACATCTATGATGGATAATCATGGGCATGAAGGTCACAGGAAATAATTATGAACTGTCTACAAGAATGTCATCACAACCTTATAGCAAGACATCATAAAAGAAAAAGCATACCCTTTTTTCTATTTTCCAGATCTACACAACACCGACAAAGGGTTTCATATATAATCTGAGTCACATGACCCAACGTTTTCACGCGACCTAGATCTACCTAACGCAACCAGAGATGGAGAGAATTACGATCTCAATCGTTTGATATGTAAATATTCGGATGAGTTTACCTTGCCTCGCGGCCAGTGTCCCGATCCATTCATGGTCTCGGTCAAATCGCAATCCAAGAATACATATGGCTTGCAAAAAAATATCATATCACAGGCATATAGCTTGCATAAAAGTATCGTATCATAGGCATATGGCTCGCATAAAAAAAATATCATATCGCAGGCATATGGCTCGCATAAAAGTATCATATCACAGGAATATGGCTAGCATAAAAAATACCATATCGCAGGCATAAATAAATGGTTGATCAAAGTAGCAGCCTTCAGTAATTAAAAGACCATGCAGAGAACTTACCAGCATTGCTGCCTGCCATCGGATCCATACGCTGCTCCAGAATATGCAGAAAGCCCAAGCTTATGGCTTATGAAACATGCACAAAGCCATTTCTCCTCCAAAATGTAGAGTGTAAGCTCATCCAAGAAGCCGAGCTCCCAGCTCATGGAAAAAACTGTGCCAAGTGAAGCTCCCATTCTTCCTATTTAAAGAATCTTTCCATTGAATTTTCAGGCAGCCGCACCTCCACGCTTTTATCTTTTTTAATTCCCTTGGAAAATGCATGGCATTGTTTTTATTGTCAAAGGAATAATTTCCATGATTTTTCTTGTGGAGAGATCTCCAAATCCCTATCTGACAGCCTAAAATTTTGGACGACAACACTTTCCTTATGGTATACCATGTTCTGCACATATCTTTAAATACCATCTTCCTCTAATGAATAAATGCCCCTTTCCTATTGTGAGTATATTCCTCTTTAATCCAATAAGTATTTTCTTATTATTATTTTTATGACATCTCTTTTTTTTGCATACTCGTTATGAAACACTCCATATAATAAAGCTACCATTGAAATAGAGGCACATATATGTATATATATATGTAAAACCCTATTTATACTGTATGAGAATTTATCTATCCCTTAGTTGCTAGTTCACATATACTCATATATATCTCTCTCTCTATAAATATATTCCTTATGTATGTGTGTGTGTGTGTGTGTAACTGTACTTGCTTTATGTGTGTATGTATTTTAATGTCATTTTGACCATCGTTTTACCACTAGGCAATCAACCACTTATACTATGAAATGAGAACTCGACATAGTTCTCGTTTTTCTCTCTCCTAATTTTAGTAGTTGTTTTTACCTCCAATTCAAAAAGGGTTGATACCAGTATCACACATTTTCAATTTGAGGCAGTTTTTTGGGCCTTTGAATCATCTTTGTCATAAATTATTTTTAATTCCTATTTTCAAGTGTTTTTTTAGAGATTTAACAAAACAACATATATTTAGAAGAAATTTATAATGAAAAACATATACATTTTGCAATTTTTTCTTTAAAATAAGATATTTTATGGACAAAATAAGACATTTTTATTGACAAAATTGCAAAAAAATCCAGAAAATAAAGACATGTAAAACCATTTTCAATGGATTTTCAGAGTTTTTTTTGTATAAAAATGCTACCATTTCATATTAATTTCCAAAAAGTAACAA
>LPNX011136225.1:776636-846228 GCA_001517045.1 Pseudotsuga menziesii | reverse complement strand
TGCAAGATTGAATTACTCTACGTGGACACGAGCCACTTATTAGCTGCTTCAAATTTTTAAGGTCACACAGTTCATTAAATGCAAAAATTCACACATTAAATGATATCTGAATATTTTAAAAAAAATATCACTATGAAGCCAACATAATATTCTACAATTTGTTTTTTAACTGCAAGTCAAAATTCACATGGCATATATGCGTTTTCAGGGCTTCTCTCTAGTACATGAGTAAAAAATCAGGTTTTCATCGCCACATTTGGCCAAAAAGTGTTACCCATCTTCATGGAATCACCCACTGGCACATTGAAATTGNTAAAAATATTACATATAGAAATTTTATTTCTAAAATAAAATGTGAACTCAAAACATTACTAATATATGTGATCATATGAAGTGTTTCATATAGATTAAAACGAAGCCCTCACTTGATTGTAAAGATCCAACAAATATTCCAATGTGTTTATATGGGGTGTACAAGGAAGAAAATATTAGTAAAGCCCTCATAAAATAATAAATCAGAATTAAATGTCCAAGGAGAATTTTATTTTAATTCATATTTAGAGTGTTTTTTACTTTTTATTTTTAATAACACATTTATTAATTTTTATAGATGGTGTAGATGTGAATGGATGTAAATTTTGGCACAATCGTGTCATGAAGGTCGACTTACCTAAATAANAAAGATTGCAAGCCTTTATGATACAATAGAATGTCGTGTTATTCCTGAAGAGAAAGTCCTAAAGATTGGTATATTTCATAAGTCACCATGTTACCATCAAAGAAACTTAGAAATCTTTGTTGGAAATCATGGGATTATATTGTATGATAAGGTTNAAGGATGAGGCACCGATGTATTAACAGTATATTCCACGTGTTTCCTCCTCTTTTCAAATTGTGTTGCAGAATCAATAACCACACAATTTTCAAGTTACCAAATAAGAGAAGAGACATATCGTTATGAAAGGGGATCACACTGNTAAGATTTATTATTAAGTTAAATTATGATTAATAATTTTTTCAAAGAATAATATATGTTAATGATATAAAAAAACAAACCTATTGCCTCCTCCATTTTAAAAGTCCCATAAACCATAATTATTTGAATTAACCTTTAAAACTTAAAACAAAGTAACATTGAAAAAGACATATTTAACATTAATGTAATATAAACTCTAACATAACTTTTATGTACAATATAAAAATCAAAAAACATATAAATATCATTAATGTAATATAAACTTTAACATAACTTTTATGTACACTATAGAAAATGGATTTAGGAATTGTATGTACCATTGGTGTACTTAGATATTCATGTATATATATAAAGTGTATGTAATTTGAGTGGAGAATAACTTTGTTGTTGTCTAATTTTTTCAATATGATTCCGCTTTATAACATGCTAATTGTCACCTTAAACCAATTGTTAAATATATACAAAAACATGGACAATTGTTAAATATATACATAAACATGGACAAATTGTTATAAAATAAATACATACCAATTATTAGAAATATAAAAAAATATGGATGAATCATTATAAAATAAATACATAAAAGATTGTTGTCTCCTTAAACCAATTGTTAAATATATATATTTTACATAGCGAGTGTTGATGATGGGCCTCTTGCTGACTTTCAAAGCCGAGCACTTTTGTGGACGGCCATTCCTGATAACTCACCTGATCCTGTTGGTTGGTCTGCTGGAGGGGAAGAGAGGATGGAGCGGAGCTTAGGTCCAAGGCCATTCCTAATATACCCTTAAATCACATTCATAACTCACCTGGTCCTGTTGGTTGGTCTGCTGGAGGAGAAGAGAGGAGGGAGCGGAGCTCAGCTCCCTCGGGGGCCAAAGCGCCACCCCTCACGGGCGGCGCGATTCTCAAAATCACGTCGCCCGTGAGGGGTGGCACTTTGGCCCCCGAGAGAGCTGAGCTCCGCTCCCTCCTCTCTTCTCCTCCAGTAGACGGTATATCAGGAATGGCTTGTTGGTTGGACGGTATATCAGGAATGGTTGAATGGGGTTAACTTACTTTAAAGAAAACTTATTCAATTAAGAAAACTTATTCAGTTAAGTTACTACAATTTTATTGAATGTTTGTAAAATTTTAAAATATCATTAAAGTACATAAAGCATAGCTTATATTTTTATTTTTTTGATAAAAACTTAGTTTTATATATTTATTTCATTTTTAAGATAAAGACTTAGCTCTAAGTTTTTTTTTATATATTTATTTCAATATATTATTGGATTTCCAAAATATTTTAGATATTTGTTTACTTTCTTTTGAAAACCTACATAGTAATCATTAGTTAAAATTAGAAAATTATAATAAAAAAAATCATTATCAAAACACTAAAGGAAATCTTAAATAAACTATTTTTAATTACAATATATATATATAGTTTTAATTAAAACTTTGTTTGATTACTTGTGCATTCTCATTCATGAATTTAAAATGTAGTTGTAAGACACAATATAGTTTCATATTAAATAGAGTTTTTATTCAAAACTACAATATAATTTCATATTAAATAGAGTTTTTATTCAAAACTAACTTGCTTGGATCACTAAATAGCATTCTCATTCAAGCATTTAAAATGTAGTAAGACAAAATATAATTTCATATTAAATTAACTATCACTATCTTTTATTGAATAAACCCTTGGAAAATATTAAAGGAGTCATTGGGCATCCAAAATACATGGACTTTCCATAATAATGTTATAATCAGGCTAACATGTGTTGGTACCATAATCCACTAAATATAACATAATCATATTTCTTATATATAGCATCATACACATGTGTAGATAACAGAGAGTAAGAGGAGAAAGGTTAAGGATGTCTACTTAAGAGGAACATATACATAATACAATTAGAATCATAAGAGATAGCCTGCAATTTCAATGCCCTCGGTAACCATTGCATTCTAATATATGATTTCAATATGAATTGCATCATCATTTCCTTGATTTTATATGGTTAGTGTGGTGAAATTATTTAAGACTTTTTTTTTTTTGTATAATATGCAAGTTTCAAAAGAGTTGTAATTTATTTCTTGAAGAATTTTTTTTCCAATTTAGGGGTTGATTTTAAATTTTTTGTAAACAACACTATGTGATGTTTAAGCCATGGCTCTATTTTTTACCCTGAAAAAAAATGTGTACACTGGTATCAACACTTTTCTATTTGGGGGGTGTTTTTGGTGTTTTTTATGCAAAAATCATTGTTTTTATGGCTAGAGTTCTCGTTCTTAGTATAAAGTTCTCGTATCATAGTATAAGTGGTTAATCCACCATTATTATGGTAGCTAGTTTTCTCGCCGCTGTATTGTAACAAACTGTGAGGAACTATGTTAAACTACACTAGATCCCCGAGGCATTTTTAACCACTAGCCTCTCCCTCTACTGGATTCCGTTGTGTGTCGCACCTAAGTCCACTACTTTTGGGATTTTTCACTTATACAAATGACAAGATATTTCTGGTGGGGCCTTGGCCTTGAGCTCCTCACCAAAAGTACGTACAATATACAGTTCATAATTATCAAAAATTTGGGGCATACAAGAGGGATGTTACACTTTCACTGCTTTCACGCCTTGAAAAGCTTCATATGTTCTACCACCAAATTGCGTGAAAAGCTTCATATGTTCTACCACCAAATTTGGAATAATCGAATTTGATCTTCTCTTTTGAACTTGCAAACTGATGAGTTGTTTGCAAATATGGATTGAGATGTAAAGATCTTCTAAAAATATATTAACATGACATATACGAACTGGTGACCTTTATTAAGCATTGATCAAAATCTGAAATTCCTAAAATGTCTGAACCGGTTGATTTGTATCCTCAAGAATTGGATCTTCAATGATCTGGCAGTTTACTGTTGATGAAATCTTCTTGAAATCTGTGTGTAATTACTTCATGCTGGATACATGGAACCATAACTTATCTATAGTTAATGACCACCACCTCAGGCTATCCTCAACCTCTGCCTAGAAATACCCTGCTACCTGTCATTAATTTCTAAAATACGTCTAGCTGAAGCATTTGACATACTTTATGTATAAAACTAGTGCACCGATCTTCTCTGGAAGCATATTTGTAAAGCTTCCCATAATTTGAGCGATCTCAGACTTTCAATCCAACAAATTCAGGCATGATTCTCGAATTACATGGAACGTAGGAGCTGGATAAAATATACTAGACTAATGTCTCAGTTCTGACTTTGTTTTTGCAAAACCAAGCTCTGCTCTTTAACGGATCTTGAAACCTACATGCTGGGCACTTTACACTTCGATGTTCTCTAAGAGACTCAAAATGGAGTGGAGACTATGACGTTAGCATCCATTCAACTTGGGTAAATAACCCAAACATTTTAACATAAAACCAAACTTTTGAGATAAATATAAGATATTATTTTAAAAACACATGAAATGATTTTAAAATAATTTAATTTTATATTTACTTTAATTAAAAAAAATTAAATTTGGTTTTATATAAAAAGGGAAACTTATGCATTTCAAAGGCAATGGAAAGAAAGAAATATGGGCTAATAACTCAAGGCTATGAGAAATTTTGACAAGGTTTGAGCAATGCAATTTTTAATTCCAAAAGGTGAGGTTCAACCATCATATCTGAGAAAAGGAAAACTGGCCGGGTTGAGTGAGACAGTCATAAATTTTGCAACAATGTTAGTGAACTTTCTGACAATGATATTCAGGATTTTTCTTCACATGTGCACTGCCAGAATTTAAAAAAAAAATTGTGGGACAGATCTGGTGACAACAAGCTCATTGGTAGCAAAAAAGAAGAGGCAAAGCATTCCAATAAAAGTTGAAGATTTTCAGAGTGACACTACAAACATCATGGCAATGAGAGTAGCCTCACTCAGCCAAATGCATAGAAAAAAGATGGAATTGGAAGAAGATGTAACCTTCCTAGAAGAGTGTTTTTTAAAGCCAACCTATGGAAAGGGATCAACCCAAGAAGACTAGGAACTAGAGGAAGGATACATAGTTGAAGATGAACCTACAACATTGTTGAATGTTGCAATTTAAAAGGTTGAGATGAGAAAGGAGGCTTAGTATGATGAGGAATTCATTGGTGAAGAAGAAATGATGGAGATCAGGAGAGAGATTAAACTGATTCCAAATTTAATGTATGGAGTGGATAGTCAATGTAAAGTTGAGTTCCATGTGGATGATGGACATGGAGAATATATGAGGGCGTTCCTAATAATAGTGGAAAAAGACGAGGATATTTCGGATATTTCATTAGTTAAATAGTGGAGGACATGGATGATGTGAAGGAAACTATTGAGGTTGCATGTTCAAGAGCTCATGTTTCAAAAGAAGTAAAGAAGGAAAGCATGAAGGATAATTTTGTTTTATTTAAACATTAAAGTGTTTGTGATTGTATAGGTGTTGATTCTAGTCTCAAAGATTCAAAAGTTGATAAGAAAGGACACTCCAAGGGATTAATCCTCTTCAATATGAAGTTTTCAAACAACAAAAGAAAAGAGAAAGGAACTCGATAGGAAAGGAATGATGTTGGAATCGTGCCAAAAGTTGAAGAGAAAATATTGAAGATGAAGAAAAGTCTAGGCCTAGAGTGAAGATGAAGAACCTTGCATATACTTAGTACAAGGTATGGCATCATTGGAAGAAAAAAAAGAAAGCCAAATGAATGTAGATATTAAAGGTTTTGTGAGTTGTTTGTAATCCTAGTTGGGACTAAAGGTCAACATGTAAATTGTGTTTCAAAGTGTGTCGAAATCTATTGTCTTGTAATCCCACAAAGACATTAAGAATTGTATTCTTGTAGTTTGTTAGTAGTAGAAATGTTAGCATTAGTAATTAAGTGGGAGTGTTGAAATATTACAATTATTCTAGATAGTTGTACAAAGTTGGTTGTTGGTTATATATAGACATTGCATCTAGACATATTTCTTCATTTAGTCTTTCAAAATTTCTCTTTCAGATTGTTCTAATTGAATCTCTCTAGAATATCATCTATGTACTTATATCCTATTATCCTATTTGTGAAGCAATACAATCAAATGCATGGTGTTTGTAGTAACAATTCAAGTGTTTCTTATATGTGTTGATCTTGTTTATAAATGCCTATATAAAAGTAAATCTCTCTACCTCCATCCATCATTATTAAGTAGAAAGATGCTTTTTACAATCGAGTATAAGAAAAATGTTTATAAATGCCTATATAAAAGTAAATCTCTGTACCTCCATCCATCATTATTAAGTAGAAACATGCTTTTTAAAATCGAGTATAAGTAAAAGGGATATATGCTACTCCATATAAACAAATTTTGGGATATTAACAAGTTCTTCATAAATAAGATTAATTGGCTCTATGATGAACACATTTACATCCTCATCATCTTGAATATTTCTCTATTTTCATCCTTCTCCGTGAAATATTTCGCTATTCAAGTAATTGTTGAAATAAACAAATGTAAATCATGTTTTAAAAGAAATTTTTTCTTAAATAAAGAAACTTGAAAAAGGGTTTATACTAAAGAAATTCTATGCCTATAAGCACACTCTAAATCTAAAGTCAAAGTTGTATATTCTCTATGTTTCAAGGACCATGTATTTGTTCTCTATGTTTCAATGATTTGGAATCATTTTCGCATCTCTTTGTTACATGTTCCTTTTTTTACAATGATTTGGAATCATTTTTGCATATCTTTGTTACATGTTCTTTTTTTTTTACAGAAGTCTTGAATATATTTAGTGGATTATGGTACCAACACATGTTAGCCATGTGGATTAACTGCTTATCAAGATCAGAGGGACAACTTTCAAAAAGAACAATATCATCAACATAAAGGTCATCAACATAAAGGAGGAGGATGAAAATTCTGTCTAACATCATGCCAGTGCAGGATCTTGCCTCTATTAAACAACCTTCTAACTTATCAATGTATATACCAAAAAGGGTATGGGAGAGGAGGAGTATTTCTTAACTCTTATATTACAATTAATATCTTCCAACCAACCCCCAATGTTCTTAAACTTGGCAATGAAATTCTTGTACAATCTTATTGTAGTGGCTCTCAAATTGAAAGGAGCCTTTAACTATTCTATTTTTTTCCACGATTTATTTCTAGGCAATGTATCAAAAGCTTTCATAAAGTCCATAAAGAAAAAAAAGGATATTGATTGTATTATTGTGACATTCCTTCGCAATGATCCCAAGACAATACCAATGTAATACCATATAACTTGGCTAATATAGGGTTATCATAATGGTCCAATAATTAAAGGGGTCATTTTTATCGCCACTTTTAAAACTGGGTATGTTAATAAGGCTCTAATCCCAAGGTTTGGCGAATCCTTGGTTAACTTCTAGATTGAATAGCTTGTGGATGTGAGGGCTAAGGACAGTCCCCCAAATTATTAGGTTTTATGGTTTCCTTCAATGTCCTTAGGTTTCCCATTCGCAAGGCTCTTAATCCAAAAGTCTATATCTTCTAAAGAAAAAACTCCACTCTCCATAAAAAGGAGTTGAATGTTGTCAACAACATCATGTGATTCATAAAGCTTCTTAAGATGTGAATTTCAGTCCTTCAAAACAACATATTATTCTATTTAGTTTTTCAAGTTAGAATTTTTCTCCAAAATTTCTTAAGATTCATCTTACAGAGGTGTAAAAGATTATGTTGCTTTTTATTTATGTAGGTCCTTTTTTCATTTAATGAGGGATTTGTACATGTTTATAGTCTCAACTTTTCATGACTCGTTAATAGCTTCTTTGATTTATCTTCTTGTGATTTTACACTCTTTCTTATACCAAGGATTAGTCATTCTATTTCTCTTTTTATACAACACTTCAATAGAGAACTTGTTAATGGAAAATGAAAGGATTGTAGATAAATTATGATAAAGATCTTATATATTTCCCTTACTAGATAAATGAAACATATTATTATTTTAAATCATTTCAAAAAATATCAGCTTTACTTTTGTTGAAGATTAAGTACTTTCAGAATTTGTTTCTATGGGGCTACTATGCATAACAAAGTTGAGAGTTCAAATTAAAGGTCGATGATCTCAGTCAAGTTCATAGTCATTTAAAATGTCAAAATTTATTATTTGGTTGTTTAAAGGAATATTGAAAGTGACATAGTTAACCACACTACTTCCAATCCCATGAATGTAAGCTATTTAGATAGAAGTAGACTATTTCATAAGGTGTTACAAATAATTAAATATTGGGTACTAGAGACCTAATGATTAACTCAGAACCAAGCAAAGTTACCCAACTTCTTTTGGAGTTCTTGGTTAAAGTGAGGTCTCGTCTGTAATACCCTAGTTTTGACCCCAATTGCATTAAATTATTTATGATGTAAATGGCATTAATAAATTGTGGTGTGGAGCTCAAGGCAAAGGATCCGCCGTGGATTTAGTGTTTTATGTTTTGGCAATTAAAATCGATGTCGATGGTTATCGTGCTAGCCGATGGCACAATATAATTTTAGATATCATGTAAATATGCAATTAATAAAAATACCCACAACTAGCTATGTCAATGCAACATTAAAGAGATGGGGGGCATGATTCCACAAGGAATGGGGGGGAGATATTCAAACCGCATTAGAGGAATTTTGGGGTCTAAAATGGGCCTCCTAAGGAAAATAATAAAATAATAGTTAAAATAATAAAATAATGGTTAAAATAATAAAATAATATTAATTAATTTTGGAGGAAGAAAGAAAAAAACTACTTTTTGTGTTCGTATTTTCGACATATCTCTGTGTTTTNGAAATTCTATTGGTTCTTGAATTCCAACTCACAAAAACTTATTTTGGCACGTTTTCTTATAAGGCCCATTTTAGACCCCAAATTTCCTCTAATGGTTAAGCCAAAAGGGTAAATCCAAATGTCAAAGGGAAAACCCATAGAGCTGTCAACTACCCATTTTGTATTTTGTGCCTAGTCATTTAGAAATTGGTTGGGGAAGTTAATGCCTTGGGATGGGGAAGAGTATGGCAATCAAATTTGTATTGGGGAAGCCACCCATTTTTGGGAAAACAGATTTTGACTTATGGGGCAAGTAAATAATTGGAAATGGAGGCCCAACCCATTATTCACCCATACGTTTTGCTCTCTCACACAGCTGGAGCTCCTGTGTGTTTCCCTTCACGCTTTCGGTAGTTTCCTTCATTCCCTCCATGGTTGGGAGGTCATTTTTGTAATGCTCAGTGGGTTGGATTTGTCCTTCACGTTTTTCTATCGTTTCCTCATTTTCCCATGCCCAAAAATTTATTTTTGTATTGCTGAGTGAATGGGAAGAAGAGGACCACGAATTTGAGGGTTTATAGCAGTGGTTTTTGCTCCTAGAATGTTCATAGGTTTCTTCTGAATTCATATTCACAATTTGGGTGTGAATGGAGATCGGTTTTCCCCTGTAAATCCCAAGGATGTTTCCTAAAATAGTATTGCTCACCCAGGGTTTTTCCCCATCTTCCATTTTCGTTTGTGGTTTCCAAACATTTCTCTACATACCCAAAACTAGTATTTTGTTATGAAGTGCATCCTTGTGTTTGCTTGACTGAGTAAGTCCAAGGGACCCATCGATTAGATGGTTTGACTGCGTTGGGATGTAATTTCCTTGTGTTGGCTTCGCTGAGTAATTCCAAGGAACCCTTCTGTTAGATGGTTTGACTATATTTGGATGTGATTGTTGGCTTGGCTGAGTAAGTCCAAGGAACCCATATGTTATGGGATTGTTGCCTTAGTAGCCTGTGAAACCCAATTGTTTATTGGCTTGGCTGGACAGTCTGTGAAACCCAACTATGTGTTGGCTTGAGTATGGGTGTATGGTATAGTTGTGTGTAAGTATGTTGCTCCCTAGTTCCTTCTGGAAATCATGCCTAGCTCGGGGGTGGGAGTGGTGTTGAGAGATTGATGAGCACACTAGCCTATGGTTGGGTGGAATGTTGCAGTGACATAGCTAGTTGTGGGAAAGATTCTTCTCAAGTAAGTATTTTCTCGTGTGTTTAACCTCTGCAATGTAATTATTTAATGAATGTTTATGAACCTAAAGAATGCTTGCAATGTGTTTCTTCCATTGTATTTGCATTTGTTATGCATCTGTATATATTTTATTTGCAATGCATTTTGGTTTATGTTCATGGGGCTAGATTTCCCAGTCTAATAGAGTAGCAACAGTGTAGTCGTGTCCTCTCCATCGTCGAAGTAGAGGGGAGGGGACGTGACATTGTCTAACCATAGAGGATTAGGGTTGGAAACCTTGCTTTTAAGATAATAGCTCGGTTACTAGAGTTGTTGGAGTTAAAGTCACCCATGCATTTTTTAAACAATAAATATCGTGTTTAAAGCCATTATAAGGACAAGTTTTATCTAAAATGTTCTTATACTTCCAAAATAACAAATTGCTACAAATACTTTTTTAGCATTAATATCTATAATCATCACTCATATGTATTGGTTGAAAGGATAAGCCTAAAATGAGGGAAGATATTCTTCCTAATGTAACAAGCTATGCCTCAATCCTAATGTAACAAGCTATGCCTCCAATTCCTTGGCTAAATGATAGCCTCTTCCATATAGATCATAAAACAAATCCTTCTAGGGACCTTAGATATCCCATGCTCCCAAGTTTCAACCAACAATATAATATCAAATATTTCACTCTAAATACAACTTAACTTGGGACCTCTAATTCCATAGAAATCCCTAACATGCCAAATTCTTATTTATTATCACGTTTTTTTATTTCTATCCCTTTTTTTTTCTATAATAATGCCCATTTTTCAATTATTCAACTTACAAAAAAATTTCCAATTTGTCATTATAAAAGCTATTTATATCTCAAAAGAAATATCTTTTTATCCATTTAGAATTTAATCCATCCAAAATAACACAAATATATATTTATATCATTTAATATTTAAAATTTTCAATTTTATGTTCTCAAAAAAAATATTACAATTATGTTAACTTTGAATTTGTGAAAATGTAATGAGTTGTATATCAAAGATTTTTAATCTCGTTGTTTTAATCTCTGCTTATGTTATTTACATGTTCCAATATAAATTCATTCATCTTCATTTAATAATTGATGGTATTTACATATTCCAATATAAATTCATCTACATTTAAAAAGGAATTAAGGACTGATGTATTTACATATTCCAATATAAATTCATCTACATTTAAAAAGGAATTAAGGACTGATGTATTTACATATTCCAATATAAATTCATCTACATTTAAAAAGGAATTAAGGACTTGTGTGAACTTGTTCGATGAGGTTCTTTACATATTAGAATATAAATTCATCCTCTTTTAAGATTTATTATTAAGAACTCGTTTGATTATCCCCAAGGACAGGATATATTCTTGACGTTTGTAGCCTTGATGATCTTTAATGCATTTTAATATTGTGAATTATGATCCCTATGTCTTAAAAAAAAAACAAGGAAGGACGCTAGCGAACGAAGGAACGTCATTGGAAAACTGAAAATGATGGAGATCATGAGATGCACCAGTTTCAGAGCTACATGGCATAGAACAACGGGCGAGTCTTGTAATTTCGAGATCAAAGAGGGTGGTAAAGATGAAGGGCAAGATGAAGGCTAACCAAAACGCCCCCACCGCGCCGGAAATTCGGTAATTTTAATGGCCTGGGTAGTTTTAAAACCAGGAATTTAGTTTAGAACAGGCAAATAAAATTACCAAATAGTGAAAACAGCAATTTCTCTCCAAACAAAAAAATTGCTGTGATGAATCAATGGGTTAAACTACTGGTTATGCTCCTTATCCTTCTGGGTGTCCATCTTGAATAGGTGGAAAACCGGAAGGCAAAAAAAAATTGAAAAAAAATCAGCCGGAAAAGCAGGACGTTTTAGTTGTCTTTTCTACTACTCGAAGATGAAGTAGTTAAGGAATTGACCGCCGACATATGCCCAAATCACATGGAGTACTGAGTACAGGATAAGATGGAGTACGGAGTCACATATCAGTCAGAGAACATTCAAAAATGCATTTACAGCGAGGGTGGAAATATTTGGATTAAATGAAGAGAGCACCAGACTCCAGAGCTTGAACTATCTTTGACTACATGCGGTTTGTGTCAGAGAGCACCAGAGCTTGAACTATCTTTGACTACATGCGTTTTGTGTCAGAGAGCACCAGAGCTTGAACTATCTTTGACTACATGCGTTTTGTGTCAGAGAGCACCAGATCAACTGGCCATGGCCGCAGGTCTTTATAATGACAATAACACATCTAACCTACTTCTTATAAACGCTTTAACATATGGTGCATATTTGCCAACTTGCTCAGATAAGTTATGGTAGTGGAATCCTGTGAGAAACAATGGCAATGGTGCATCCCGTTTGATTATTTTGCAACGATCTTTTCATTATCTAGTACAGCTTATAATTATAGATTTCATATTTTACAATTGGTAGATAATCATATATATATTTATATTTATATTTTACAATTTGAGAAAAAGTACCTTCATAAATTGTATTAAGATTATGATATTTTGAATTATTTTATATTATTAATATCTATTAAAATATAGATAAAAAATATTTTAATAAAGATTAGTTTAAACATGTGTATCTATTTCAGTCAAGTAGTTAGCTTGATTAGCTGAAACATAAGGAACTGGGCTAATTTAAAAAGCTTTTCAAATAAGAATTCATATCTATCAAAATATAGATAAAAAATATTTTAATAAAGATTAGTTTAAACATGTGTATCTATTTCAGTCAAGTAGTTAGCTTGATTAGCTGAAACATGCTCATCTGTTTTAAGTCAAGTAATTGGGCTAATTTAAAAAGCTTTTCAAATAAGAATTCAGTACATAATTATGTTTATAGGTATTTAGATATTATTTCAGAGTTTGGACTTGTTTGACCAGATCAACAAGATTAAACCAAGTGTAACAAATATAAAGCAGGATTCATTTTATGGTCTTGGTATCTTGTTATGTTGAAATGCATCTTGATTAAAATTAAAATAAGGTTCAGTTAAAGGGTGGTTAAAGAAACTGGATCTAAATATGCTTCAGTTAAAATGTGGTTAATGAAACTGGTAACAATTTGTTTTTGTTTTTCATATGAATTTTTGTTTTTTGGTTTATTTAATAGTATTTGTTTTGTCCTTATATTAACTCTAACAATCTGGTGTGAATAATGGATATAAAATTATATCTTTTAGTCTTTATTTAACATTGGATGAAGTTTACAAAACTAAGTAGTTAGTTATGTCGATCTAAGTGGTTGATTGTACATTCATTGACCACTTTACTTGTCCGTATTCTAGTTTACTAAGTGGTCCACTCCCAACTCTTTTCATGGTGAGGTGTTGAAGAACCCAGGATCAAATCGAGCAGATTGTATGATGTTGTTTTTGTTTTTCACATACAGGATTTAGTAATAACATCTTTGATGCTGCTTGGGCTTGGCACGTTGTTACTCAATATGATGAAATGATGATACTGGGTAGTTATGAAATAGAATGAATTGAATTTTAATGTAGTCTATGCAATATAAAAAATTTATTATTTTCATCACCGCTTTTGCTGAAGGCAAGGTTGGAGTAGAGAACAAAGAGTAGTTTGACGACCGGTCTTGCACAAGGCATGGTCGTCACAGAGTGAACGGATAGTAGCTTGAGGGAGCAGGCGAAAATATTTTTCGTAGGGATCTTGAGAAACGTTTCGTTGGCGTTCTGCACAGAATGATAAGTGAAGTTTGATGCCATGAAAGGTTGAACACAGGGTGTCGAAAAGATAGTGCTCAGTGAAGGTTTATTTATTATTTAAATTAATTTTTGTATTTAATTCATTAATAAATTTATTTATTAAAAATTAAATAAAAACTATAAATATCAATTAGATATAATTTTTTTAATATTAATTTTTTTTTAATTATATTTATGATTGATTTTTTTAAGTAAAGTAAATTCTTGATATAGTATTTTAATTTCATATATAAAGCTAAATCTTTGTGAATACTTAATACCGCTTGCTATCATATAAGTTGATCTTCTATATCTAGCCTCTAGCCTAAAATTATATTTAAAAAGCAAAAATAATTAAAATATATCTTATTATGTTAAACATGTATTGAAATATTGATTTTATTAGGTAAAAGGTTAAACATGTATTGGTAAGGTAAATATTGAATTTATGAAGATAAGGGTTAGTTATAAAAAAATGGTAAAATTAATTAAAACATGCTTTACTATGTTAAACATATATTGGTAATGAAATATTAATTTTATAAAGTATTGATTTTATTAAGGTAAAGGTTAAACATGTATTAGTAAAGTAAATATTGAATTTATGAAGATAAGGGTTAGTTATGAAAAAAAATGGTAAAATTAATTAAAACATAACTCATCATGTTAAACATATATTGGTAAAGAAATATTAATTTTATAAAGGTAAGAGTTCATTATGTATTGGTAAGGGAAATACTGAATTTGGTAAAGCAAATACTGAATTTATGAAAGCAAAGGTTAGTTATAAATACATTGAAGCTCCTTTATGAAAATTGTGAACCATCATCATAAAGCTAAGCCTATGCTCCTTATGAGCTCTATTTAAGAAACATAGGTAAATACAAAGAGATGAATGTTAGAGGAACTTGGGTAAATATAAATTAAAAAATGAAGGTTGTGAAGGATTTGTGATGGTTCATATAGTAAAAAATAAAGTGACCAACTTCATTTCATAATTGATCCTTGTGGTAGTGGACACTTTGGCTTGGATGAAAGTTAATATATTCTTTATATTGCCTAGGTAGTTTGAGATCATTTGAAATCACTCATAATTGGTATCTCTTTTTAGCATAAAAAGGTTATTTTGTGTTTAGTCAAAAAGTTTAAATATTAAATAAGATTGATAATTCTAAGAAACCATGATTATGTGTATATTACATAGAATTATATCAAAATAAATGAACCAAAGAATGAGTGAATGGGAAATCCCATGAGGATTTTGTCCCTCTTAGGAATATGTTCAGGAATATGTTTAGTTCTATCCATATTAAATTAAGAATTGTTTAATTCTATTTCCATAAAATATAAATGTGTATAAAGTGTCATATATCAATAAATTTGAAAAAAAAATAGTCTAAATTTATTTTAACTTTGAAAATGTTGACAAGGATATATTCCCTTTAGGTGAAAGCTTTTTTTTAAAGTGTAAAAGTTGATAAAAAAGTTTTTTATCTCTTTCAATGCTTGATAAATCTAGAGTTGAGTTGGCTCTATTTGTAGGAGACCACATCAAAGTTTAGATAATCATTATGATTATATATAAAAATGAATATGATCCTTTGAAATTTACAAGTATAATTTATAATCTAGAAATACACTTTAAAAGTTAATAATAAGAAACTAATAAAATGCATATAATAAATAGATTGCATATTGATCTTCTCATTCTCTCTTCTTCATATTTTCTTATAGCCACACATAGTAGCTTTCACATTATTCATATGAGAAATGAGAATGAAATTGAAAACCATGCAAAACTTTATATATTGAATAAAGGTCATAACTTACCTCACTTTTTTTCCATATTAATAATTGTTTTCTTCAAAATCAATATATATGTGACTTCATAAAGCATAAAGAAGGATTGCACTTAAGAAACCAACTAACGGTGGCCAACATAAAATATTTTTATACAAACTAAGGAAATATTTATTAATGTGCACTATAGCACCTACAAGTATAATTGGGATTACATAAAATTGTCCTAACCTTTGGTTTTTGGCTTGATCAGCTTGTACTTTTGATTTCATGTGACCTTTTGCAATGAATTCTTAAGTACATAGGCCTAGTGTAAGTTATAGCAATGTGACTTATATGACCTTTTGGTTCAGACTCTAACCATCTAGGTTTCTATATTTAAATGTTGAAATCCTGTGATGCTTTGCTTCATGACCAGTTCTAGTTATATTATCTTGTAATCATTTTCCTTTAATTATTTTTCTACAACTTTTAAGGATCTAGTTAGGTTGATTGGGTCCTTAGTTCATAATAAACATGAAGTAGGAATTAGCTACTAATAATTTTGGAAATATGTATTGATTTTAATTTTCCAACATTTTTCAAAAGTTCATAATAATGTTTCCATAAATATTTCCTCATTGTAATAAAAAAAATAAGATTTCATTATCATAATAACAAAAGTAACAACTTATTAAGCATCATGGTAACAAAAAAACTAACCGTTTATTAAAGGAAATGGTGGCAAATAAAAATAAAAATTACATGTAAATTTGTAAGTCTGTTGAGTTAGCCCCAAGACTTCTTCATTTTTCCTACCATAGTCAATCTCAAACTAGATTCTACCTCCCATCTAGCTAAGAACATCCTATCCATCTCCCTAGTTCTAAGAAAACATGTAGGTCCCTTGGCCCTTCGTTCCTAAAGTCTTCAAGAACAACAATGGAAACCAGCGATATCCAATTTGTGAAATCCCAAAATAATTCCTCCTTCATATCCGCCAACAATTTCCTTTTCTCCAAGTTCTTTCCTTCTCTTATCCACAATCCCCTTTCTTCTCGACACTCACCCTTCCTCTTATTCCCCCAAAATCCTCTCTCAGCCACCCCATTCAATGCTCATAATTATATATCCTCTTGGTTCTAGGAAACTATTAATTTTAATAACTCAATCCAGGGAATTGACATATGATAATCATAAAAATGAATGCAAGGAAAATATGTATCCATGTAAGTGACATATTCCAAAAATATCTATGGAAACCCCCATAATTAATTAATTTACCCCACACACCAATAATAAATGTTTCTAGATATTTATGAGACATTTTTATGTATACATCTTATATGTTTTCCATAAACATTAAATCAGTCATTGTACAATAAATAAATAGCCTAATACAAATACATATAGTATTAACAGAGTGTGTGCATAGCGTATGTAGCTAATGTAGACATATATTGTGCATGTACTAATGATAAACAAGCAATGCCTCTAATGCACCATTCCTATATGTCCTCAATCAAGCATGCAGGCATTAATTTAGTAATCAAACATCATCAATTTCACTAACTAGTTCACATTAATACAATACAACTACATAGTAATTGAGTTTATCATGAATGGGTAAAGCACGGTGTTTTAACATACACACATGCAAGTGATGAAATTTTTATAGCTAACTTTCTCAACAAATTTAACCACATGTTTCATCTTTCTAATACACAACTATCTTCCACATCCTATCCTTTTCTAGAATATCTAGGAGCATCAACTATATTGACCTAACCCCCGATAGAACCTGTAAGCATAAATTTCAACTACATTGACCAAGCTTCACAATAGGAAACTAATAGTCATCATCACACACCTTGTAGAGCATGACTAAACATGACTCTGCCACAAATCCAGGTTTCAGAGGATAAACGATGGTAATACCTCTACCCCAACTGATAGAACTAGGGTCAACACCCTACACTGGCATACCACATCATTGTTTCTCTCAAGGATTCGTCATCAAATAACGAGTTTGGGCAATCGTGCTTCTTGAAACCCTACACCTTCCCACACACCTCAATAATGAAGCCAATAATAATTCTAAATACAATGATTCACAAGCATACCATTCGAGGTCCATGTCATCGACGTCACTTTGGTATCATGATTATTCGGCCATTACTTCACCCATCTGACCTATGGGTTAAAGTTTCCAGACACAAATATGTGCATAACCTTGTAACTATTTTCCTTAATTTTTATGCCATAATATTGAGAAATTTAAACAATCTGAACTATTTAGCATGTGCATGCTACTTATGATTTCATCACCAAACATATTATCCATTGGTATCCATGTACCTTAATTATCTATGCTACTAGCATGATAGGGAATCATTATATCACTATTGTCATACAAATCATAACAATTTAAATTTTGCACAACTTGTTTTTGTATATAGCTAGATCCATAGTCCACACACCTTTTTCTTAGTCCAACTGAGGTTAGTATGTAATAACAGAAAGAGCCATAACATAGGTTAAAAGTAGTTTAGTTGTCTAAGTAAAAATGGGGTATTACATACACCTCCTTTCAAGAAACTTCGTCCCGAAGTTATAGTCAAAATACCATGTGCACGTTATAATAATTTAAGAACTCAACTCAATCTTACTAAAGAATCTCAATAATTTATAATTAGAATGCTTAGGAGTTCTAGTCAAGTGCCATTAATCTCAACATCATACTTTCTTATCCTTTAACAAGACGCACGAAGTCGTATTATCCCAACATGTTTACTCATCAAACAACTAAGATGTCATCATCATGGGAATATGTGCATTCAACTTAGCATGCAGTAATCAATGATAAATAAAATGCTTGAAACTATTACTCTTTGATATATTTTTGTTCAACAATAAACTACCAAGATTCTTTAGGGTTTGCTTGCCTAGCTTAGAAGAAAAAGGCCAATAACATTAAATCATAAGTTGTACCTCATCAATGTTTACATAGCATTAAAATAATTTGAATCCATCATAACCAATAGTACTTTTAACCTTTATAAAACTGAGAAAGTTCTACTAAATTTACAAAGGGTTCATGGCTGTCCAAATTTACAAAGAGTTCATGGCTGTCCTTTTTAGGATAGGAGTGTACCTTTGGTTGCTTCACACCTACGATTGAGGTTTTAACATCATTTTCCTATACCAAGATTTATTATTTATGATAAATTATGAAGCTGGCATGCTCTTTATTTAAAGGTTGTTGGTTTAAATGATACGCCCTTAAAAATGTAGTTGAAATATTATGGAAAAAATTTCACATTGTCATTAATAACTTTTACAAATTCGATTGAAACTTACTTTCCACCTTAATGGTTCATTCAACATAAAAGTTCCATATATAATAATCCATTGAAATTTTATATAAGACTTGGTTATCCTAAGGTTACTAAAGCCCATCTCATCTTAACCTATCACATTATTTCTATTATAATTTCCTATACATTCAACAATATATTAAGCTTACTAAGGTGGCAGCCCATTTCTAGGAATCAATCCCCCTCCCGAACGCTATATTTTTTTTTAATTTATTACATTTTAATTATTTTTTAAATTTTTAGTTTTATTACTATTTTTTAATATATTACTTTTTTATTTTAATTTTATATATTACTTTTTAATTGTAATTATATATATTATTTTTTAATTTTTTTATATATTATTTTTTAACATTTTAATTTTGTTTGTCAAGGAAGTTTTAGTTTTTTTTATACTATGTTTTTCTTAATTTTTTAAGTTTTAAATTTTTTTCCAATATTTTTTAATTTTTTGAATTTTACCTTTTTTATATTTTTTAAATATTTAGATATTTTAATTTTTCAAAGAAAATTTTTTTTATAGTTAAAATTGAGCTTTGCCATCTTTTTAAAATTAAACTAAAAGAAAAAATAAATATTTTTCTTATGTCATGTATGGTTTTTCAAATGCATGCAATAGTAATCTAACGGAATAAAGGGGAGCCGTGAGTAGCATCATTTTTTTTATTTAGGGGTTGATTTTGACTTTTGATTACACAAACATTGACCAAGAAATTAAAAAAGTTGTAACAATTATTGTGAGCAGTTTAGATGAAGGTACAACCATTCATCATTTAGCTCCTATTAAAGGTTATTTGTTGATTTTTAGAGGTTTTACTCCTAGTTTGGATGCATCCTTGCTTTTGGAAATCGAAACATAATGTTATTTTGAATCTTGTTTGAAAGGGATGGGGTTGTTTGAAGCTCTTGTGGGAATCTATGTAGAGAAATCGAAAGATGTGGGGAACCATGTTGACCTTTATCAGAGTTTTATGGAACCCAAAGAAATGGATAGTAGATACTTCAATAGTGTAAATTTTTAGGCCCTATGTGATTTCCTGTGTTTCTCTTTAATTCAATAAGTCAAATATGAACTTATTTTACAACAGAAATAAATGTTTATGAGCATGCAACAATCACACATATAGTTGAAAATGAACAACATAAGCATAAGCACAATACATAAGCATTTTGTCTTCATTATCATCTTTTATTCCTTCAAAAAATTACAGGACCTCAACCGAAGGTTTACATCATGTTGGAAAGAAATAATACGCCTACACAGAAATCTAAGAAACTACTATACCATTTACGGCATTGTTCAGTAATATCCGTATTGTCTTACATCTTGTTGGTCGATCATCTTCCTACTATGTGTGTTCTCTCCTCCTTGGCTTCACTTGTGTGTGTGCACAACTTCCTTGGTGTGTGCCTTGTACACTTCCTTCATGTGTTACTTACTCCTTATTTCTAGCAAGGGATTTCAACTAATCTCTTTAATCCTAGCAACCACTTTATCTCAACAATAAAGTGTCCAGCTAAAATTATATCAAATCTATCTCTCTAATATTCTAGAATCTCTAGAATAAATTTCATTTAGAATTATAAGACTAAGAAATCAAAGGAATTTAGACTTTCACTTTTATGTATTATGTGAAAAATTACAAGATGGTATTATTTCTCACTTTCATTAATTGGTCACTAAGAAGTTGTCTTGAACTTCCTTTCACAGGTTCACACCTAAGTTGTGCAATAAGCTCCTACTCAAGCTACATTTTTCAACACTTCCTCCTAGCAAGGAAAGAATTTTGCACCAATTTAAGTATAGCTATGAATGCTTCAAACCTCCCTTTTGCTAAGGACTTGGTCAGAATATCAATGATTTGTTTATCTATGGGACTATACTATAGATTTACAGCTCCCTTTTGAATCATGTCTTGAATGAAGTGGCATTTGATCTCAATGTGCCTGGACCTATCATGAAAAGTTGGATTCTTAGAGAGTTTGATAGGACTTTGATTATCGCAGTAAATCACACTAGGATCCAACTCTTGATCAAATAAACACGTATGAAACTTGTGAAATTGGATGGCCTCATAACTAGTTGTACTCATTATCATATACTCTATTTATGATGAATTAAGTGCCATGCAAGTCTGCTTTCGACTGGACCAAGATATCATCATTGATTCCAAGTTGAAGCAACACCCTGAGGTGTTTTTCCTATCTCAGTGCACTACCTTCCCAATATGAGTTTGTCTCCCTACAACTTCACCTCACCATCTCCACGATATATCATCCCATACTCCATTGTGCCCCTCAAGTATGAGCGCATGTTTTGTTACTACTCAATGCTCCTGCCTCAACTCCACCATGAATTGGCTCAAGGTGTTCACTAGAAAACATATATTTGGTCTGGTGTCGACCAAATACACCAAGGACGCTATTAGTTTCCTGTACAACATGGGATCCACCAATTTTGAATCTTAAGTTGTCACCTTATTCAAATCGGTGATCATGGGTGCGGCCATAGGTTTGCGATCCTCCCATCATAGATCTCTTTAGGATCTCAACTCCATACTTACTATACCCAAGAAATATATCCCATGGTTTCTATCAAACCTCCAAACCTAAGAAGTAATGCATCATGCCCTTCATTTCGAGCTCATATGCCATGTCTTCTTTGCACCCTGCAATAATGTTCTCTACACCTATAAGAAACAAATCATCTACATACAACGTCAAAATAAGCATATTAGTCCCAACAAGTATGAAATATAAGTTAGGAACTGCTTCACTTTTGATAAATCCCATACTCAACAAATATCCATCAATCTTGGAATACCATGCTCTAAGTTCCTTCGTGAGTCCATACAAGGATTTCTTGATCCTATAAACATGGGACTCCTTACCATTTACCTTAAAGACATAAGGCTTCTCTATGTACACTTCTTCCTCAATTATCCCATTGAGGAAGGTTTTATTCGCATCCATCTAAGGTATACTCCATCCCATACTTGAGACTAACGACATCATTGCTCTCATGGAAGTGTATCTGGCAACCGGAGCAAAAGTCTCCTCATAATCCACTCGCTCTTTCTAGGAGAACCCTCTCATCACAAACCCCTCTTTGTACTTCTCTATGTTTCCATCTGCCACATGCTTAATCTTGTAGAGCCATTTGGAAGTCGCTACTGATTTCTCCTATGGTATAGGCACAATGTCCCTAACATCTTTCTTCATGATGGAGGTGTACTCCTCCACCATGGCATCTCACCAAACTTGTTGGTTTGTTTCCTCCTGAGAAACTAGGAGGCTCAAAATATATGATGTTTCTCATTAATCCCAAGTAGTTAGGAAACTTCTTTGGAGGCCTACTCTCCTGAAATGTGCTCCTAGGAGCCTCGACATACTCTTGAGCATCCCTCAATCTCCAAATAGAACTGGTAGGAGTTGGTGGATCCTCCTCTACATCTAGAGGTTGTTTCCCCAAACTGGAGGTCACTGGTGACCCTAGCTCAACATTCGAAGCTTCCTTCTCCTCAACCTTTATCACTGGTATTGGATCATGAGACTTCATAAATGCAAAGTCTTCCTCAAACTTTACATCCTTGCTTACAAATGTCTTTCTTAACTTTGGAAGATAGACCTTATAAGCCTTTAAAGTCTCACTATATCCAACAAACAAACCCTTCCTGCTAAAGGATTCCAACATGGTCCTCTTCTCCTTTGGTATATGGATGTCAACAGGACAACCAAAGATGTGGAAATCATTAGAGGAAATTTCAACTCAAAATGGGTATTTTAACTCTAATTCAAATTCCATGTCAAAATGTGTTAGCCAATGAAATTGATTTAAATTTGAAATACCGTATAGATCTTAAACACCTTTTTAATATAAATTTTGGGATAGGTATCATAAAAAAAAACTATTTTTTTGTTTGTATTTTCGACATATCTCCTCGTGTTTTTACTCAAATTTCGATCGGGGAAGCTCGTTGGATGCGGAATTAAATTCCGCATCCAACTAGTACCCACTCGGAATACTTTTGATGTACCCCGCTACCCCAAAAACAAGAAATACCTGAAAAACGTGATGTTCTTGTTTTTGGGGTAGCGGGGTACGTCAAAAGTATTCCGAGTGGGTACTCGTTGTCATCACATTTTTCAGGTATTTCTTGTTTTTGGGGTAGCGGGGTATGTCAAAAGTATTCCGAGTGGGTACTCGTTGGATGTGGAATTTAATTCCGCATCCAACAAGCTCTCCCGATTAAAATTTGAGCAAAAACACAAGGCAATATGTCGAAAATACAAACAAAAAAAGTCGTTTTTTTTCTTTTCTTCCTCCAAAATTAATAAATATTATTTTATTATTTTAACTATTATTTTATTAATTTCTTTTAGGAGGGCGATTTTGAGTTGAAATTTCCTCTAATGGACTCACCTCTGACTTCACACTAGTGAATGCCTCCTTTGGTGTCTTATTTCCCAAGACCCTATGAGGACAACTATTCGAAATGTACATTGTTATGTTGCATGCTTCTACCCATAGAAGCATAGGCGAATCCTAGTCATGTATCATGGCCTTAGTAGCCCCTATGATGGATTAGTTCTTCTACTTTGCAACCCTATTCTGTTGGGGGTTGTACGAAATAGTGAACTCCCTCTTGATTCTTGCATCCTTGCAAAAAACATCAAAATCATTGGAGGTATACTCAACCTCATTGTTCAATCTCAAAACCTTGATCTTCTTCCCTGACTAGTTCTCCATAAGAGATTTGAACCCCTAAAACTTGTTAAATTCGTCATCCTTAGTGTTTAGGAAGTAGATCCATGTTTTGGAAGAGAAGTCATTAATGAAGGAAATATAATACATGATTCTTGTAATTGATGCTACTAACATCACTCCACATGCATCCAAAAGAATTAGATCTAGAATCCCCTTAGATATGTGTTCATTGCTTGGGAAAGAAACCTTAGCATGCTTGCAAGTGCACACCCTCTACATACACCATGTTTCTCAATGTTTAATTTTGGAAGGTCTATGATGATCTCCCTCATAATAGGTAGTGCTTAGTGATGCAGGAACCCAATCCTCTTGTGCCACAGCTCACACAAGTTGTATGTGATATGTACTTAGGCTTGAACAAGTTCACCTAGTAACTTGTATAATTTTCCTTCTCCAACCCTAATCACTTGCATTGATCATAGGCTAGACATTAGAGGAAATTTCAACTCAAAATGGGCCTCCTAAAAAAAATTAATAAAATAATAAAATAATATTTATTAATTTTGGAGGAAGAAAAGAAAAAACTACGTTTTTGTTTGTATCTTCTACATATCTCCCTGTGCTTTTACTCAAATTTCAATCGGGAGAGCTTGTTGGATGCAGAATTAAATTCCGCATCCAATGAGTACCCACTCGGCATACTTTTGACGGACCCTGCTACCCCAAAAACAGGAAATACCTGAAAAACATGATGATGATGACACCTTACCGGTGCGAGATCAATGTGGACTGTTGATCGAGCTTAATAAGATCCAAGCCGTTGATTTTGTGAGCAGCATTAACACCATTTCGCAATGGTTTTAAAATGTTATATTTCTTGCTCTTTGACTGGCAAATTTCACAAATCAGTCTACGTCATCATCACGTTTTTCAGGTATTTCTTGTTTTTGGGGTAGCGGGGTCTGTCAAAAGTATGCCGAGTGGGTACTCGTCGGATGCAGAATTTAATTCCGCATCCAATGAGCTCTTCCGATCCCAGGGAGATATGTCGAAAATACAAACAAAAAAGTAGTTTTTTTATGATACCCATCCCCAAATTTATATTAAAAAGTGTTTTAAGACCTATACGGTATTTCAAATTTAAGGCAATTTCATTGGCTAACACATGATGACATGCAATTAGAATTAGAGTTAAAAGGCCCATTTTGAGTTGAAATTTCCTCGAATGCTCTTTCAATCTTATAAGGAATTGATGGTTATCGTAGCTTCAACTTGCCATCATTTATTAAGTAAAAAATTCATTAAATCATAACCTTATAGACTCCATATACCTAATGATAGTAAAACTATATAAATCAATATTTTCTTTATTGTTCACAAAACTGGTTATTTTAAAATTAAAAATCAAAATCCATATTTGTTTTCCTAAACCTTCTCTTCCATTCCTTGTAACCATTATTAGTTGGCTTAGGAATTCTTAGAAACACCCCCTGTATGTCAAAGGAAAGTTGATCTAAAGAGTTGGAGGGTGTTGTTGTGGTGACAATGGAAAACGCATGTTGTTGTAATTATAACTTTGGAAGATATTCTAATGTATATTACTATTGTATATTGGTGTACCCCCATCGGGGATGTGTGTTCCTCCTTTGGGGATGTCATGATTATGTATGGTCACTGAGGTAATCCCTATGTTGTAAGTCGACGAAATAGTACCCAGGTAAATAAAGTAAAATCTATTTATGTGTATTCTTAGGTAGGTCGATCCCACAAGTAACCTGGTCGACCTAGTGGTTGAGTTAATAACTCAACGGAAGAATATAAATATGGAGGTTCCTTTATCATTTGTCGCACACTTCACTTGTTCTCTCATGTGCGCTTTAAGAGAGAGAGGAAGAGGAGAGACACAAAGCCGATGCAAACATATTGTTCTTGGGTTATTCTATCTTGTGATCTTGTCTTTGTGATGGAACTATTCTGAGGAAGTTTGCGGGGTTTTCTCCTTTATGGTTTCCCCGATGAAAATCTATTGCTTGTGTATCTTTGATGTATTGTTTTGCTTGTTATTCTTTCAGATAAAGATTGTAAGTAAATTAAATGAGAAAAACTAACACGGTATCAGATCCACTCTGAAAAAAGGCACCGCGCAGCCGAAATACAGCGACAATGGCAACTATTGGAAATTAGGGTTTCATACATGAAAACCCTAGAATATTAAATCTAGTCATCTTGGCACTTTCACTATAACTCGATATTGGAAAAGGCTTAGGAGCCAAAAAAATTGACCAAATATGAAATCTTACTGTACCTTGTGTGAAATTTTCAGCTTTAGATTCGCTATAATTCCGGATATATGATTCCTCTAAATCAGGGTTCTAGCCTCCTTCAGAATACAGTCGAAAACAAATGACCTAGGGATAATTGTTATAGCTCGGGCTAGGAAGGTCCAAATGAAATTTCACAAGATGTTTCAGGTAGGGCATGGACTATAGTTTCTATGTTCCTCTTTTTAGACCTTGAATGTGAAACGATGACTCGTGGTAGTCCATACAAGTTATCTGTGTTGAACAGTCCTAAAAACAATCACCTTCAGAAACTCAAACTAGGCATAAGCCCCACTTGGAGAATCAAATAACCTATGGGATTAGAAAGAAGACAAATTAGGCTATCTCAGTGCGAAGTTTCAGACTGTCAGGAGATGAAACTTCGGAGATACATCAGAAGCAATATCAAACAATTTTGTAGAAGAAATTGGAGAATCTAGGGCTTTCTGTTCCAGGAGCTTCCCACCACTTTTTTCAGAAAAGGAGTACATTGGACAACTCACCTTGATGAGGTGCATCTTTATGTCCAATCAAAAGTTTGATGTTCCAAGTTTGGAAAATTAGGGTTTCTCTAACAAACCCTAGATCAGAAAGCTCTGGAACCAGGTCGGACACCTCAAATCGATAAGATCTAAATCCTTGCTATTTCCATTTGAGATTCTCATTTCAAAATGACTAATCACACCCAGCTTTATGATAAGTTTGGTGAAGCTGACAACTTTCGAGCATGGAAGTATAGGATCTCCTTGATCCTTGAAGAAAATTACTTGGATCAGTGTATCAATAAGAAGTTCTAAGAGCCCGAGGGAGATGAGACTAAGGCTAGAGCCAAGAGAATCATTGAAGATTCTATTAAGGATCATCTCATCCCTCATATGTCATCCTTGAAGACACCAAAGAAAGTGTTCGATGTTGTGACAAAGCAATCAAAGAAGAAGAAGAGATTCCTATAACTTATAACCACCTTGAATGGCCTCCCAAGATCATGGGATTCATTCATTCAAGGAAAGTGTGCCAGAAGGAAGTTAATTACCTTTAGCAAACCCTGAGAAGAGTGCACACAAGAAGAAGCTCGACTCATAACAAGAGAAGAGAATATGGGAGAAATAGAATATCAAGCTCTCACAATTCAAAGAAGATTCTTCAAGCGATAAGGAATGTGTACTCTAATCCAGAAGGATTCAACTCATGAAGAACCTCTTATCCATCTCAACATTTGGATAAGTAATGATGTAGCTGTGAATGAAGAAGATGATGAAGTAAGAGACTCTAGTCATTCCTGCAAAGACATAAGGAGAAAAAAGGAGTCTACCCACCAAACAAATAAAGATAAGTGTTCGATTGTCATTTCGTGATATTGTTTGGTTGTGCATTTGTTTATACTCAGTTGATGTATTATGTATGTTTGTGTGTTTGCACTTATACTATTGAATTGCACATGATGGGTAAGAAGTCAATGATGTTGTACAACATTCCATTACTACTTATCTAGATTGAAACCTCTTTGCTGACATATTAGGAGTAGTACACACTCTTAATAACATTGGGGTAGAAGGAATCTAGAAGTTACTGTATGTGTATGGGACATGGATGAATGTTGTAGCATTGGCTAAAATAGTTGCATGACAATGTGACATATATTTGTTACTATTAATATGTTTTGGAAATTATGAGATGTTTCTAATCATGCAACTGAACTTGACTTGTGGATCATTTTGAAGAACACGTAACGACAATTCAAAAGAGGAACCAGAAGCTCCTCAAGTCAGAGACATCGTGGCAAAAGAAAGAGCTTCAAAATAATATAAAGAGAACAGTAGATCCACCTTGAGAGATGAAGACCATCTTGGGCATGAGAAATCATCCAAGATGAAGAATAGTATGAAGAGACTTCCAAAGAAAGTAAGAGGCCTCATACACACTCCAGTTATGTGACATTGTTGAGTGACATCATTGATCTAGATCCTTCCAACTATGTAGCCAAGAAGAAAGGGAAGGAGACTATGATCAAATAGTACCAGTTGATCAAGAGGAATGATGTCTAGGACGCGGTTCCGAGACCTAAAGGGAAGTCTATAGTGTCTTCCATATAGATCTACGAGATCTAAGATGCAACAAATGGTAGCATCGAGGGATACAAGGAAAGATTCATAGCACGAGGCTTCTCACAGAAAGAAGGCATAGACTACGAGGAGACATTTGCACCAGTTGCGAGGTACACTTCCATTAGATCCATACGTGCAAGTATGAGATGGGAGATACACCAGTTGGATATCAAAACATCATTCTTGAATGGTGTAGTCAAGGAGGAAGTGTACGTAGAGCAGCCGCTAGGAGTTGAGACACATGACAAACAGACTTATGTGTGCAAATTAAAGAAGGCCTTGTACGAGCTCAGAAGGCGCCCATGAGATAGCACATACAGTTACTTGAGGAGCTTCAGGATCACCTAGAGTGATTAAGATCTTAACCCTTGCTACAAGGATGAAGATGAAAGCCTATAGAGGACGACAAGGTCAAAGATGGGTGCAAAAGGAACTTTTCAACAAAGTTCAAGAAAGAGAATCTTGGTATCCAATGACCTTAGATGGATACATAGAAGATTAGTAGTAGAGGAAGCTACTTGCCACTCCAGTATAGAATGTTTCGATACATAGAGTACAAAATGTAGAGGGACGATGATACTCTACTTCAAAGGGAGTGGCTACAGAAGATCCTCAAGTTCGACATGGTACAATATGATGGACAGTTTCCTGATGGGCCTAGGATTTACTAAGATTAAAGTGGATTCCAACCTTTACTTCAAGGTTGAAGATAGAAGACCAATGATGCTCCTGCTATATGTTGATGTCATGTTCATGACAGGAGAGGACAAACTCATTAAAGATGCAAGGAGGAGACTTTCCACTGAGTTTGAAATAAAAGACCTAGGTATGATGTACTAATTCTTAGGCATTGAGGTGTGGTAGAATGCGGATGGGAATTTCCTTGGTGAAAGAAAGTATGCATTGGAGATTCTGAAGAAATTCGGAATGCTGAACCGCAAGGAGATAGCCACACCTATGGTATAGAACATGGAGCTAATGTGTGATGCTTCATCAGAGTCGATCGATGTCACGATGTATCGTCAGATGTTTGGCTCATTGATGTGTATGACAAATACGAGAACGGACATAAGCTTTGTTGTGAACACCTTGAGCCAGTTCCTGACGGATCCGAGACTTGTTCACATAGTTACTGAAAATAATGTAGTGTGGTACCTGAAGGCTACAGTTGAGTATGGGCTCAAGTATGATACAGATCAAAACACTAACATGCATGGTAATGTTGATTCGAATTGGGTAGGCAACGCCACTGAGAGGAAGAGCACCTTGGGTTGCTTCTTCAGTTTGAGATCCAGTATGAGTTAATGGTTTGGGAGGATGCAATCCTGCATGGCGTTGAGTACAGCCGAGGAAAAATATGTTGCCACTTGCTCGGCTAGTTGTGAGGTAGTATGTTTTCTTTTAAAGATGCTATCTAATTTGATTGATCTGACTTGCATTTTTGTATGATGCAGAGAGGAGCAGTGAAGCTCCAGTATGTGATCCAGATTGAGGCCCCTCGAAAGAGGGAGTGACGAATTCCAGCATAGCTAGAAATATAGGTTATCTGAGTGTAAAAATCTTGGCAAAGTTTGTAGGTTGCCTGGATGTAATCAGTCCTGTAGGTTGTCCTTGGATGTAATCAGTCCTGGTGGATCTCGCAGTTTATCCTTGGACGTGATCAATCTCGATGTGATTCTATGCTAGAAATAGGCAGAGTGAAGTTCGAGTACTTCAGAGAAAGACTTGGTGTGAATCAAAACGAGACCTCTTGAAAGAGGGAGTGATGAGTTCGAGCATAGTTTGTGAAACATGTTGTATGAGCGTAAACTCTTGGCGAAGATCGTAGATTGCTCAGACATAATCAATCATGTAGGTTGTCCTTGGATGTAATCAGTCCTAGCGAAGCTCACAAGTTATCCTTGGATGTAATCAGTCCTGATATGTTTCTATGCTAGAAATAGCGAGAGACCAAAATACACATGTGCATGATATCTCACATGGGAAATGAGCAGGTTATCCGAGCGGGAAAATCTTGGTGAAGCAGGATGCTCGGACGTAATCAATCTTGTATATTGTCCTCGGATGCAATCAGTCCTGGAAAAACTCGTAGGTTATCCTTGGACGTAATCAGTCCTGAGATGAGTTATTCGAATGTAAATATGAGCCCTGACGTGGTACGCAGGTTATTCGGATGTAATAAGTCTTGTGGGTTGTCCGAGTGTAAAAAGGAGCCCTGGCATGGTACATAGGTTACTCAGATGCAATATTCCCCGAAGTTTGTCTGAACGGAAAAGATCTTAGACGCAGGTTGTTCATGTGTAATAAGTCCTTGAGGTTGACCTGGAACGTAAAAGTCCTGATGTAGTAGGTTGTTTGGTCGTAATCATTCCTTACATATATATCTATATGTGTGTGTTCCCATGTTGAGATGATAAGGTCATGAAGCACGTGAGGTGAACCTATGCGGTTCTCCTTTACTGGTAGAACGCAGGTTGACCATGGAGAGATGTAATGAACTAAGTGTGCCCTTAGAATGTTCTCACATAGTGGTAGATGCAGGATTGTCTTGGTGACATCCTGACATGTTCCTATGTTGATTGAATGAAGGTGTTCTGCATCTGTGTTATGATCTGTGTGCTTTGTTTTGTTTTGTTCAGGATAAAAGAGATGATCTGGATACGAAAAGATAAAGGTAGGAAGCGCAGGTTATTGTCGTGACAATGTAAAGAAGGTCCTGGACTGTACCTACTTGATGATGACGAGATGATGGTAGGAAACACAGGTTATTGCAGTGGCAATGTAAAGAAGGTCATGGGTTGTACCTACACGATGATCTAATACGACGAGAAGACAGTAGGAGATACAGGTTATTGCAGTGGCAATGTAAAGAATGGTCTTGGTCTATACCTACATGATGGCTTGCTCGTGGATATGATGAAGACCTAGATGAGGTCTAGGACTACATCCAGCATGAAAAAGGGTTGGATCTGTAGAAACTTCCTATGATGGATAGATGCAGCAGATTGGACAAGACGAGGACAATAGCAGCTGCGACGATGATGACTCAGTGACGATGACCAGATGTATTGATGACTGTAGTGAGAGAATACCTTCCTAGTTAAGAGGGAGTGTTGTTGCAATTGTAACTTTGGAAGATACTCTGATGTATATTACTATTGTATATTGTTATACCCCCATCCGGGATGTGTGTTCCTCCTGTGGGGATGTCATCATGGTGTATGGTCACTAAGGAAAACCCTTTGTTGTAAGTCGAGGCTATAGTCCCCAGGTTAAATAAAGTAAAATGTATTTATGCGTATTCTTAGGTAGGTCGTCCCCATAAGTAACCCGGTCAACCTTGTGGTTGATTAACAACTCAACGGAAGAATATAAATAGGGAGGCTCCCTCCTCATTTGTCACACACTTCACTTGCTCTCTCATGTGCGCTTTAGGAGAGAGAGGAAGAGGAGGGATGGAGATCTGGTGCAGACATATTATTCTTGGGTTATTCTAGCTTGTCATCCTATCTTTGTGACGAAAGTATTCCGAGGAAGTTTGCGGGGTTTTCTCCTTTATGGTTTCCTCAATGAAAATCTATGTATCTTGTGTATCTTGTGTATATTTCATGTATTGTTGAGCTTGTTATTCATACAGATAAAGATCCTAAGTAAATTAACTTAGAAAAACTAACAACGCCTACAAGTTCCCTTATGGTCTCACTTGTGTTTAGGGCTTTATCACATAGAGGATTTGGGTGGTAACAAATAGTACAATCAAAGTGGTTCATAACACGATTGCAGGCAACACCAAGCATAGTGAGATTCATGAACAAAATCTCAAACAATTAGCATAAGGTGTGATGTCCCATAAGTATTCAAGATG
The DNA here is from genome assembly GCA_001517045.1 of Pseudotsuga menziesii. NCBI lineage: Eukaryota > Viridiplantae > Streptophyta > Pinopsida > Pinales > Pinaceae > Pseudotsuga > Pseudotsuga menziesii. The sequence continues at coordinate 814,322 of LPNX011136225.1, read as the reverse complement.
GATGATCGAGTTGTTGATATCTTCACAAAGTCAACGATAGAGGCCAATTTTATCAAACTCTAATCTATGCTCAAGCTCCGAGTCATTAAGGGGGGATGCAGTGGTAATGACACCTTCAAAGTCCTTCCAAGTCACTTTTTAAGGGGTTGTTAGAATATGTGTAAAGCTACATTATCACACTCATAGGGGTTCGTGGGAGCACTTGAATGGGATTCGATCATACTTAGGTGGCCTAACTCATGGAAGGTTGTTGTAATGCTCAAGGGAGACCACATCGTATAACTTGAGTCATTTGGTCATTTGTTTTGTGATGTAGCGAATTGGAGCTTAGGGGGGTTGTTATAATATGTGTAAAGCTAATTTATCACACTTATAGGCGTTCATGGGAGCACTTGAATGGGCTTTGATCATACTAAGGTGGCCTAACTCATGGAAGGTTGTTGCAATGCTCAAGGGAGACCAAATCATATAAATTGAGTCATTTGGTCATTTGTTTTGTGATGTATCGACTTGGAGCTGCTTAGGGGGGTTGTTATAATATGTGTAAAGCTAATTTATCACACTTATAGGGGTTCATGGGAGCACTTGAATGGGCTTTAATCATACTAAGGTGGCCTAACTCATGGAAGGTTGTTGCAATGCTCAAGGGAGACCAAAACGTATAAATTGAGTCATTTGGTCATTTGTTTTGTGATGTATCAACTTGGAGCTACCTTCTGTTGAGGTATGTTAGAGTACTTCCTACCTATTGAGCTCTTGATATTCATTCATATGTGATGTATCATGCTTTATTGATCTAGTGCATTCTTAAGGGTATTTTTCAGTACCCACCATATATATTTGTGGTATTTCTTGCTCTCACTTTGCTTGTCAGTGGAGTTATTCAGTTGATCATTGAACCTGTCATAAATTCCAATAGCTCACCCATGCCCTCTAACCTTCATCTAGGTTATCTTAGGGGATCATTTTGCCTCGTGTTGCTTTATCTATTCTAAAAAGAAAATTTTCATAAAATAATGTCCACTACTATTTATGTTGCCATTGTATGTGAGTCAATTTATATTATCAACAATCTCTTCTTTATTATTCTATGGTGGTGAATCTCTTGATGATGCTATTCTAAAAGTCCATGATAACATTTTCTCTTAACACAAATGTGTGAGTTGAAGAGCAAATGTGATCATGGACTTTTAGAATAGCATAAATAGTGAAGAGGGTGAGCTACGTTAATGTGTGGATTTGCTTAAGGTGTTTGGAGAATATGATGCTTCTTTTAAGACTTGGTTATTGGATTTGACCACTCAATGTCACCATAAACCATCAAATGAATCAAACACCATAAGACATGTGGTGTACCATTAATGTGTGTCAAAGATGAAAATCACTCTAGCAACTCACCTAAATCCAAAAGAGTTAAAACCCACCAATATGCATATGCCAAACCTGTGTAAGATCCATCTACTAATAAAGTTACCCAAATCACTATGTCAATGGTAACAATCACTCTAACAAGTGCAAGGGATCACTCTTAAGATCGAGCAAATACTTATGGAGTAATTTCTTGAGGCACTTACATATTCTTATGGTTTACTTTTTTTTTTTCAAATAAGAAAAGACATCAAGGACAACCCATGAATAATTAATATGTGATAAGTCAAGTATGCCCCTAAAAAGTACAAAGAGGGCAAATGATAGTTATGGAAATTGAACCAGATTTAGAGTGAGATCTCTTTGTCAAATAGTGAAAGATTATGATGCCACTTAACACAATTTCAATAAGCCAATATGCAAACTCAAATCTTATTGTCACAATTACGGAAAGGCGTTGAATTGCTTATGGATTAAAACATAGTATGGTTATGCAAACTTGGAAAATAGGAACAACAATATGGCATCAATTAATTAATGATTTAATACTCAATATAATGTTTGACACTTAGCCCGGAAATAGTCATTCAAACTCCAAAGTTTATGATCATGAGAAAAAGAGGATATTTGGAAAGGTACTGAGATCTTCCAAGGAGGTTGAATTGCTAATGGAGTAAGACTTCGCCGCCACCACCATAACATAGATTAATATCCACATAAATTAAAGTACTTGCAATTAATTCCAATATGACATCATATTATATATTAGTCGCAAGAACTCTTGTATTTAATGTTGCAAGTACATCCCTGTGGCTAATATATAATATGATGACATCTTGAATTTAATGGTGAAAGTACATCCTTGTGGCTAATATATAATATGAAGACCTCTTGAATTTAATGTTGCAAGTACTTTAATTTATGTGGATATTAATTTTATGCTATGGTGGTGAATGGTGGTGTATGTCTACTTTAAATCATGTGGGTATTAATCTATGCTATGGTGGTGAATAGTGGTGTATGTCTAGATGATGCTATTATAAAAGTCCAAGTCCATGATAAAATATGATCTTGAATTTAATGTTACAAGTACTTTAATTTGTGTGGATATTAATCTATGCTATGGTGGGGAATGGTGGTGTATGTCTACTTTAATTTATGTGGATATTAATCTATGCAATGGTGGTGATTAGTGGTGTATGTCTAAATGATGCTATTCTAAAAGTCCAAGTCCATGATAACATTTGCTCTTGAATTTAATGTTACAAGTACTTTAATTTATGTGGATATTAATCTATGCTATGGTGATGAATGGTGGTGTATGTCTACTTTAATTTATGTAGATATTAATCTATGCTATGGTGGTGAATAGTGGTGTATGTCTAGATGATGCTATTCTAAAAGTCCAAGTCCATGATAACATTTTCTCTTAATCTCGCACATCCTAATAAGTAAATATTGTAAACTTGTTCATTATTGTATTTTTGTTAATTCTTTATCTTTTTATGCAATATTTTCAATGACATTACATGCTTTATAATATACCCCTTTTAATGTTACCTTCTTTACATGGTGCAATTTTACTAATGATCATTGAAATATCTCTTGGGATTTCGTTATTGGGTAGAGGACGTGTTCCAACATCTATAAAGAACTCGACAAAGATCTAACATTCTACATTGAAACTAGTGGATGGGGAACTAATACTCGTTTGAAAACAATTGATTCAACAACTTTTATGCTGAAAGTGTAGACAATTGCTTCTGACTAGCTGGATCTTGTGTTGGCCGTCACTCTCTGGTAAGTAGTATTGCATTAAACAGACTTTGATCATGGAATAGGACCCCACATACCATCGAGTATATTGAACCTTGTTAAGAATCTTGAAACATGTCTATCTCAAGCCTAGGAATTGGGGGGAAACGAAATTACTACTCAAATTTCATGGTAATGAGATCTTGTTTATTGATGTATACGTGCCATATGGTTATTTAGTTTATTGTATCATGCTCTTATTTATTTCATGATAATATGCTTTTACTTCATGTGCAATAATTTTATCATGAGATTAATGGTTAATGGTGTTATTGCTTAATTGTGAACATCAATGATTCCAAGTCACCTTTAGCCTAGAGTGTGCCTAGATTCCACCTTCGCTTACCCCTTAGGCACCTCTTCTACACTCAGTGTTAGTTGTATACTTGAAGTTGTTCTGGGATAGCCTCAAGCAAAAGCTTCGCTAGGGTCTCCCCCTTGGATAGTTTAAACTCGTTTCACTTTTGGGTCCAAGAAGCCTAAAGTGACGAATTTCCTATTGATAGTGACACATTGGGTAGGAAATTCATAGTTGTGTCAGGTTAGAAACCGTTCATCTTGTCCATCTTCTTGGGCTGCTAACTTGTGCATCAACTGGCAACTTAAGCTATTTTAAAGATACTAAAACATTTTTTATTTAAATATATCAAATAACATATAACATAGACCTACCATGAATGTTACACATATGTCATCCATGCATTCGCTAATCTCTGTGTGCATCCTTTGATTTGCCAAATATTTATTAATCAAATTGAAACATTTTCAAATACCTTAGAACTAAGTTGAGCTACGATTTAATATACAAAGAGAATATTAAACACTATGTATTATTGATACTAATATTGATATTGTTGTAGTAATACATTAAAAATAGCTTAAGATAGCTATCCAAGTATGTTATATATCGCCATACATTATGGTTTATAGCACCCTATGATTATAAAGGTGGTCTAATCACCTAGATATCCATAACATTATTACTACTAACTTTAAGTATGTCATATCACCATACATTATGGCTTAAAGTACCGTAAGACTATAAGCCTTAAGGTGGTCTTATCACCTAGATAACCATAATATTACTACTATTAACTTTATTTTCATGTTATATTACTGACATGATCAGTGACCAATAAAGTATTAGAACGGTCACCGACATTTCTCTAATAAGACATAGTAGAAATCAAAGGAGTAACCTACTTACCCGACCATTTGCACGGATCGGACGACCTAGCTCGCGTTAGCTGTCACATCTGACGTTGTCAGTCGTCCGATCAGTGCAAATGGTCGGGTAAGTAGGTTACTCCGAAATCAAATTGTTTATCAATTCTACAGTATAATAATTTACCTTTTTTCTAGAAAACATTTATTCAATCTAAGACTTGTGGACTTGTAACAACACTTATGGAATCCAATAAAAATCCAACCAAATTCCATATATATTCGGATCTGAACCATGAATAAACACGGTCTGGCAATCTTATGTAATGCAAAAGAAGAGTGAACCTGTCAGATTTTGGATATGGGATATGGTTTAGTACAAATAATATTGTTTGACAATTGCTTTATCAATCTTATTACTATATGGTTATAAAGAGTGGAATGGAAGCCACTTAAAAGAAAATAAATGGAACAAGTCAAAATATTATTACTACATGGTTGTAAAGAGTGGAACGGAAGCCACTCAAAAGAAAATAAATGGAACAAATCCCGCAGCAGTTTATCCTGAATATCACCGGAAATAAAATGCATAGTTCGATTTACCATCACATATAAAGCAGCAGACATGGACCCAATAGAAGTTAGTGAATACAAAATTCTTGAGGCTTTCATAAATTGGACTCTAAGCATTTGCCAATTTGAAAAAAAATGCTAGCTTTTTTGTCACCAATTTGTATAACCATATATATTAAACTGAAATGATTAAATTGTCCTCACAGTGATGAAAATTGGTAAGATAAATAAGTTATATACTTATTTATTGATAATGTAGACTCCAAAAGCTAGATGAATGCCCCAGTGCATAAACCAAATAAGTTTATTATAGCCTACTTCCCCACCAAAACAAAGACAGGCGATGTCTTTTTCTAACCCTCGAATACAATCTCGAACATCTCATAGTGTCTTATAAACAAGGCTACTAGGTGTATTGCCCAGGTTGGCCAGTGTATTCTGCTCGATCTGACAAAATATATTAAAGTAGACTTGGAAGAAGTTTCTGAGGGGGTTCCATAAAGTAGATCATCTGCAACTGAGTTTAAACTTTGCTAAGATATATAATTTTCTGACCTTAGACGAAGGCTAGATATGGTTTGGCACTGAACTTGACAAACATGCAGAATTGGAATAGACTTTATGGTTCAATGATTGAAATCCATATCGCAGGCATGAATCTTGGATGCGAGACCACTATAGTTTCCACAAGGGACCTGTATAGCCTTCAAGAGCCACTCAAGCATACGAACAAACTCACTTTTCTTTTGCATTTGTCACAGCAAACTTTTGACAATAGTGGAATTTCCAACACTGCAAATGTGTAAATGCTGTGTTTTAAGTGTATTTGTTTCACTTGAAAGTCTTGTACCAAATATCGAGAAGAATCATACAATCTACTAACCTCACTTTTCCACATATGGCCAGTCACGGGATTTTTATTTATTTCACATCCAGTATACTATTCAATTTTGAATTAATGAAGAGCTTTAAATTGCAAGAGACATGAGCTCACTCTAATCTGATTTATGAGATATTAAATAAATGAAGCTGCATTAAATGGTTGAATGAGAACTTGAAAAACGATTAACTTGAACCAAAAAGGATTTTTTCTCTTGGTAAAATGGATTTGAATCTTGTAAAACTCTTGCACTTACTGAGAAAGCTCAATGACAGATCGCCAAGAATAGCTTATATTTAGTATAGGAGAAATTTAGGCAACCGAAATCCATAATGTTTATTCCTCCATATATTTGCAGCATAATTCAAACATTATAATCCAGCAGAGCTTTTAGCTATCCAAGAAGATATACACCATTCTACATTTTCATCATTTGCGTTTAGAACCATTCTTATTATGCCTCTGATTCTTTGCGCCATCCCAGACACTGGCCCCAAAAAACAGAAAAATCCAAAATAAAGCTACCAAAAATATTTGTGTTGCTGCTTGGATCTGATGGACAGTAACTAACCAACCTGTTCCATGAAAAGTGCCAGTGCAGCAAATGCTATGACTTGTCAATGCATTGAATAAATTATACTTACATAACAGCATTACAACCTCCATTTTTTGCAATACTCAGCATAGCCATTGGCATAGCTTCTCCATTCTTAAATTTAAACAAAATTACAGAGATTGAGGTTTTTATACAAAGCTATAATAAAGATTTGAAAGAGACAATGAAAAAGTAGATAGATATAGATAGGGGCAAAAAGGACTACGAGATTTGGTATATCATTTTCATTAGAACCACATACTTGGTTAAAACTTAAAAGGTTCGTTGACATCTTTGCAAAGATAAATAGAATCAATTATAGCATTTTGTAACGACGTTTTAGCCTCAATCAATGAACACTGACTGTAACATTTTGAGGGATGTTTAAGCTATATTTGAAAGATAACAAGGTTGGTTGGGAAGAGTTAGACTCCAAAGGGTCGTATACTAACCTCATTATTTACATGTCAAATTGACTTCGAAATTCAATCAGAATGCTTTAAAGTATCTTTCCTCATAAATAAGCAATTTTCAATCAAGTTAAAACTTACTATCCAATTCCAAACTATAACAGCTGTAGATAGCATCAACTAGACTAAAAACGAAAAATTGAAAGCTAGGGGCTTTCAATCAAGACCTTCGACACTATTGCAATGCACTTAAACTATTCACAAAATAGAAAAGTTCTTCTTACCACTTCTTCACCGCCACACCAACGAAGCCAATATCAATAGCTTAAGGGCTATGGTAGAAGCCCGTATTCATATAATTGATAAACAACTGAGGCTAATCAGAAGAGAGCAACAAAAGGCTTGCATCTAACATGAAAGTTCCTTGATAACCATTCACTTAACCTGGAAGAAATATTAACATACTTAATCCTACTGCACATTTTCACTTTTATTATGTCAAGAGGTCACAATGACCAAGGGTGCAGCTTTCCCTTATGCCTGCTTCTCATCCCTAGCTGTCAACCATCAGATTAAGGACTGCTATCTGGCTAAAGACCAAGCCCAATGATGAGGATGCAGAAAAAGGTGAAAAAATCATAGTTACCGGATTCGGCCTTCCTAAGCCCTTATCTGAATCTGAATCGGCAAGGAATCAGGGAATCAGGGATACATATCCAAATCTTCAAGATTTGGACAATTCCTTGAGGGATCCGTTTCCAATTGTAGGATTCAGAATTGAATCCTATCATTTAGGATTTGGATCCTAATTTAGGATTCAGTTCTGAAATCAGGGGAAACGGTTCAACAACTTGAAATTTCAAGATGGCATTAAGGATTTGCAGCTGGAGTTTTAATTTTCCTTAACCAGCATAGATCCATCTTAAACCCAGATCTATCAAGCACCGAGAGAAATCCAATTTCTTGAGGTGTAAATATTTTCGTTAGGTTAAACCCAGATCAATCAACTTCAAGATCCAATTTCTTGAAGTGTAAATTTTTTATTTAAGATAAAGAAAAAATTTACACCTCAAGAAATTGGATCATTCTCGCTGCTTCGTAGATCCGGGTTTAAGATGGATCTATGTTGGGTTCTTTTTTTATTTTCTTATAAGCCGAAATGATTTTTTTAATTACATTTTATTTTTGGTACATCACCTAATGTTACGTTGTTAAGTGCCGTTACGTGATGTGAAAACATCTCTCCCAAACTAGGTTGTAGAGCACCTTGCTACTCTCGGTGCAACCACAGAGTCGTCTTACATTACTTCGTACAAGGCATTTTGAGGAATATACCTAGTTTATTAAAATAGTTCTCATAATTGATTCCCAAAAAAAGTGATATAGATCATAGCTATAAAAAGAACTTCCTGGATCACATAAGAGTAATCATTTGGATTTGACCTACAATTAAAACTCATCATAATTATATCATCTACACTAAATAAAGACCACATAAATACTTGGAGAAAACACCAAGAAAGGTTATTAAAATGTTGATATAAAAGGGTAATGGGACCACATATTTTCATTATATGTTCATTCCTACACTTGTGATGAACCCCTTCCTAAAAGATGACATTGTTACAAGTAAGGTTTAGATGGGACTTGCACTGCTTGCCTACCTCATTCTATTGAAACAAATTTTAAATAGAAAAGTTACAAAGGACAATCTTTGCAGCTTGCAAGCCTAATTCCTTGAAACAAGTTTATCAATCTGGACTCCAAAACAAACTGGATTGTTTACATGTGACAAAGCAATAAATTGGTCTACAACTACATTACTAGCCCTACCAAGCAAGAGAATCCATGATGTTATAAATCATTTTAGAGTTAATTTGTTTGTTTTTAATTCTAATATAAAATTAAAATTTTTAAAATATATTAATAAAAAATTAGGGTTAGGGTTATGAATCCTCGATTCCTAATTTTGGGAAGATCGTCGCACCCACACCGGATTCTTTAGTCAAGTTCGATCAAACCCACGGTTCGTGTAACATACGAGAAAATGAATAAGGACTCCTAACAAGACAAGCAATAAGAACCAAGAAAGTGGCTGACAAAAAGGTAGAAAAATAAAACATAAGATGAAAATAGGTAATGAGTGGGTATCCAGAAACAACTCTCCTCCATTTGGCCATGAAAAATCTCAAAAAATAGCAAAAAGCCCTGGTAGGTTGGAGCACTATGTAGCAAATTGGCCAACACAATAAAATTTCTAAGATGTGTTGTTTGCCTCAATGTCAACGACAAAATCATTGGCATGCAAACTAGAAGGGGTTAGATCTAAAGTTCAAGTTGTTAGGGAAAACCATCCCACTGTGTTCTCTAGATAGAAACAACAGCATGGTTATCCCTAATGATGGTGTTAGAGATCCCAAGCTCATCGAAGGACATGAAGAAGCCAAGGCAGGAGGAGCTTGCATTACATGTAGAGCACCATGTTGAAATTTCAGGGTTAGAGGAGTTTTTAACACAAGTAGTAAACTTTGATGCATGAACATATAAACTTAGATTCAGAATAGTAGTGCTTAATAAAATTTGAACTGTAATAAAAACAATAACATAATTTTCATCCTTATACTCAGATACTTTAGGTTGATTTTGTCACCGAAGGGACAAATCAACTAGGCAAACAATTTACGGACCTTGAGAGAGAGCCTAAGAGGTTTAAAGCAAAAGCATATTGACCCAGACTTCTTAGTTAACAAGCATAGTCATACCCAGTGCAGTCAAGATGACAAAGGACACAGTCACATAGTGCAGAGATACACAGTCATGCTTACACAAGCATGCTGAGAAACCCACAGTCCTCACTTGAGAGGCAACTTCACGGTCACGCTGCAAGATAACCCACAGTCCACATGAAAGACAAACCACACAGTCACCCTGAAAGATGGAGCATAGTCACGCTGGGTATACAGTCATGCGGGCAGGGACACGCAATCACGATACACTTGAGAACTAACACGGCTGAGATAAGGTAGATCCAAACATCCCACGATCTATCAGTGAGTGGTCATGACTGAGTTAGGGAGCTCACGGCTGAACCGGAGATGGATCAAACAGTACATGGTGCACTTGAGAATTAATCACGGCTGAGCTAGAAAGCTCATGGGAGAGTTAGCAAGGGATCAAGCAGATCACAGCCAATGTAAGACAGTCACAATCAGGATGAAGAGTTCACGGACTCACGGTGGTGTAAACAAACACAGTGAAGGAGACACGAGTCACAATGGTGAAAAGAAGACACATGGAAAACAGTCACGCAGAGGGAAAGAATCACAGTTTCTCTTCCTGATGGAAAGCATCATGTGGAAAATAGTCACGCAGAGAGAAAGCATCACATTTTCTCTTCCTGCTGGAAAGCATCCTACGGATAATAGTCACGCAGAGAGAAAGCATCACATTTTCTCTTCTTGGTGAAAAGCATCATGTGGAAAACAATCACGCAAAGAGAAAGCATCACATTTTCCCTTCCTGGTGGAAAGCATCATGCGGAGGGCAATCATGCAGAGAAATAAACACGCAGAGGGAAAGCATCACGCGGAAGAATAGTCACGCGAAGGTGCAAGGAAGGTCATAAGGTGGACCTAGTCACACTAGTGGAGAAATAGGCGCCCAGTCACGCTAGAGGAGGAAGAGGGAATGGTCACGCTGCTGGAGCAAAAGAAATCACGTCGCTAAGCAATGTACAATCACGCAGAGGCAGCAGACATGCAGAGATCACGCTGTAGATGCAGGAAAGGGGAGAAAGGTTACGTTGCAGGAAAAAATACAATCACGCTGGTGCAAGTTGCGTAGAGCGGCAGATGGAGCAGTAGTTAAGAGTAAGAGAACCCAACCATGCTACGTGCTCACGCTACTCATGAGTGTCAAAGGATAGATCACATGGATAGATTTCATAACCTTCACTATCCTTAAAATAAAGTACCATAAAATCATAACCAAAGGTCCAAAGGTTTAATAACGATAATAAATGGTCAAATGCTTTTATAAAATAAAATCATAAATTAAACTTAGGTTAGTGGACCAAAGGTTCTAAGGGTGTCATAAAGTAAAACCAAAAATAAAGTGGTCCAAAGTAAAATAAAGAACCATAAAGTAAAAGGTCCAAAGGTTTTATTAATAAAACCATAAAGTGAATGGTCCAAAGGTTTTATTAATAAAACCATAAAGTAAATATGACTAAGGATAAAACCCATAAGGTAAGAGTCATCATAACAAAGGTACACACAATAAGAGTGCTAGGACCAAGTAAGATAAAGGACCATGAGTTAACCAAGGAGGGGTCACAATAAAACAATCCACATACTCACAGGATAAGGTGAACCGTAAAGGTGGACAAACAACTCCTATAGGACTAACAAGACCAAGGACGTTAATCTTTCCTCTCTCTCTCTCAAGGTACATTGTTCCATATATTTTATCATCACTATATAAGGGGAAGATCCAAACGGATGGTACGATCCTTTGGTCCTTAATACTACTCCTAAGGGTTAGGTGCTAGTGACATCATCAAGGGGTGGCCAATCCCTTGAGAAGTAACCTAGCAGTAATGATTAGGAGAGAGGACATCACACATCATCTTCCATTCTTAAAGAATGGCTCTCATCTCAAAGCTAAGTTTCAATCCCAGACTAAATCAAATTCCTGGTAACTAACCAGTGGCCTCCATTCTCCCAGATAATGGCTCTCAGTACTAAGATGATCTTTAGTCCCAAACTAAATCAAATTCTTGGTAACTGACTAGGTGCCTCCATTCTCCCAAATAATGGCTCTTAGTACTAAGCTGAGCTTCAGTCCCAGACTAAATCATGTTGATCAACTCCTGGACCCCGACTAGGTCCTCCATTCTCCTGGAGAATGGTCCTCAGTACTAAGTTGAGCTTCAGTCCCAGACTGAAAGTTGATCAACTACCTGCAGGACCTACATGGACATCATGTCCCTGCTCCCAGACCAGAATATGTCTTTTCCTCTACCTACAGGTTCTACTTGGACATCGTGTCCCTAGTCCCAGACCAGAATACCCTAGAGGCATATAGGGGATCTAGCTACATGCTAGGGCTTTGCCATGGCATCAACCTGCTTGGTCCCATACCAAAAACCCCAGGAGACTACTAGGGACCCTTGGGTACCTTCTAGGGTCTTACTCTGCCCTAGTTGACTAACTAGGGTACCATCCTCCCTGAGAATGGATCTTGCAATTGCACTAACTTTAACACGCCAACAGAAAGCTAAGAGGGGATCTCGACAACAACAACGCAAGAGGGAACATACAGCAAGAGGAGATTCCTCATCAATCCTAGCATCAAATATACCAAAATATCTTTCTCAAAGTTTTGAACACCCGACCTATGACAATAACATTCGTAAGCAAAAACAACAACATGGTGGCCTTTTTGGATAGTAGTGATAATGATTCAATGAAATCTTCAGCATATGTCATGAAAATGTCCTTAGCTCATATGTTGCAAGGTGGCATGATTGTCTATGAGAATAAACCCCAAGAGTGCCAAGTCGCAAAAGAAGTACTATGACAACAAAGCCAACCAACTGTGGATGTCATTTGCAAGTAGTGGTTATTGTTGAGCACAAAGAAGAGAAAGAGACTCATAGATAGGTATTTGAAGAGTTAGGGGCATTTCCATGGTGAGGACAAGCCCAATGGAATGCCACAAGGCTTTGAACAAGTCAAAAGAGGAGCCAAGGTGGGTTTGTGGCTATCATATAGTAGTGTTTCAACAATGATGCTTGAATGAGTAGGCCTGCAGCGATTCCTAGCTATTGAAAGGGGAGAAAATATCGCAGGGCTTGAGGTTGTGGCCCCTCTAGAAGGATGACAACAAAGGAAGAGTTGCCTCCTCTTTGTTGAATATTAACACAACTAGCTCAAGGTTGAACTTGTTACCCCCCATTTTGCATGGGTGTCCACTCGTAATTTTCATCACAAACCTCATGGAGGTGGCATCATTAGAGAGAATTTGAGGTCAAAAATGGGCCTCAAAAGGACCAAAATGTACCATAAAAATCAACCAATTACATTCTAGTAGATGACATCATCCCCCATGGTTGAGGTGGCATTGCATGAGTTAAGAATGCTTATTTGTCACATTTTCTATGGTGGATGAAAATCCATAGTTAACCAAGGTAGTGGTACAAGTACTTTTAAGTCATAAAGTGAAGTACTCACAATAAAAGTCATTTCACACTTTCTCATAAAATAATATTATTGTTATTTTCAAGTAAAGTACTCACAATTCACTTTCTCATAAAATAATATTATTGTCATTTTCAAGTAAAGTACTCATAATTCATAAAAATGTCTTTTCACTTTTTTTTTATTATAAAATAATATATTGTCATTTTCATGTTTTTTTAATTTTAAATTATATATTCATTCAATTGTATTTATATCATAATGTCAAACTAATATATATATAATCTTGTACTTTTAAAATAAATTAAATTCATGAATGATATTTATATGAAAAAAATATGTTAGTTATGCATATAAATTAAATTCATTTTTGTTTAATTTTATTTACAAGTTCAAGACAAATAAATGTTAAAGGACAATAATTTTTTGGGAATTTACAATAAATCTTAGTCACATCATTCTAGAGTTATTTTATTAATTTTATTTATAGTCAATTTAGAAAAGTAACTCACCATGGTTATTTATATTGTGCATAAAAAGTAGTGTAGGAGGTGAGTTGTCATATATACCTACCCCATAAAACCCCTAACTCATAATATTTTAATATATCTTATATTTTTGTAGTACATCTCTTAGGAGGCCCATTTTTTACCTCAAATTCTCTCTAATGGTTAATGATGCCTTAAATGAGAGGTTTTGGATATTGATGGAGATTTGATGATTGGGTGAATTGTACAAAACAGGACTTTGTATTCAAACCCTTGTTTCCCTTATGCCCTAGCTTAGATGAGGGCTTATGATATATGGATGGAAATCTCTTTCAAAGAGCTATCCCACAGTGTTAAACACTCAACCTAGTCTCTCTAGGGTGTTAGAGTAATCAAGTCATTTATTTGGGTCGTTTTTGCTGGTTTATGGGTATTTTTCAGCAATTTCATACCTGTCTTTAAAAGGATGGACCTCACTAGTGTTGGAATCATCTTTCAGGCCATTTTTCAATTTTTGTAGGTTTTTGGGTCGTTTTCCAATAGTTTGGCATCGTGTCTTCCAAAGGGTAGATCTCGCTCATCCTAGCTCGGTTTGGGAAGTGCCATATATGGTTGGAAAGCTCTTTTTGAGACCTTTACAAAGGTATAGAATGCTTAGCATCATGCAAAGGGGTTTAAGAATGCTAGGGTCATCTTTTAGGCGTCGTTTTTCACCTTTTGGAGCTATTTCCAGCACTTGGGTTTACCCTATTGGCACATGCTTGGACCTTTGGCACCACTTTGAGGAGAAAGTTGAGTTGTGAAAAGGATCTAAAGGGACAAACACTATATCTAAGCTCTGTTCATCATTATTTGACCTAGATCTAGTGGTGTACCCACTCTCTTGGGCCTTAAGTATCTTGGACATTGTACATCTGGCATTAACCACATCATATTTTGGATATTGTTAGAGTTTGTTGGGGTTTTAGTAGAAGTCATTCATTATTTACTCCACCATAGGCTAGATCTAGGAATTTATTGTTTTTTTTTATATAGGAAACTGAGCTACTCTCCTAGTTAAAGAGAGCTTCTTCGGCTCTTCCTCACATTTGAACTCATTGTTGGATTGTGAGAACTCCCTCTCTTTTGAAGTTTAATTGTTATATCTTTTATGGAGGATTTTTGAAGTGAAATAGTTTTATTCTCTTGGGTTTTTACTTATGGCTAAATATTGAGGTAACATGTATTTTTTTATCGTTGTAAGATCTTTAACCTAGTTCACTTAAAGAGTAAATTTGCTCAAGTGGAATAATCTTGTTTATTCTGTGGTTTAGACTTGTGGCTTGTCTTGTGGTTTGGCTATCTTAAGAGGGGTTGTGAATCAAGATCGCATAGGCTAGGGTACAATCTTGGGTTAAAGGTTGGAGGTGTGTGCCAAAGTCCCACCCTCCCTTAATGGAAAATTGCATGGAGGTTCAATAGCTTGGGGTAGGAATTTGTCTTGCATTTTGAAGAGATTCCATTCAAGCATTTACACACAAGGCCTAAGGGGGGATTATCTCGAGACTCCATATGCGTTGGGAATTGGCCCTAGTCTTTGAAACCCTCCCATCACCTATATTACAAAAGAAGACCTCAAGTGTTGCTAAGGCTAACTCTTCAAATCACCTTGTTCCCTCATTGTCGTAGCCTAGCAATCTTATCTGGGAAGCCCCCCTTGAGTTAGAGAAGAGCCAACCAAAAGCGTAGATAGGTAGTTATCAAGGTGACAGTGGGAAACACCTCTAAGTTATAGTTGGGCTAGCCTTTTTCTTTGGGGATTTAACTATAAATGCTATTTCATGCTCTATCAAAACCTAATGATTTTAGCAAATGTGGCTCCATGGATCACCATCATTAGTGCAATCAATCTAGATTGAGAATTCCTAGCACCTTTGCTGCTCGATAAGAATGCTCGTTACGACCAAGTATCGTGCAACAAATGGGGTCTAGTGGGGCAAGGGAAAAGGAGTTACTGTGGAGTCAAAATCCACCCTAGACCTCAAGGATGATCCATGTTTTCTTCCAATTATGTAACATCTATTATAATGAAAACTCTTCGAGTCGAATAAGGGATTGGATGACACATGCTTCAATTATCCACATCGTGTGATTGCTTTAGTAAACCCTCATGTTGCTTGGCACTACACTTACTATGTGTGATGGTCGTGATGGTGGCAAAGGAAACACTAGCAGTGAATCTCACTACAGTGGTGGTGATGGAGGCTCTAATGGTGCCTAGAGAAGATTAGCACAAGCATTTTTTGTTTAAAACATATGGATCCCGCATGGAAGGTGGGTAGCAGCTTGAAATAAGAGGTAGTGGATGTCACAATTTAATTCCTCTCCCAAGTTATATTGCATGTGGTTATACGGGAAAAGAAGCTTAAAAAATGATGTTAATGAGTTCTAAATAATAATTTTTAATCAATGTTAAATTTTCTTAGGAGTACTAATAATATTCTCCCTATAACATTTTCATATAGAAGTGGGTTTTAGTTTTGTGACTTGTCAATTATGCATAGAGAGCATTCAAAAGGATTTCTAACGATTGGCTACAAGCTTTATTGCAGCAATAAACAACTCATGGAAGTGCATGGAAACTCTATGTGTGATAAGCTCGAAGCAAGATCACACAATAATTGTTAATTATTGTAAGAACTATCTTGATATGTTTTTCCTTTGTTTGTGCAAGATTTTTGTGTCATGGCTAAAACTTAAAATTATTCAAAGAGGCTATGGAAATGCATGATGGTGATGGCTTCAAGAAAGGTTCCATAAAGAGTTTGGATTGGTGTTGGTCACCAAGGTGTTAGTCATCTTTGTTAGTTCATGTAGTTGTATTTTTGTTGTAAAAGGGTAAATGACCGTAGGCCTTGGAGTGGCATGTGTAACTCTTGCTTTGGTCATGTGTCAATAGGCAATGAGCATGTTGTTTACATTGGTTTAGCTATAGAACTGTTGATGAATGTATAGACCTAACTGGGAGGTTGTTCACCTATGATAGAGTTATCAATATTGCAGTTGGCTATGGGCTCTTAGCAGTGTTGTAAACCTCAAGTTTGGGTCAAGAATGACCATTTTATTACAGCTCATGATGTAGAAGACAATCTTGAACCTATAGGGGTGCAATTGTTATTGTAGCCCAGATGAAGACTTTGTTGATAGAAGGTGATGGGTTCATAGCAAGGACTCATTACGATAGAGTGTTGAAGATACAAAGTCTACTTGTTGTGGGATAGACAAGTGTATGTGTGAAATGGATGTGGGATTACATGTATGGTACTTGTGTTGGAGATTCATTGCCTTCCTTGTGTATAAATTGAATCAATGTTAATATAAATGTTGTCCATTTTCTGGTTTCTGGCTTACATGAATAAATTGCAGTTTTGGCAATGGAGTTTTTACCCCAATGGGAGTTTTCCCTATGTCTCTATTCTTTGATATGTTGTTAGTCTTTTGTGCGTGTTCTTATTGATCCAAAATGGTTCTAGGTATTGGATCTAATTTCACTCCAAAAAGAGAGTTGAATTCAACGAGTAGAAATCACCATCTTGCAAAGCTTAATAGTCGTAAATCCTTCACCAAGATCTTAGCAGCGGCTTGTTATCCTTGGGGAAGTTAGTAAACACCTGTTATCACATATATAGTAGCCAGGCTACCATATTCTATTTTTTAGACACGGTACATTTTTTCAGCCAAATCTCTTACATATGAGATGCTGAGATGAGCATTTCTAATGGATCATTTTTGTATTAGTGGACTATTGTACTCTCCCATGCCAGGACTGAGTCTCAGGACACTCAGATTTGAGGACCGATATAGCCATTTATGTTATTTCAGAGCAGTAATGGATGCCCAGTGATATATCAGTACTTTCTCATTGGATATATGGTGTTTCAGATGGATTATATTGCATGGATATGACTCAGTATTTTATATAGTGTTGTGGTTATTATTGCTCTTATATTGATTCTTGTGACATATATTGACTTATGGTATCATGATCTGGCGATCATATTTATATGGACTTGGTTGTATATTATACTATGTATTGATGTCCTTACTCTGGCTTTGAAGTTCTTGATCTATACGCATTGGTTTTACCCTCCTTAGGGAGAATAGAGGTAGTCATTCCCACCATTGTTTTGGCTTGCTAGTGATTGGCTCCATCATTTCATTGTCTTCATCCATCCATTACCTTCTAGTTTAATTTTCAACCCGACTGACTTCTTGACTTGTGGCATGGAGGACCTTTTTCCCCGCTAGAACCTTTGTTGGACAAGCCTCCCTATTTACATTGTGTCTCGACTCTGAGTTGGTGACAAAACTTGCCTTTGGTAAGTTGGATAGTATGCCTAAATCATTCTGGTTAGTTGTCCCGATGTTTGGCACTGTGCAGAATTCCCCCTAGTCACTTGAGATGTTGTTGGCTAAAACTAAAAGCTCATGTACTACTTTTATTGAAATATTAAATATGTGCCCATGGAAAATGAAAATTGTAAAACTGTGTTTCTTAACATATGTAAAAAGGGCAAGAGCAATGAAATGCTAAAATACTCCTCAAAGAGTATAAGAAAAGGTCCAAAAAGCAATGGTTAAAAAATGTTATATCAAAGAATTGCTGACCTTGTTAAAAATAAATATGGCCCGGATGAAAGCTGCGATTAGCTGTGCTTTTGAGCACTGGTGAAGTCCCAAAGGGTTCATATAGGCCAAAAAGGCCACAGAATAAAATGTGATCCTAATGAAATTGGATCAAGATTGATGTAAACATGATACCTAAGTTGAATAAGCACTCTCTAAACAACTCATCCATTTGTGAGGCACTGCCATTCCTTGTGTTGTTGTTTGTCCAGTATTGGTTATAGTGAGTTCTCCCTTTCCTTGTCCAAAGTGTCATGATGTTGAGTAGGAGGTCATCCTTTGCCTTAGCCTTGTCATTTCCACCTTTCACCCTTCACTAGCAAAATGACTACAGCTATAAAGTGAGTATAGTCTTGAAAGTCTGAGTCTAAGTAATAATAAATAAAGCCTGATATTTATAAGTATTTGTTGATGTACCGCCAATGAAATGAATGCTACTTGTTGATTTTGTTACGTGAATGAGTTGTAGAGCATGGTTTAAACTCTTAACACTTGCAGCAGATTGATCTATTCTAAGTTATTATTGGTGTCTGATTATTCACAGATGGTTATATTGTTTATTGGTTATGATTGATGATCAAACAGAGACCTATGAGGGGTATGAGTATACACCTTTGATGGATTGGGACTCTCTGAGTCCAATGAGACAGTTTATTTCCAGTTCCGGGCACTTACAGATGTGATCAGGCTTACTCTGCTTTTCTGATGCAGTTTTTCTTCATAGATTGATTTGTTTGAACAGGGAGATGTTTCAGTTGGATCTCCTAGGGCGTTGTATGGGCATAGGGGGGTGCAGCCACTTGTTTGTACCAATGTACCCCCATCCCAGAGAGCTTGGAGGGCTCAATTTGACAACGCAGGCACCCTAAGAGGCTCTTTTAGCAGTATCACATTTCCCGAGGCAGATTAAAAAATGATCAAATGGCTATTGAAGAAATCGATTTGGGCTACTGAGGCAAAGAAATGGCATGGGGTGAGTCACAATGATGAGAGTGATGTCTTCCACACCTTCTCCAACAGTTTCAGCATTTTATGGGCCCCGCACCTATTTTTGGGTAAATTTTACATATTTTCTGGAGCTTTTGGGAGACCCACAATTTTCTCAAGGAGGCACAAAAGTCAAAATTTTAAATTGTTATATTATTTATAATGCCATGGGGACACCCAAACGGAGTTAGTCAAACACTCCTTGGACCCACCATGTGCTTTCATTTATTTCTTGTTGAGTGGGTTACCTTTATTTGGGTGGTTTAAGTCCACTTTGGTAAATTATAATTATATTGATCCATGTATTGTATGTTGAGCTCATCTCAACCATTGATTAGAACATTGTATCTTTTAATCTTAGCCACTCGTTTTGAAAGTGGTTAGGATTTGATTATGATTGAGGTTCTCTCATTTCTATTTAAAGGAGGGAGCTTCTCATTTGTAAGGGATCTTTGGCTCTTGGATCCGAATCATAGAAAGACTTTTTCTATGGAAATTTTTATGGATTTGCTTTGCATCTGATGTGCTCAAATGGTGATTAGCTTATCTTCAGCTTACTAGCATCGTGGAAATTCTCGTGAGATCTATTTTTTTCGTGGCTATCATTGTTTTGTCTACATGAGGGCGTTTTGGCTGGAGCGTTTTTGTAGGGGGGCCTCAACTCGCTCAGTTCTCTTCGTCTTGGATCAGGGGGTTTTCATTAGTTTCATTGCGATCTATGATTACTCCATTTTACTGTCTTGTAGCATTCAGTTTCTTTATTTTGTATGTGCAAATCTGATATGGTTGACGTTTGCTCATTGAGGGTAGGGGGCGCTTTGATGGCTTGGAGCTTGCATATGCCATAGAAATCACAGTGATCTTCCAGGATTGATCGGGATAGCTAGGATCGTCATTGTTACAGACTTCTACAAGCTTATCTAGGTAAGATCCACAGGTAAGTTCTTCTTTTCTGATCTTATTCCATTGTACCTTGCTGAAATTTAACTATTTTTCTGAAAACTCCTAAACCATAAAAACCTAAAAAATCAAATAATCAGGGAACCGTCCGATCTTTTGCCAAACCATTTCTGGGTTTCATAGATCGGGCCTCCCCCTAACTAAATCAACTAGAACGCTGGTCAAATTCCTCATAGATTGACCTAGATCTGATTTTTCAGCAGAAAACTGCATAACCCCCCACTGAAAAAATTGACCTGCTAGGGTTTTGAGTTTTTCTGATTTCTGACTTCACAGACGGATAGATCAGGTTTTGGGCAGTCCAAATCAACCCCAACGCTGTCAAGAGGCTCAACAATTTGACCGGGATCTGAAAAATAGACTGAAACTGCCCTAGCGCCCTCACTGAAAATTGGCCTTTTCCGGAAGTAGGTTTTTCTAAAATATGACATGATAGGCTGATAGATCGGGTCCCAAGCATCCCAGAACACCCTCAACGCTAAGCTGATTCCTCCTGGTTTGCCCTAGATCTGAAAAAATCAGTTTTCAGTCTCCTAGCCCCATCAATCAGATTTTGACTTTTCTAGATCTAATTTTTCTGCTGTTTTCCTGATTTGGGCTTGTAGATCAGATCTCCCTGATCTCTTCTCATCCTCAACGCCGAGCCATCAGCCTTCCGGTACCCCCTAAAACTTCAGATTTGTCTTCCTAGGCCCTAGCGCTAACCATCTACTAAGCAGGTTTTCCTGTACCTTGGCTTTTCTGAACCAATTGCTTTCTGGGTTCATAGATCAAGGTGTTTCCCAAGTGGGTTTCCTGAAACGTTGTCTTACTGCTGACTCCATTGCCCAATGCATACAAAGCACTGATCTCCAAGCTAGCGCTGCCCTTGGCTCTTAGCCTTTGCCATCTACCAACATTCACTGATAGCTCAAACACCTTTTACTGAGTCTGATTTCTAGGTACTGGATAGTCCCAACTCTGTTTGTGCTTGCCCTATTATAGTTACGTGTCCCAAGACAATTGCTAGTACCTAAACCCTAGAGCTAAGGTTCCCATTCACCTTACACCTTAAGTACCCTGAAGCCCCATCTGATCTTCTTCTGGTGTCTAGGTTTGATCTCTCTTGTCGGGAGTAGATCCGGGTCTCCTCCATTGTTGTCCTGGACTAGGATAACCTAAAGTGAAGGCTGCCTTGATTGCCGTGACAACCATCCATTTGGGAGTCTAGGCAGTCGTGGTTCCACCCCTTGGTTGCTTACCCCTCTACCATCCATTTTGGATCCACCTCAAGCAGGCAACTACAAGGCGGGTGATAACAACACCTTCAAAAATGGCTAAGGCAAAGGTGACAAACTTTGGGCAATGGAGAGCATTGGAGGAGTCAAAGGGAAGGCTACCACCACACTTCACAAGGCTAAGGCAAGTGCAAGGCATGCAAAGCATTGGAGGAGTCAGAGAAAAGGTGTTACTTCCACACTTTGCACTACATAGCAAAGAGAGGACTATAAAAAGGACTAAGGCACAAAAAGGCATGCAGAGCAAAGGGCTATGAGGAGGAAAGGTTGGGAGTTGAAACAGAGTGTAGCTCCACACGACACTCTGAAACAACTAATGACTAAGGCATAAAGGCATGCAAAGGATTGGAGGAGTCAGAGGGACAGCTACCTCCACATTCCCACAATAGGCTAAGCTAGCAAGGAAAAGCATGCAACAATGTCACAATGGAGAGAAGCATAAGCTCGAGCCTGGAGGAACCAATGCTCTACACTAGGATAAAATAGATGCCTATGCAATAAGATCAAGAAGATCGAGGCCCTCCATGGCCAACATGGAAGACAACATGCCCACTAATGATGACAACATATGTATAGCAGATAGCCTAATAAATGGAAAGATATCATATGGCATACATGTAGATAACAATAACCCTAAAAGAAGAATTAAATGCTAACTCTATCTCATGAACATGCAGGAGAAGCTTACAACCTGAGGGGGTTTGGTAGTAAGATTTGAGCATCCATAGAAGAAGTTGGAGAGGCAGTTATAACGAATTCATGGATCTCTTTGCTTTCTAAGGGCCATGGAACCATTAGAGAAAAGTAATAAAGGAGTTGATTGCTATCAAAAAAGGGGGGTGAACAAAGAGTAAAAGGGAGTAAGGAAAACGTCAAGCTGAGAAGGAGAACTCACAACAAACCTAAGAAAAATGGAAGGAAACATGGGTTGGTTAGCCAGTGCCTTGGCCTTCATGCAAAGGTAAGAAAGAGGATCAAGGCCAAGAATCTAGAACTTAGTGTAGCCATCTCCACAGACAAGGTAGTTCCAAAGATAGTTAGACAAAGTATCAAACACAAAGTTTGTCCATGTCCAATGCAAGAATGTCCATGAGCTCTAAATGGGCATGCAACAATATGATTGAATAAGAGTGTGACCTAGAGCACAAAGAAAATGGTTGTTGATTTTGAAGAAGAATAGATGGCAATAGTAGACCACTATTGCAGAGACCAACGAGACAAAAGACAAAATACAAGCTTGTCCCGAGTGGAACGTTCAACGAAGACTATCCTAGAATGGTATCAAACTATCTCTAAAAAAGTAGAAAGACAATAAGAACACTCAGTAGGACTTTGCAACCCACCCCTAACTTCGACCCCTCGACAAAGGCCATTATTTGTTGGTTTTCCCATTCGATTTTCTAGGGTTAAATATGTGTTATTACTATGTTTATGATCGATGTTTCAGCACTATTTTTCTGCATTTAATTACAATCTACAAGTACTACACAATCAAAATTAAAGAACAATGAAAAAGCTAGTAAAAATAGCAATCTTATATTCCACAAAATTATAAGGTCCATATTGGTGAATCAACTCGATCATAGGCTAGGGAATTACATATCATATTAGTATCAAAGTCAAGATCAAGCATATTGCGAAAGACCTTTGGTATCAAGATCAAGCATATTGCGAAAGACCTTTGGTATCAATGGCCAACAAGGTAGACGACGTGCCCACATGGGATGACGACATGTGTACAACCCAACAAATGGGAAGATGTCATGTGGCGTCCATGTAGGTAACGATAACCTTAAAAGAAGAAATGAACACCAAGTCTATCTGACGAACATGTAGGAGACAGCTACAATTTGGGGCTAAGTTGCAAGAAACATGGTCGAGGGTCCATACAAACGATGAAATGGGTTGAAATGCATAAATGCATCTCGTACAACCTTGAAATGCACACTATGCGGATTAAAACATTCATCAAAAAAAGGGAAACGTGTACAAACACATCAGCTTGGAAGTCAAGGCCATACCATGAACCGTACAACATGTTTCTTCCATTGTTGTTGGGAGTGAGAGCAATGCAGAAGTGTGAAGAGTCAATTTCCAAAAGATTCCAAGAGCAAAGTATTTTGAGAGTGTTTTTATATAATATACATTTTTATATATCTATGCATATATATTCAAAAAAGCTTGCAAAATGGTGAATTGGCTGCAAAAAATATTAAAACATGGACCTTTGTAGTAGATTAATGATAATCATTAAAGCAGATCAACCATTTACTACACAAATAACATTGAAGATCTAGCAGTTCTAATTTATGGCATTGGCATAAAATGATCAACCACACCATCAAGCTTCAAGTTTCAACAAATGACATTTGTCATCAACAAACTATTAGAGATAACATCAACCATGAAATGAAATAGGGCATCTTGACCAAAGAGTTGTAATATGCATCAACCTTTCAAACTTCAACTATCATATAATGTTTACAAAGACAAATAATTCTGAGTTCTCGAGACTAGATTCTACATTGAAAAAGACTAATAATTATACTATCTGCTAAGCTTTATTAAGGCTCTTCCCACGAACAATTTCTAATTTCTTCTCCCATGGTCTAGTAGCAACAAGAATCATTTGAGGAACATGGGGAGTTATTCTGGGAGCATAGGGGACTATTCTAGGAGTGCGCTCCCCCTCCAAAGCAAGCTTCAAGACCAAGAGCATGAAGTGGGGGAAGCTTTGATGCAACCAGGGTTTCTTCATTTGATTTGGAGTTATTTTGACTGCGCAAGCCCACTGGAGTGACTCTAAACCTTAATTCAAGGTTAATTAAGCATTAATGACACTTCTAGAAGCTTCTAACAATAGAAAAAGGTTTAATAAAGGATTTCCACCTTATTTTTTCCTCACACAGTTTGAGCAGGGGCAATTTCAGCAAGAATATTTTCAGTCTTTTGAGCAGCTTGAGAAACGGTGATTCCAACAAGAGGAATTTCAATCTTTTACGCAGCTACAACAAGCATTGAGTGGTGTTTTGGGTAGCTACAGACAACATTTCCCATGTGTTCGAGTGAGCAGCAAAAAATTTGATCTTTGAAGCAGCTACAGCAAGCAATTTGTGGTGTTTTGGGCAGCTTCAGCGACCATTTCCTATGTATTTAGGTGACAAGCAAGCTTTCTTGCTATGAAACAAGACACGTCCCTTAGAGGCTTCATGTCCATATTTTACATGTCAAACATGGATACACTAGGACACGTGTCCGACACATGGCCCAGACATGTCCCACTCTAAAGGTCATTTTTCAATGTATTTTCTCAGTTTTAGTTGTAAGGAAAGAGATGTCACAGTCTCTCATCGTGCAAGTAAAGGGTAAAATCAAGATTTGAAGAAATTCCAAGTGTTTTATAAATGTTCTAGTTTCTTAAAAATTTAGATCTTTATATATATATATATTGTATATACATTTTTTTTAATATATATATAAAACAGTGTCCCCGTTGTTAGGATTAAATAATCCTCCCTTGTCCATATACAGTCTATTTGACCATTTTTCCTAGCTTAGGGGGACATTATTACTATACTAGAGTGTGGGGAACACATATAGAGGTTAACACATATACTATACTAGAGTGTGGGGAACACATATAGAGGTTAACTACCACTTACTGCATGTTCATGCATGAGTTTAGGTGCCTCTGGACCAATCCCTACATTATAGGAGCCACTCTGAGTGCCACCAGCAACCTCCATCAGTTGGTCATGGTTGGTAAGCAGTTATGTTGAGTTAGTCTCCAATTACATTCAGTTAGATCACTCTTAGTTAGTCTAGCGCCAGTTTTGCATGGTTGCATGGGGAAGTGGCGCCTTTTTCCACCTACCTCATCAGTTTAAGTGGTTTAACTAGTTTAACTGATTGTCGAACTGATTTAGACATCAGGAGTTAGACTAGTGGCTTCCGTGCAATGATTTAGACACTCCTAGTTAGCTATTCAGTTGGTAGATTCGAATCTTATCCACATGATTCGAATTCACCTTATTGTAACACCATTGTATTACTGTTGAATTAATGAAGATTAATGTTGTAATTTACTAATCAATTCTTATCAGTTTTATCTGAAATTTGTCTTACTACAGTCACCTTGTGGAAGAATGCTTCCATTATCTATACTATTCATTGGAGATCTTTTTTTTTGGTAGCAACAATGGCTTCCCACCAAGCTACTTCTCTTCCTCCAACTCCTAAATCCAACAAGGGGAATCACTTATATCCTCTTTGAAGGCATATCAAGAAAATTGCACAAATTCCCAATGGTGGTTCCAAGGAATGGGAGTGCAATCTCTATCATCAAATATATAAGGGCGCTTACCTAAGAGCGAAAGCACACTTTTTGTAGGGATCGAGAAAGGATGTTAATGGTTGCATATAAACACGCTAATGAAAGAGAGGAAGAAGTATGAAAAAAAGCCAAATGAAACTGATAAGATGAACAAAAGACTTGCTAATGCTACTCCTCATGCTCCTAACATTGAGCAAAGGATTGTGTATGAAACAAGGAAGAGGACATCAGCTCAACAAAAACAAGAAGCATCAAAAAATTCAAAAGTTTATTTTTCCACAATTCAAGAGAGTAGAAAAG
The DNA here is from genome assembly GCA_001517045.1 of Pseudotsuga menziesii. Lineage (NCBI taxonomy): Eukaryota > Viridiplantae > Streptophyta > Pinopsida > Pinales > Pinaceae > Pseudotsuga > Pseudotsuga menziesii. The sequence continues at coordinate 788,307 of LPNX011136225.1, read as the reverse complement.
CTAAAAATGGTGAGTGTTCAAAGGAGAGAAAAAGCTGAAACATAAGTTGCAAGCGCCATCTGTGCTTGTGATCTACCTTTAAGCATGATTTAGGCTCCTTATTGGCAAGATATGATGAGGGAAATTAACACAACTCCTCAAGGTTCAAGGGGCCTAAATATGAAAAACTTAGAACCAATCTGCTCTAAAAAGAGGAGCTTGTTGAAGATGTTTTAGCACCTATCTGTGCTTCATGGAGTAGCTTTGAGGTTACACATTGTCTCAAATGGATGGACAGATACGAGGTGTAGGCTATTGATCAATATCATTGTCACTTCACCAAAACGAGCAATGTTTTGGAAGGCCAAAGGAAAACACTATTCATGTGAGTAAAGGATGCTTAAATCATTGTTGATATTTTAATCAAAGCTACTAAGCAAGTGTTAAAGTTAGTGCAGCTGCGTGACCCATTCTCAGGGAGGATGGTACCCTAGTCAGTTAACTAGGGTAAAGTAAGACCCTAGAAGGTACCTTAGGGCCCCCAGTAGTCTCCTGGGTTCTTGGTCTGGGACCAAGCAGGTTGATACCATGGCAAAGTCCCTAACACATGGTTAGGGCCCCTATGTGCCTCTAGGGTTCCCGGTTTGGGACCAGGCAAATTCTTGGTCGCAAGGACCAAGCAGATCCTGCAGGTTGAGGCAGAGACATTTCTAGTCTGGGACCAAGCAGTTCCTACAGGTACACCCCTGGTCAGTTAACCAAGTAAATCTTGGTTAAGTTGACCAAGATAATAATGTGTGATGTTCTCTCTCCTAAATGGTTATTGCTAGGTTGTTTCTGAAGGGACTAGCCACCCCTTGATGATGTCACCTACACCTAACCCTTAGGAGCAGTATTGAGGACCGGAGGATCACATCATCAGTTTGGATCTTCTCCTTATCCAGTGATGATAAAATATATATATACCTTGAGAGAGAGAAAAGATTAAAGTCCTTGGCCTTGTTGGTCCTATGGGTAAAAGGGGTTGTTTCTCCACCCTTATGGTACACCTTGGTCTTATGGATATAAGGGTTTCCTTAACTTCTTATTGTGACCCCTTTGGTTGACTTATGGTCCTTTATATTTTACTTGGTTCTTGCATCCTTATTATGTGTACCTTTGGTATGATGACTTTTATTTTATTGTTTTATTGTTATGGACCATATGACCTTTAGTACCTTATTCTAAGTCAACCTAATCTTATTTTATTTTATTGTCTTTATTTTATGACCACTTGACCGTTAGTACCCTATCCTAAGTCAACCTAACATTATTATGTTTGGTAACTATCCTAAAACTTAGGGGTTACCAAAGAGACCTTTCTAGAAGGCTTGCCAAGATTATAAACTAAGTTCTTAACTTCATTCTTGAGATCATCTTGGCATGACAAAATTACAGATTTGACTCTTACTGATCTATGGTTGACACCTAGGGTTATTGCAACTGTAAAAAGTGGACGTTTTTGGTCTTCACTTCTCATTGCTCCGTGTGGACTGAGGTCACCTTCTCCTAATCAGACCATCACTGTGGATGACGAATTGAACCCTCCCTGACTGTGCGTGACCTTTCCAGTTTGGTTCTGACTATTGTTTTATGTTTCTTTTGCTAGTTGTGGGATGCTTAACTCAACCTTGGCTCGGTCGTGACCTTCCTATCTCAGTCGTGATCATCCTCTGCTGGACCGTGAGTTGTTTGGCTCAGTCATGTCCCTTCTCTGCTGGATCGGGATTGTGGTGTCCCTTCTATGTTGAACCGGGACTATGGTGTCCCTTCTTTTGTTGGGTCGTGTTACCTTCCTGTTGGACTGTGACTGAGGGTTTATTCACATTGTTGAAACGTCTCTGCTGGAAGCCTTTAAGGTTGAGCTGTGTCATCTTCCTGCTAAGTTGTGACAGTATTGTATGCCCCTTGGGTTGGGCATGACTGTGGTTATCTCCTCCTAACAGGTCGTGACTGTTTAGATATTTTGTGGACTGGGTTGTGACTGTGTTGTATCTATTTTTGGATGGGTCATAACTGTACATAATTTCTCCTAGCTTGTTCAAGGACTGTGATGCCCTATCCTAGTTGAACTATGATTGTGTCAAACCCTAGATGATAGGTCAGTAGTGGTGTTAAGTCTGCTAGAGGGAGTTGTGACTTTCAGGGTGCCTATTTGTGGTTTGGGCTGAGTATCATTGCTGCTATCCTAATGAGATCTTCCCACTTGGTGACTGGGATTGGTTACTAACCTAAACCCATAACACTTTAACCTTCTCTCTCTCAAAGTATGACTTGTGACAGCTTGTCCTTACAGTGACAAGAGCTGACACAATATGTCTGAGTATAAGGCAGATTCAAACCAGATCTATTTAGCAATTGTTCTTTAAATTATTGTGTATTAGTTTCATTGTAATTTTGCTACTGTTTATGTTCTGTACATTGGAAATGTTAATCCATCTCAAGGACCAACTTTAACTTAGTGACTAGCAGAGTGTTAAAGTTGAAAGAGATGAAAATTATATTTGAGTTTATTACAGCAGTACTCTTTTGTATCTAGCTTTGTTTTTAGATATGTTTATGCATTAAAGTATAAAATTTTAATTCTTCTTTGTATTAACCCTAACCTAACTCAAACTTTAACAACAAGTAGCCCTACTAAGGTGGTGCAAACTACACGATATCCCAGAGAATGCACTGGTTTGCAACGTTGCAGATTCGATTGTTGAGAGCAAGTAAAACCATGTTTTTTGGACTCCTTGCATTGTCCATGATTTAAAACAGATTTTAGAAGAGAATGAAAATAAAGTTCCATGGACAAGGAGTTCATGGGGCAAGGTAGGGACAAACAATTTCATTGCCAACCACCAACAATAAGCAATATTGTGAGAATACTCCAGATTGGGGTTGTTGAATGTTGCGGAGACAAGATATGCCTCAATTTTTATCATGTCGTGCCACCTTGTTGAGGTTAAACAGCCATTAGTTCTACAATGGTGAATCAACTTTGGGTTGAGTGGAGAAAGGCAGATTTAAAGGGGGGAACTATAGTGCACAAATTGTGTATTGATGATAAGTGATAGAGCAAGATAGATTCCTTGTTCAGGTTCACATCACCTACATTTCAGCTTCTCAGAAGTGCTGACATGGACAAACCTTTCTTGCAAGAGGTTTATGATAGCATGGAATCATTTTACAAAAGTCTCCTCAGTTTTTATTTGTTGATGCTAATTTTGTTAATTTGGTGAAGAAAAACATTGTTGAGAGATAGAACCCATTCACCACTCCATTGCACACTTTAGCACATGCCCTGAACCCAAGATTTTACAAGGAAGACCTCATTGTTCAAACCAATGGAAAGAGGAAGGCACCATATAAGGATAGGGAGGTGACAAATGGAGTGAAAAGAGTCATTATGAGAATATTTTCATATCATCTACACGAGGAAGTGAAGGAAGAATTTGTTAGTTTTGCTACTAAATTAAATGATTATTCGCACATTTCAACTCTCGATGAAAGGAGCACCATCAGTGCGATGACATGGTGGATTTGTCAAGGAGAAAATGGTGTACATTTGCAAATCCTTTAAACTCAAATTCTTTCACAAGTGGTAAACTCTTCATCGGCAAAAAGAAATTGCAGCACATATTGTTTTATTCATTTCGTGAAGCGCAACAAGTTTAATTTGTAGAATGTTGAGGATCTTGTTTATGTGCATTCCAAACCCTGCCTTGAATCTCGTAGGGGTCCAGAATATAAAAATGGGCCTTACAGAGATTGCAATGTGGATCCAAAACTCTCCGAATCAAATATTTCTCTTGTTGCGCTGAATCTTGAGGAACCTAGAAGTGGAATTGGAAATACTTCTTCCACTCCACAATCCAACGTTCAGCCTGCATCTTGTTTTATTTTTCGTGATGAAGATGAAGATGAGGATGATGATGACTATTAGGCTTTACCAGGTTAGCTCATTTTTTATTTCTATGTTCAATATATGTAGCATTGTAGCCTCATATATAACAGTTGAGTTTGCATATATAGCCTCATTTTATAGAGGTTGTCTTTGGATATTGCTGCTTGCATAACGTGATCACCAATGAGAAATAATATTGAGATGGGTTTGCTAGTAAAGTGTGACTTGTCACTTGTCATTTATGTTTTTTCATTTAAATGTTCTTGTTCTTAGCACTTGCTCATTGATTCATAATGGTTTTTTCAAAGTTTCAATATAATATGTTATTTATTACGTTTTAATACTTGTTCCCCATATCATGCAACTTAGATTTAGAGGGTTTCACTGGAAGCATTCGAGGTGTCTACAGAGGAGGATGGAAAGAGTGGTTTTAACAATTTCTTGGTGTCCCTTTGCTTTCCAACAGCAATGGAGCTATTAGAGAACACTGAACAGTAATAAAGACGTCAATTGCTGTCAAAAGAAGGGGTGCAAACACAGAGAGAGAGGAAGGAAAGCAGAAGCCAAGCAGAGAATGATAACTGGGAACAGCCCAAAGATAGTCAAAAGGCAGCTTGGGTTGTTTGGCCATCCCTTAGCCTCCATGTAAAAGGTAAGAGAGAGGACCAAGGCTGAGAGTTCCATAAGTCAGTGCACCCATCTCCACAAGCAAAGGACAGTTCCAAAGATGGTGAGAAGGACTCAAACATTAAGTCTATCCATGTCTGAAGCAAAAATGTCCATGAGGTCTAAATGGGCACAGAACAATCTTAGACTGACAGTGTGACCCAGAGCACAAGGAAAATAGTTGTTGATTCTAAAGAGGAAGAGATGGCAGCAACAGACGACTGTTCCAACAACCAAGAAGGACAAAAGGCAGAATACAAGCTCGTCCTGGGTGGAACGAACATTGTCCTACAACACTAGCAGACTGTCTCTATGAATGCAGAAGGAAAGAAAGAACACTCCATAAGAGTGTTGCCCCACCTTGCATGTGTCTCCCTAATCAATGAAGCGCCAACAAAAGCCATTATTTGCTGGTTTTCTCACCCGGATTTCCAGGTTAGAGTATTTATCTTATTACCATGTTTAGGATTGATTTCTTCAGCACCGTTTTCTGCATTTAATTACAGTCTGCAAGTATTACACAATTGGAATTAAAGCACAGTAAAATAGCAAGCAAAGATAACCATTTTATATTCCACATAATTAATTAAGGTCCATGCTAGTAAATTGACTTGGTCATAGCTGAGCAATTATGGATCATTTATTCATTGGGCTAATTTTGACATTTATTTATGCATGTTCCTCGCTGCATTTACATTTCTTTAACATTTTGCACCACGGAGAAAGACAAAGGAGACTTGGGGTTACAAATATTTGTACACAAGGACATCCTGGTAGTAAAGTGCTTCAAGGTGATGTTCACAGGCAAACTCTTCTGAAGCATCGACTTGTGACAGCTTCTCATAATTTTGGTGCTAAAGGAGACTTCATATTGGTTGACACTGTATGCAATGCTTTGGATTTCACGTTTCAAAAATTTCCTAGAATTAGTAGAATCTGGAAGGCATCAAAAGTTCTGTCTTATCACCTCCACTAGAACTTTCAAGGGCTTAGACAGAAAGAGATTTGGGATCTAGCAGCATGTGGTCTTTCAAATCACCTATAGATTCATTTGAGTCTCTCTTTGGGTTTAATGTGAAACTCCTTTCCAGAAAAGGCATCATTGCTTAGTCAGATCTTTGGGACAGGGAGAACGGTCATTAGTTTTCCTTGAGGGAACCTTCTTGGAATCAAATTCTTGCCAAGAAATAGAAAAATATTACTTCAGTCACTGACCCAAGGTCTAGACAGGAATAGATTTGGGATCTAGCAGCATGTGGTGCTTCAAAGAATCAAAACATCTACCGATTCATTTGAGTCTATCTTTGGGCTTAATGTGAAAACTGAAAATCCTTGCCAGAAAAGGCATCCTCATTTAGTCAGATTTTTGGGACAGATAGAAAGGTGCTAAGTTTTCTTTGAGGGAACCTGCTCGGAATCATATTCTTGCCAAGAAATAAGAAAATAATAAATATTATTTCAGTCACTGACCCAAGTGATGGATTCAGAGTGGCCTTAAATTGTTCAGACCCAGGTGGAAGGAAAGACTTTGTCAGCAGTGACAGGAGACTGCCGAGGACGCTGCCCCTTGGACCCTGCAACAGGTCCTGCAGGCCATGGACTTGGGCTGGTGCACAGAGCTGGGGAGGCACTTAGGTGGTCCACGCATAGTCATCTGCAGCTGCACACGGATCACCCCAAGTTGCAGGCCAGCCCACACAAGGCACTAATGATGAGCTACCACCTCCAACCAGTATGGTGGCCCTTGGTGCTTGAGCTAGGGAGTTGTCTGGCTTTCTTTCATAAAGTGTTTCCCGCTGGGTGATTTGTTTGTCAAAGTTGTTGGCTTGTCCTTTGTGGCAAACATTTTAGCATACTTTTTATGACGGCATTAAAGTAGATTTTGCTATGATGTAATCAATAAATGCATATCTAGTCATGAAGGGTAGTTCAACAGACCTGATAAATGCTTATTGGTGGCGGCCTCAATGCTAACCCTAAAATCTACTATTTTGCCATTTTATGACAAGGAGATGATGTATACTATTATTTTGGCATTTCCCAGGATTAGCAATTATATGTGTGGTCTTCTCATAGCATGTATTCGGGACCTTCTCCATGTTTTCGGCCCCTAGATTGCTAGATTTTGACCCAAATTCATGGAATGGCCAGTAAATCATGCTTTAAGCTCCAATTCCATGGATTATGGCAAATTCACTATGATTCCTTGGGCTTTGACCTAATTTAATTAGAGTAAGAAGATCAAGCAGCACAGAGATTACACTGCCATTCATTTTGAAAAAATGTCTTCTGGGTAGGGAGGCACGAACCCCAAAGATTCTCAGTTTTGTTATGGTGCAAAGGCAGCGTAAACTATCAGTATTCCCAATATTGATTAGTTTTGATTCATTCTTATTAAAATTAATGCCAATGCCAATTTCCCAAACAAAGTAGATGAACATGAAATGAAATCAAGAGCAGAGTAACATACCTGTAGACGACCAGCCATCCTCTAGCCGACGCTCGTTATCACTGGGAGTGGGAGAGTCTTTGCGTTCCGGACTGGCATATGAATGGAAGCCTTTGGCCCGCCTCGAGCTTTTATGTATATGCATAAATGACAACACCCTGTTCCTGTTTCTATTTGAAAGTAACAATGGACATGGACGAATTGCAGTAGCATAACTGGAACTGACTGGACAAAATGGCCCTAAGCTACGCATACACATACAGGACAGCCGACCCCAATTTTCCCNAAAGTAACAATGGACATGGACGAATTGCAGTAGCATAACTGGAACTGACTGGACAAAATGGCCCTAAGCTACGCATACACATACAGGACAGCCGACCCCAATTTTCCACCATATTTGCTGGCACCGCCTGCAAACAGTTTGGCAATAAGAAAAACTTCTCATATTGAAAGATATAACCAATTTTTGCATATTTAAAAAACCGCATTTATATGCGATATAAAATCATAATTTTATGGAACATAAACCATATTTTTGTACCTGCCGGATTTATAGCAATCGCTGACTCAAATCTTCCTATCTCCCTGATGGGGATTCCTGTTGTAGCTGCTTTTAAAGAATTTGATGCTGTGCATATTCTGTAGGAATCCGTATTGTAGTTGCGTTTATAGAATGTGATGCTGTGCATATTCTCCTCTCCTCATGGCACCATCACTCTATGATCTTTTTTGTATTTTATGCTAAGTGAAAGGCATTTTTAGAGGGTGCATGTCAGATTGATCAATTAAGAGCTAGAGCTCTCATATGGATGGATAATCAAATTCAATACAAATTATGAATGTACTACTGATCTGGTTGGTTTAAACTTTGAAGGTGAGAATTTGGTTTTATGAATGATTATATATATATATCACTGATCTGGTTTAAACTTTAAAGGTGAGAATTTGGTTTTATGAATGATTACATATATATTTTTTGAAGTTCAAGTAGAATGATGGTATTTGTATTTATGGTGATGCCAAAGTGATCTTGAACTTCGCAAACAAAGTATGTAGCATTTTTGCTATTCATCTTAGTTTTTGGTTGATTATTGTCCGTCAATTGATCCTTCATCCTTGACATTTCATTTTCTCATAATGTTCTGAGTTTTAATAGGGAAGCGGATGGGCAATCTAAGAAGGCCTTTGATGTAGCTGAAAATTTCATTTATTTTGAATTTTGGGATGATGGTGTTCTCTCCTATGAGAACAAATTAGTTGAAGATTTTATTTATTTTGAATCTTGGGATAATGGTGTTCTCTCCTATGAAACCAAATTGTAGATCTTCTTCCCATAATTTTATTGTGCTTTGATGTGTTGATCCGTAGTTTGTTTTTGCTCTTTGGGTCCATTTATCTATATCAGTCTATTGGGTCTATGCATGATCTATGTGTTCTTTTGTGTTGTCTATGTCTTGGGACTATGGAGCTTCTTAGCTCTTTGATGCCTATGTTCTTTCCTTGACAAGACTCTTGTTCATCTTTTGTAATTTTTCATATACTTTTAATATAAGTATAGTTTTTTTCTTTTTATAAAAAAAAAGCAATCCCTAACTACCTTGACTTTTAAATAATTTAAAATATGTTAATTGATTTTGTATAGTTTGTAATGTTTAGTGTAAAATAGGTAAATTAATTTAAATATTTTGGAAATTAAAAAGGTATTTTTTAACTAATTTAAATTTAAATTTCTTATTTACTATTGGTTGGTTCATTTGATTTGATTAATTTTATTTGTTTATAAAAACAATTATCACAAATTAAAAAATAGTAATAACTAAAAGAATGGTGGATAAAGCCATTTATTTAGAATTTAACATCAAGTACATTAATGTACTTATCATTCTCGTTGTTCATTGAGCATCGGTCTCATCCTTTATTGCGCATTTAGAATATGAAGCAAATTTATTTGTTCAAAATTAACGATAGGCCACATGTGTCAGATATTAAATACAACATTTCAAGTAGTGTGCTTTGGTTATGTGAATATTTATGTTTGGAGGTTGGTCACTTGATTTATGCATTTAGTATTGTGTATAAGTTGTTGTACCATCACTTTGATCACTTCAAGCTTTCAATATGGTTATGTGGATATTTATTTTTGGAAGCTGGGCATTCCATGTTTGCATTTTGTATAGTATATATGAACTGTTGTAGACTATCATGTTTTTTTGTTGCTTTTTCCCTACATGTTCTGGATTGTCATTTAGTGTTCTACAATGGAATTTACTATTCTAAATTGGGCATCATCTTCAATTTCTCTCAACTTAGCGTTTTGGAGTGAGTGAATTATATTGTTTTCTTATATGCATATGCCACAAAGATTCAACATCTCAGAAAACATTAACGATGTATATATACACACACACACTTATGTGAGCTGAATATGAATGGTTGTGTTCAATAGCAATGGCTAACTGATATCAAATTGAACTATGTTCAGAAGGTAAATATTGTGACTAGGCAAATTTTCAAAGTCAAGAAAGTAATAAGTTTTCCATATTGTAATAAAGCACATAAATAAAATAAAGTACCTGTGTCTAATTCATAGAATGAATTTGTCATCCATACCAACATGAAAAGACATGTTTAAGGTAGAAAATAAACATAAGCATTAGAAGCAGAAGTGAGAAGGTAAATATTGTTCAATCATAATTTGAAGAAATTCAAATGATCCTCCTTTAGTTAACTTGTGCCAACATGCTTTGTATATGCAACACAACATGTAACACAATAACTATCAAGGAATTAACTAGTTGCAAAATAGGAGATGTCTTTGACGGCAATGTGGTTGTTCCATATAGAACAATGCTCGACAAATCAAAGAATGCAAACAAAATTTTGTGAGCATACTTAATAGATGCTAAAAGCGTAATGATAGTTACATAGAATGTACATAGTAATCTCATTTAGCCACATCAAGAAAAACTTCTTCTAATAAAAGGCATTTGTATAAAAAAATTCAAGATTGCACCCAAAACTAATTATGACCATGGCTAGTCTAACTATATATTGGTAATAGATCATCATAATAGCTTATAAAATATAGCATATGTTTCCCAGGAATAATATTTCATACCAAACAAAACCATTAGAAGACTTCTAGCAAGTACAGAGCAGTACACACTTGGAACAATTGGTGTAATTGTGACAGCTGCCAAGAAATTAGGCATGCAACATATCCTTGAAATAAGGGATGGAAACTCACAGAATGACAAGGCAATTGTAAGGTTATTTCTACCTATGCATATAGTTCAAAATTATTAGTCTTTTTCCTTTTTTTAAGCATTATATCCATAACAAAAACAAAAAAATTGATCTTTGTCTCTTGTTAAAATGCATATACAACTATTTCCAATATTTGTAACACGGTTTGCTGCAATTGAAGCCCAACCTTCAAAAAAGGAGTTCTCCATTTTGTTGTTCAAAAAACAGGTCAAATGAAAAAAAGCACAACCATGTGTGTTATGTACAGGACAATCAACGGTCATCACACCATTAAGGGTAGAAAAGACATTTAATGATTGGAAAACATTATTGAAATTCACAAATCATTGGAGACCATGGAACCATATAAAAATACATTATATTAAACATAATTTATATAATTGAATTTTGACTAACCAGCAACATTCAACAATGTCAAATAGGTTGAAGGTATATTGTATGTATCAAACACTTATACTAATCCTTTTCATCCTACATGCTCCAACTGCAATTTGGCTATAGAAAATGTCGAATCAATTCAAGGGACCATATTACAATGTGCCAAATGTAACACTGGAACTCCTATGAACTATTTGCATCGGACCATAATTAACACGGAAAATGCAAAAATATAATGTATACTCAGGTGACATCTTGAGGAAATCATTACTAGATTTAATAGCATTATCATATGAAGATTATCTTAAAGACAAATTTGTTGTCATCTACATGTTACGTGACTTCTTTGTCGATGGAAAGCTTATACTCAATCACGGCAACATAATTTTGAACATAAAGAGTTAGCAAAATGAAGCTTCAATGGAAAAGGTAGCTTTAAAATAATTGTTCTTTTAATTTTTTTAGAATTTCAGTTGTCCAATTCATTGAATGCACCCTTACACCTACTTGTATTTTGCACTGCAAGAATATAGGAAAACTTGAACTACATAAATATTGGAAAACATGGATATAGATATAGACAAGTGAAAAATACTATATCTAAAGGCGTATTTGTAACATGGTTTATTATCTAGCGGCAAAAAGGTGGAACAAAACTAAAGTGGACATTTTTTGTATTAGATATTTTTCCAACATAGAAAATACTTCAATATTTTTATGAGAAAGCAATATAAATTTTGACATGGTGTAATAACTATTTTTAAATAGCTATATAGCTAAACTTTGTGATCAACATTGAATCTATCAACAAATTTATATTATTACTAGAAGTATTTTTTACAATATTGCTAGAAGTATGTTTTGTAGTAACAGATACACCTAAACTATCTTAATTGTTCTCTATGATGCTTGATTGTGAATCTAAGTGGTACTTTTGCTTCTAAATTGAGTATATCAACCCTATCAATTACATCTACAACTTTTATTCTATCAATGTC
>LPNX011136225.1:743863-774885 GCA_001517045.1 Pseudotsuga menziesii | reverse complement strand
TATATATATATATATATATATATATATATATACATGGAAATTTGCAAACAATACAATTGTAACAATTCAAAGTGTTGAATTGTACCAATGCAACTATTATATTATAACATTTCAACGAGGCAAGTATAAGCAACTTCACTACTAATTTCACTTGTTCATATTTTTAAATCATATTTTTATTCAATATAAATATACACATGTTTTATATTTTTTTTAAATATATATTTTTTCTTTGGAATCTCAAGTGTCAAGGGAAATATTGCTATATTATCGACTCATAAGTATGTAGAAATATAGCCATAACTAGTTCCCTGAAAATAACATTATGGTCAAATCATGTGTAGCTTTCAATTTGGCTCAAATTAATGACCTACTCCTCATAATAATTTAGGAGAGTGGTTTTTGTTAGTCAAGCTACTCTTGGTAAATAAAAATGCATATGTAACATTTGCAAGCTTTAACATTTGAATAGGAATGTTAAAGTTATTGAAGAAAGGAAATGCAACATAAAGTGAGTAGAAGTTTGTATTATTTACACTATGAAGGTGTGATTAAAGCATGATCTCACCATCAAGTACTCAATGGAAGATCACCCCCTCTGGAAATTGTGATTAAAGCATGATCAACCGAAGTATGGTTATCTTATACTTAGAGAAGAGGAAGATCGCCCCCTCCAAAATGGTGGATGGGACATGTCTGGGAGTTAAACTGTCCCCTGAAGGAAAAAACTTTTCTTGTGGTTGTCTTTGGTAGGAAAGCTGCCTATTTGGGACCATCTTTTGAAACTATTTATGTCTGGTCTTGGAAGATGCTCCCTTTGCTGCACAGAGGGTGAAAACCTGTCTCATATGTTCATTGGATTCCCATATATTGCAGAGATGTGGAGGTATGTCTTGGATATCACTCATATAAATTTTATTTGGGAAGGGGGTGATCTTAATGATGCTTTTCAGACATGGTTGAATAATGTTACTTTCCAGAATTTTAAAGCTCTGCTCGCTCTTATGATATGGGGAGCTTGGATTGCCCAGAATAAAGTGATTTTATAGGACACATATATTCCCCACAAGTTTATGTTGGAAAGAATTTAGCAATCTTGGAGCACTTCCCTCAAGTCTAGAAGAAGAAATCCCAGAGAACCATAGTGTCACCCATAAGCCCATATGGCTAAGATGGGTAAACTATCTAAAGAATAACTATGAGTTTCTATTTTGATAGAAATGGACTTACAAATTTTTTTCTTGAAATGATTTTGTATAAAATGATTTTGGAAATCAAAATGTAGAAACGATAATAACATTATANTCGGCCGAAAAATATTGTTAGTTCGGCCGAAAGATGCTAGAATATGATTTTGAAGGCGCATTTGTCACGGAATAGACACCCAACTTCATGATTTCACCCTTAATATTGATAATAACATCATGTAAAGATATTTATGATTAATAAACAATATTAATCAAAATTTAATATTGATGATGACATTATATAAAAATATTTATAATTAACAAACAATATTGATCAAAATTTTATTTAATAAAATTATGAACCATTATTTAGTAATACAAACTAACTTAAACATGCAACAACAAAGTGATATTAAAATTGTTGATAATGTTGTTAAAGACCATAATTCAAATAATTGTTGGAATATGAGTTCAACATCATGTTACTATAGAAAAGTATTTAAAATTTTGTCTTACATAAGTGCTCCCAACTCCTTTATGATTGCACATACATCCAAATTCAATTATAGAGCACATCTCATCCATGGATGGATGCAATGAGATCTCAACGAAAAGATATGAGAATGTGTAGCTATGGGTGTAGATTGGAAAGGAAGTAATCAATAGTTGCAATCAAATTCATATAACAAATTCATATATATAGTTTTTTATTTTTATTGTGAAATTTTTCAAAAATATATTTTAGAAAACTAAATTATAATTATTCTATATTTTTTTATTTTTTAGTTTGCAAGAATTGTTTTTTGTGACGAGAGGCGTTTTACAGCCCAGTATGGGGGAGATCTTGTAATGTTATGTAACGTTACCTAATGTTATTTTTATTAATAAAAAATGATTTTTTTAATTATAGGCCAAAATAAATGTCGGCTAAAAAATCAATCTAATATGGGGGAGATGTTGTAATCTTCCTACCTAAAAAAACAATAAAAAAGTAAAATTTAATTATCCATAAAAAAAATGTGGGTCAGGAAAAAAAACACAATATAGGGGAGACATTGTAATGCTCCTACCTAACAAAATAATAAAAAATTGAATTATCCGCAAAAAAATGTTGCCCCTGCACATGGTTTTAAAACCATGTGCAAGGCCTCCTAAACAACCCATGGTTTTATTGTACATGGTTTAGGAGGGCATTGCATATGGTTTTAAAACCATGTATGAGGAAATGTTGTAATGTTCGTTCCCAACAAAATAAAAAATAATAATAAATATTATATGTCGGCAATAAATAATATTAAATATTAATAATAAAAATATTATATGTGGACCTTAAATAAAAACATGTGTCTTTTGGTTTGGATCAAATCAATGGATACCTAAGAAGAGGTTTGCACCTCGAGAGATTTGATCCCTCTCAGCGCTTGATAAAACCTACGATTTGGATTTACACTGGTTATTAAACAATCTTTACATTTCTTTAATATTATATGTCACAAGTAACAAAACCATAGAATGCCTTATTTTTCATTAATAAAATGCACATTCGGAAGAAAAAAATTATAAAATGTCAAAATATAACGACATTATAATAAATATGTATATATTTTATAAAAGTCTAACGTCTCCATTTTCTATCAGTATCACTTGTACTTAGCTCTATAGAAAATTCATAGCAATAAACAAAATGAATAGTGTTAGTATGCAAGAAAACATAGATAATATTATAAAATATGTTAAGATATTATATGTGGGTGTGGGCTAATCTCTCGACCATTTTCACTAGGCCCCACCCGCGTGCCATCGAGAGACTTCGACTTCGTTAGCCTAACTCCACTCCGTCTTCGTCATTCACAACTTCTCCAGCGTTCACAGCATCTCCGCCTGCGGGATCCAGCGTTGTCGAGAGCCTAACAGAGATCAGAGCCCCCTAACAATATCTCTGAGGCCATCTACCCACGTCAAGTCATGCAGTTAATGCATGGATCCATGCCCAACCTCCTCATCAAAGTTCCAAGTCCGCCATCCCAACTTTCTGCACCCTGTGTGCCTGCTCGTATCGATCCCCTGCTGATCCCGGTGCAAACTATAAACAGTGCGCTCCCTCGTCGAATTCGAAAGTCCTCCACCCCGCTTTTTGATCCACTGTCGAAGTCCAACATCCCGCTTGTCGATCCCCTGCCAAGTAAGAATTGTTTTCCCTTTCTATTTGCACTTTGTAGCTAGTTTTGATTCTCTGCTACCGGTGAGACGTCTACGAAAACACACCATGCATTAACAAGTTTTCTAAGTTTACACGATTCAGTCAACCTTAGAATGAACAATTTTCCCTTCCTGTCTGCGCTTTGTATCAAGTTTTGAATCTCTACAGCTGGTGAGACGTCTTCTAGTTGACACCCTGCACTAACAATTTTCTAAGTTCAAATATTCAGGGGAGGTTCAATCTATTGGGGCCTAATGAACTCCAAATAATAACATAAACATATGACAGTGAGCGTCAAGGAGCACCCATCTTGGTTACCTATTCACATTTGAGGCTTCCTCATTTATGGACCCATTTTCTCTTGATGAGCAACACTTCATAAAGATCACCTATAATGTTTTGACATGGTCAAAATCTACAGGTGTTAAGATAAACAACCAATACATTACCTGTTTAAATAAAGAGTTACCAGAACTAAAAGAAGCATCGCTTTGATTGATTTGATTCAACATTGGAGTAAAGACTATTTTCCCTTCCTGTCTGCAATTTGTAGCAAGTTTCAATTCTCTGTTACTGTCATGAGATCTGCTGGTACACACCCTGTGTTAACAACTTTAAAATTTTCTAAGTTCATTTATTCAAAGCGAAGCGAAAGAATTACAAAGATTTCTATAAGCATTGAGCATCTTATTATAAACCATACCTTTTACCATTTATCTCTTCATCTGCAGACAGCTTAATCTTTGAATATTTCTCTCCTTTCAAATCCCAACCTGTTTTGTTTTCTCTTGGTCAAATGCTACTAATTAAAACAATGAAAAACAACCCAAATATTAAAATGTAAAGAGTTACCAAGTCTTTGGGATGCACAATTCCGATTCTCTTTCGGATGTAAGCATTTTGGTGGGGCCTGCACTGTGTTGTCAATTCTATCTGGCTCCTGAAAGAATAAAATTTTCATATAGTTCGCTCCTCTAAAAAAGCAACCTAAGTTATCCAAGGTTTATCAAAGGAGCAACTTTCACTCAAATAGAATTAAATATCTAATCAGTATGAGCTTTAGATGTACCTTGGTTCCAATTCTGTGCTTATCTTCCAGCTGCTTGGACAAACTCACTTTTTGTTGTATCAAATAATGAAACTACTTAAGTGTATGTGAAGGGGTGCAGTGAAAGGGGAGAAAATAGGAACCAAAAGGCACACACACCTCAAGCTCTGTTGTTTTAATTTTAAACATTACACACATTTGGTTGTAGTCATGCTTAAGTAGCTTCAACTATTAATAAATCAAATAAAAGAATTCAGAATTAGATGCCTCTATTCTAAGGGTGCACTATTCCTAACTGCAATAACCAAAATGGTACAGTACTGAGGGAGGCAACATTGAATTTTGTTTATAAAGAGGATACTAATGGAGAAGAGCATTTCTGGATTAGACCATCCAGCTTCGAGGAAATGTTGACAACTTTAAAACAGAGAATAGCTGGCAGTGAAGATCTTGAACATAAGTTTGTTGTAGGTAATACCAGTGCCAGAATCTACAAGGAAATGAAACCCAAAGTGTTTGTTGATATCCGTAATATCCCAGAGCTACAGGTTATCAACATACTGGATTCTGCAATTGAGGTTGGAGCAGCAGTAACAATTTCCAAGCTTATCGAAGTTTTAGAGGGTAGTAAAAGGAGATCTGTAGTAAAACCACCGATGCTGGTGTTTCAGATCAGAATAAGGTGAGTTATAACAAACAAATGTTATTCAAGGGTATTGCCAGTCACCTGAAGAAGGTTGCTTATGGATTCATTAGAAATACAACAAGTATTGGTGGTAACCTAATAATGGCCCAAAAACTGTCATTTGATTCAGATGTTGCGACCATTCTATTGGGAGTTGGGGCATTTGTCAAAATTATTTCAGCCAAGAGAATAGAATCTATGTTAACCATCGAGGATTTCCTTGACAAGCCTCTAGATTCAGGGTCATTATTACTATCAGTATGCATTCCATATTGGAATGAAGCTAGTTCTTCATTTAAAGAATATAAGAACAATGGTATCATTGGATGTTATGAAAAATTGTTGTTTAAGACATATAGGGCATCCTATCGTCCGCTTGGTAATGCAGTGTCTTATGTAAATGTTGCTTTCTTGGTGCAAATTTCACCCAAAAACCCTGGGGCAATTATTGACAGTGTTTGACTTACCTTTGGTGCTTTTGGTGTGAGACATGGCGTAAGGGCTAAGAATGTGGAGGAATTCTTAGTTGTGAAGGTTATAACTTATGTTACTCTTTTGGAAGCAATTCAAAGGATTAAAGTGTCTGTTGTACCTGTGAAAGGCACTCCAAAATCAGCTTACAAGCAAAGTGTGGCTGTTGGTTTCCTTTTTTAATTCCTTTTCCCTCTTGTAAAAGATTCAGTAATCCCCTCTAATACTTTCCACTCAAACAGTATGGATGAAATAAGTAGGTCTGTTAATTTGAATGATCCTCCGGAGGAGCAGTCTGCAGGGTGCAACAAGTTGGGATGGCGGACTCGGAACTTCGACGAAGAGGTTGGGCATGGATCCATGCATTTACTGCATGACTTGACGTGGGTAGCTGACCTCTGATATTTTTTCAGGGGCTCCGATCTTTGTCAGGCTCTCAACGGCGCTGGGTCCCGCAGGCGGAGATGTTGTGAACGCCAGAGACGGAGCGAAGTTGGGCTAACAGACGGAGTCTCTTGACGGCACGCGGGCAGGGCCCAGTGCAAATGGTCAAGAGATTAGCCCACACTCCTTATATGCGAGCTATGTGATTTTAATTTTAAAGATTCAAACAACAAAATAAGATGTTTGTATTATTGTAATTTGGTGTTAGTATGTAGCACGTATGTAGTATGTAATTTGGTGTTTCGTGGCGGTCTCCTTCAGCTCCCTGGTTTGGTTCTGGGAGGAGATCTCAATCTTACTCTCCAATCATCTGAGATTTGGGGTTCTAAAGCTTTCAGGGACCCTCTTTCTGATCACTTTACTTCTCTTTTTGAATCTGTGGGACTTGTAGATGTAGCTCCTGTGGTATCTGGGCCCACGTGGCGGAATAACCGGTTGGGAGATGAAGGCATAAGTAAGAGGTTGGACCGGTTTTTAATTTCTTCAGCTCTCCTGCCCTCTTTGGGGTCTTACAGGTCTTGGATTAAGTGTCATGACATCTCAGATCATTATCCTATCTATTTTGAGTGGGGTCCCCTTTGCAGTCCTTTTAATTACCCATATAAGTTTAATAGATCTTGGTTGGAGGACTCGGGTTATATTAATTGGTTTAATAACTGGTGGAGTTTTGCCATGAAAGATGACTCCCCCTCTGATATTGATGAGCTTTGTATCTTGCTCCGCAGACTTAAATTGGCCACAAAGAGATGGACTAAGAAAAAATCTGACAGTTTAGTCTCGGTTACTGCCAAGATTGATCTGGCCATTGAAGCTATTTTAGCTGGACCCTCAAATGACATTCTTTCAAAGGAACAAGCTGAACAATTGTCTCTGCTCACTTCTGAAAGAATGCCATTTGAGGGTCCAGCTAAAATAGCTTCAATGGGATTTACAAGGTGACTCAAATACAAAATGGCAACTTAAATTGGATCTCTCGAAGGCTTTTGACAGAGTGGACTGGACTTATGTCAGACTGATTTTGATACAAATAGGTGTCCCCCTTCTCACTGTCAATTGGATCATGGGATGTCTCTCCTCTGCAAATTTTGCGGTTCTGATAAATGGAACTCCTTCATCCTTTTTCCCTGCTTCACGTGGTATTCGTCAAGGCTGTCCTTTATCTCCTCTTCTGTTCATTCTTGTCATTGAGGGTCTCAGCTTACTTATCCAGGATGCTAGAGAAAATGGTTTGATTAGAGGTATTCAGCTCTCCCCTTCTCTTTCTCTGTCTCACCTTCTATTTGTGGATGACGTGATTCTCATGGGAACTGGTACCCTTCATGACTGGTCTGCATTTGATGTTATTTTGGAAACTTTTTGTAAAGCTTCGGGTATGAAGATAAATTTTGATAAATCTTGTATTCTATATCACAATCTATCTGTTGATTGTCAGAACTGGTTCACTTGTAACCTGCCTTATAATTTGCAGCCTATACATTCTGGTTTAAATTATTTGGGCTTTTTTCTGAAGCCACTTGGATACAGAGTCTTGGATTGGCAATGGATTATTAAAAAATTTGAAAAAAGAATATGTCACTGGTCGAATAAACTGCTTTCCTTAGGAGGCAGATTGATCCTTGTTCAATCAGTTCTTTCCAGTATTCCTGTGTACTGGATGGGACTTGCTCCTTTACCAGTTTCTATTCTTCAGTCTCTTAGAAGGATTATGTTCAACTTTTTGTGGGGATGCACTGGTTCAAACAGAAAATATCATCTGGTAAACTGGAAGGATCTATCCTGGCCCAAAGAACTTGGAGGTTGGGGTATAAAAAATCTTACGTGGTTCAGTTTGGCTCTGAGATTGAAAACTTTTTGGAGAATTATTCAATCTGGGGGTTTCTGGTTCCAAGTACTTTACTACAAATATTTGAAAAAGGGATCTGTGGTTGAATGGTTTAGAAACAAATTTTTCAGGATGCGCAATGTGTCTGTTTTTTGGCGTGGTTTTATACATACTCTTCCTTGGATTGGACAACATTTGGCATGGAATGTAGGGAGAGGATCCGATATTTTGATAGGGATTGATCCTGTTGTGGGATCACATACATGTTTCTCCTTGCCAGAGGATCTGAGATCTTATCTGCAGGATTTGAATATTAACACGCTTGATCAGGCTCAAAATACTCTTCATGATGCGCAGAAATATTGGTATACAGCGGAGGATTTGAATCTGGGAGGCATTTACTCTGATTTATGGAATGAATATATTGCAGGTTTAAATGGTGTTGGCATTCGTTTAACAGAGGATGATGATGAATTGGTTTGGGGTTATAGTAAAAAGATGGGCACTTTATCAGCAAAGAATGCCTACGAATGTATAGTATCAGCCTCTACAGGACCGATATCTCTATCTATTGATGCCTTTCTGTGGAATAAATCGCTGCCAATTAAAATCTCATGCTTTATCTGGCTCGCAGTTCGAGATAGAATACTCACCTGGGAAAATTTACAGAAAAAGGGAAGTCGGGACCAGGTATTTGTATCCTTTGTAAAGCTGATAATGAAACAGTAAGGCATCTTTTCACTCAATGTGCTGTATGGAACTCGGTGGCTGCTCAGGTATGCGATCATTTTAAATTACATTATTTTAATAATCAAGTATCTCTTGAAGATATGTTACTTGATTGGATGGGAAAGATGACAAAAAACTCGGCACTTTTTCTACTTCCGTTTCATATGATGTGGATTATCTGGAGGACACGCAATTTGATTATTTTTGAAGAAAAAAGAAGGAGCATTTACGGTATTATATGTCATATTATTTCTGTTGTACAGACTCTAAATTTAATGCCTACCAGGAGGATTAAACATATCAGAAAGGTAGGGCAGCCACCCCCTTTGATCTACCCCTGTGGCTTTATTGATGGTGCATCTAAATGTCAGGTAGCTGGTGTGGGATACTGCATTTATATCAATGATGGACACCATATGGAGTTCTCGCTGGGGGTGGGACAAGGAACCAACACTAAAGCGGAATTGCTCAGTTTATGGGCAATTCTCTTTACCTCCCATATGATGGGGATCCCCATGACTCAGATATATGGTGATTCTCTTGTAATCATCAACTGGGCAAAAGTATCATCTGCTCTCTCCCCGACTGATCTGGTTCATTGGTGCAGGGAGACAAAAAAGCTATTTACTAGCTTTCAGGCTTTGTCTTTCACTCATATCTATCGAGAGCACAATCGGTTAGCTGACCGACTCTCTAAAGATGCACTCATGTTTCCTCAAGGTATTGGAAATTATAAGGAATATTTCGAGAACCGTTTGGTTTCTCATGGCTCTTTTCAGCTCTTTTGAGAGGTTATTAAAAGGGAGTTTCTTCCCTGTTTTTTTTGGTATTTTTATCATTTTGAGTACTCTCTCTTAGAGTGCAGAACAGTGCCTTTTGGCACTCGATAGATATGATGAAGTGGAAAGCCCATTCATGATGAGACAATTCACTGATGGGAACACTTGTGGTTGGTTGCCTTTCCCCCTGGCAGAACTCCTCTATGGAATTGATTATGTTATTACCCAGTCTTGGGCTGGATGTAATGATGACCTTTGATTCTTAATTGAATAACAAGGACAGGCTTTTTTCTTCCTGAAAAAAAATATATTAAGATATTACATATGAGTTATTTTATCTTAACTTTAAAGGTAATTTTAAAATACAAAATGAGATGTTTGTTCCATTGTAATTTGGCTTTTTAGTTTTTCTTTCCTAATCTATAAATAAGCTATTTTGAAAGTTATTTTAATATGGTGTAATTTTTTATTAGTTTATAAAATTGTTTCCATTAATATTTATTTTTGTAATATATTATTATCTTTTTTTGGGAATCCTATCTTTAATTGCATAATCAAGAATGAGATTGTCGGTATTTTGTCAGACTCAACAATAATTGTTTTAGGAAGAATCTTAATCAACAATTAACTCATAAAGATCGAAAAGATAATGCTATAACTTTTCAAAATTGGGTAAAGATATTACCTTCATAAACATCCATGAACAAAGTTGTCTCAATCATTCTATATTAGCATAGATATGATTGATCGTAGTTCATGCTCGGAAAAGGATTCACAAAGAGGCAAAAAGCATTGGAAATGCAACATTCTAACAATATAAATGTTTAAAATGCAATTATATATATTATACAATTGTGTGTATGTGTGTGAAACTGTCAGAATTCTAAAAGCCAGGGATCTGATACCATGTCAGAATCCTAAAGCCTTGATTTGCAACGAAAATTATATAAGTGATCTAAGGATCTAGGCACACAATTAACCTCACAAAGAATTAGCATATAGAAGAAGAATGATGAACACATGAAGAATGAATCTCAATAATCTATGTGTTATTCCTTAAAGAATAATGAGGTTACATAAATAATACATCATCATAGAGGAAATTCAAATTGGTGACATAGGGCAAGCTTAGAAGTCACTAAATCTCCATCTATGACTAGCTTTTAGGAGAAAAGTAAGACAATGCGGTTTAGGCAACAACTAGATAATTTTCCTAAGTCATCATGTCTTTCTAATCCATGACAAAAGTTGTAAAAGAATCCTTATCTCATAAAACCATGTAGAAATGCAGAATCTGTGCTTCAACACAGAAAAACAAAGAATAAAGTTGGATGTCAGGCACACTAGTGGATAAAGTATGGAAAGTGTATGTCAAGAGGAAAAAATAAGTACTAGGATGCCAACTAACACATGGAACATGGTACTAAACCCCTAGGAAATTCATTAAAGGTTTTATCCTATGGTCTATATGGGATCGATATTCCAACTGAGTCCAAGGTGCTTGAGCCATGAACTTCGAACTAGGATAGGTGAGATCAATCCCAAGCAAATATGAATGCTCTTGAAACTTTAACTTCGAATCGAAGATGGTGAGACCAGCTCCAAGAATGAGATGGAACAAGAGTCCCAAGTTTTCCAAATTAATGACAATGTGTTCTCCATATTCAATAGATCTTGAATGAACTAAGCCGGTAAACATAAAGGAAAATATAAGAAGCAAAGCAATAGTGAGAGTGAGGGCGTAACCAACAACTACAAACTGTGATCTGGCCTCCAAAACATTCAACCGATCAAATAGTGCTCCATCATTGAGTGCAGAATGCACGGGATCATCAACAATTGACATATTATCTTCAAGATATGAACTAGAAGACTATGGGAACAACAATGAGAGATGGACGGAGATTTCTTCTTCTTTCTTCTTCAAGATAAGGAACAACTTCGAATTCAAGAAACTAGACATGTAAATCAAATCATGTATGTAAGCTCAAAAACGTGATTGATGTTATGTTTCCAATTCAATCAGAAATTCTGCTACATTCAATGGAATCAAATTTTGTCGAAGACCCATTTGAGATATCAAAGATATATTTCAAATCATATAAGGAAATTGACCCATCTCATCATGTGGAGTAATAAATATCAAGTTGAAATAGAGGATACAAACAAACTTGTTTTGTTACAAACCTCTGATATTCAACTGAACATATCTCCCAAACTAGAGACTTAAATTGAATTCCGTGAAAAACCCATTCTAGATCACGGAAATACCTTTGAAAAAAGCCATGGTTGGACCTATAAGAATATATATGGAGGTCATGGTACCTATTCAAATTTGGCTGCGATTTTCAAATTTTGCAGCTAGCATTCCTGCAAAACTAACACTCTGAAGATCTAAAATGGAGGACTAAGTACTGAGCTCCCTAAGCTTTGATACCATGTCAAAATTATAAAATCCAAGGCTCTGATACCATGACATAATTCTAAATCCTTAATGATAACAAGAATTCTATAAATAATCTAAGGATCTAGGCACACAATTAACCTCACAAAGTATTGTAGAGAATTAACATAAAGAAGAAGAATGGTGAACACGTGAAGAATGAATCTCAATAATATTTGTGTTATTACTTAAACGATAATGAGCTTACATAAATAATGCATCCCCATAGAGGAAATTAGAATTGGTGACATAGGGAAATCTTAGAAGTTACAGTCAAGTAAGTGGAATAAAAGTTACATTCTGCTGATCTCCAAGAACGAGTCACAACTCAACTGAGCTGCAGAGGGGGAGGTCCAAGTGCATATCCAACAAATACATAGTTCCCATCAATAAAATCTGTCCCACTAAACCATATCTACCGTGGACAAAAGGATCACAGAGCTGCAATTTAAAGGTGCCCGCTCCGAAGCAATAAAAAAAGGTGCAAGTAAAATAGGGAGAACAAGCTCCAACACCGAGCTTAAATGAGCTTGAAAGTGTCACGAGAGGCCAAAAGGCCTTCAAATTTTTTTGAGTAACTACCAAATCCAGGAGCCCAAAGAAAGAGCAGATTTAGAAAGGCGCTCTGTGAGCTGATTGTGTTCACGATAGATATCGTTGAAAGACAGCTCTAGAAAGCAAGTGCAGAGCTTTCTAGTTTCCCTACACTAGTGATTGAGTTCAGGTGGAGAAAGGGCAGCAATACCCTTTGCCCAATTTATAATGACTGAAGAGTCACCAAATACATTGAGTGTGGGAATCCCCATCATTTGGGTTGTAAGCAGAAGAGCCCAAATCCCTACCAATCCTGCTTTAGTGCTGGTACAATTTCCCGCCCCCAGAGAAAACTCGAAGGAATGTGACTCGTTCAAGAACAAGCAGAAACCAACTCCTCCAATATTGTTTGCAGATGCCCCATCAAAAAATCCACAGGGATAGACAAGAACAGGGCCAGGGCCCAAGGCTCTTGACTTTTTTGCCTTTTTTAAGGGAGGACAATACATCTGAGAGGAATATGTTATTTGTTGAATTAAGCTTAAGACAGACAACTTTTTCCCTTCAAATATAAAGATGTTCCTTGCTTTCTAGATAGCCCACATGGTATGAAAGGGAAGATAGTAGCATGACGAGTGCTTAGAGAAGCTGACAGTCCAATTTTCCAGAAATGAACAGAGATTATCAGACTGGAAGGAAAGTGTGATATTGTGTTGATCGCTTAGGTGAGAAAGAACATTCTTCCAAACTGAGCAAGAAAAAAATAAATGTTGAACACTATCTTCATTTGCGCTGCAGAGTGCACAAATACCAGGCCTGATCCAACCTCTCTTCTGGAGATTGCCCCATGTTAGTAACTTGTTCTTCAAAGCTAGCCAAACAAAACAACTTATTTTCCTGGGTAGAGTACCAGACCAGATGAGTGTATGTAGTCTGTTACCAGCCAGAGGAGATAACGATTGGACAATGTTATCATATACCAAGTTTGCAGATACAGAACCATCAAACTTGTTGTGTGCCCATATCAGAGAATTGGACTGAGCATTGAGTCGAATCCTACCAAATTCCAGACCCCTCGTAAAAGTATCCCATGCAATTTTCCAATCCCCATCAATGCAAAGATCCTCGATCGTATACCAATAATGGAGTAAACTCAGTAGGGTATTACGTGCTTGAGAGAGTGTGGTAATATCCAGGTCCTCTAAGAAGTCTTGGAACCCTGTAGGCAGTGAGTACGAGTTTGATGCACCAATGATAGGATCTATGCCTACAACGACATCTTGTCCATTTCCCACCTGCTAGGCTAAGCTTCTTCCAAGCCAAGGAAGGGTTAGCAAGAACCCCTTCCAGATAACTGAAACACCTCAAAAGTTGAATTTTTTACCTCTGAGCCAAGCCACCACTGAGAGATTCTTCAAGTACTTTCTAATAAGAACTTGATGCCATAATCCATCTTTCTGTAGAACCATCCAAATTTTTTTTAATCTTAATGCAATGCCGAACCAATGCAGATTCTTTATGCCCCAGCCCCCATTCTCTTTCAACCGGGAGAGGTGCTTCCAATTGGATATATGATACCTGTGTTTGTTGCCTGTAGAGCCCCATAAAAAGGCAAATGTCAAACTTCTGAGTTTATTTAAAACTGAGACTGGAATAGGTGCAAGGCCCAACCAATAGATCGAGATACTAGACAACACTGCCTGCACAAGGATCAAATGGCCACCAAGAGAGAGAAACTTATGACACCAGTGAAAGATTATGTTTTCAAATTTCTGTATCAGCCAATTCCAGTCACTAACCTTATACCCCAAAGGCTTGAGATAATAGCCAAGATACTTAAAACCAGAGATGATAGGCTCCATTTTATAAAGCAAAACCCGAGCAATGTTAGTGAGGATATCATCATCCATATTATTGAAGAGAAAGCACAATTTGTCCATACTAATGCTCATCCCAGATCCCTTACATAAAGTAATTAAAATAACTTCAAAAGCGATCCAATCAGGCAAGGTGCCAATGCCCAGCAGGATCACATCATCCACAAAGAGGAGATGTGTAAGGGCAAGAGTAGAAGAGATTTTAATACCTCTGATGAGACCATGTTCCCTTGCATCTGTGATCAAGAGACTGAGCCCTTCTATTACAAGTATGAAAAGCAAGGGGGATAAGGGACAGCCTTGTCTAATTCCTCTAGAGGCATTAAAGAACTTCGAGGGAATACCATTGATTACAACAACAAAATTTGTTGAAGTGAGGCATCCCATTATCCAGTTGACACCCAGGAGAGGTACCCCTATCTGGATCAGAATGAGTCGAATGTAGGACCAGTTCACTCTATCGAAAGCCTTCACCAAATCCAATTTGAGGATAAGAGCACTAGTATTCTTGGTTTTCATAGTGTGGAGAGTCTCCTGGGCTAAGCCAATAGGTTCAACAATCTGACGATTTTTTAGAAACCCATACTGTTCCTTAGAGATGCGAGAGTCCAGAAAAGGTTTAAGCCTAACAGCAATAACCTTAGAAATCAGTTTGTACATCAGATTACACAAAGAGATAGGCCTGAAATCAGCGAAGGGTAAGGGCTTATCGTTTTTAGGAATCAAGGAAAGGAAGGTAGAGTTCAGAGAGGGAGGAATGTAGCCCAAAACCCTAGCACTTTCAATAGTAGACAATAATTCATTCCCCAGTAAGTCAAAGAAGTGTAAGTAGAATTCTACAGGCCAACCATTGGGACCAAGACTCCTATCCTTTTTGAAAGATTTCAAGGCACTCTCAATCTCCGACAGAGTAACAGGATGAATGAGGCTAGGTGCATCCTCATGTGAGATCATGGTGGGGTAAAGCATGACAACCTTGAGTTGTGCAAGAAAGCAGGTTTGCTTATCATCACAGAAAATGTGGGCAAAATGACTCTGACCTAGATCCTTAAGTGTAGTCTCATCCTCAATGTTGTTTCCCTCATCATCATTAAGTGACTAAATAGTATTTTGATTTCTTCTTCCCGAGGCCAGTGCATGAAAAAACTTGGTGTTTGAGTCACCATACAGAGCCCATTTAGCTCTACTTTTAAGTTGCCAAGTTAGAAGGATGTGATCCATCAGCTTCTTTTTTTGGATCTAAGAAGAGTCAGAGACATCTGATCCTCATGGGAGAGGATACCAGAGGAGGAACCAGAGAGTAGGGAACCGATTTCCATATCCAATCTAATAGAATCTGACTCCAATATAGAACCTTTTTCCTTGATCCAGACTTTTACTTCCTAGTTAAGTGATCGGAGTTTGTGGGAAAGGAGGTCCAAATCGTTTTCAGAAAACAGAGGAGTCAGCTCAGGCCATCTCTTGGAGACCCAGGGAGTGAAATCCGGATCATTGAGCCAAGATCTATTGAATTTGAAAGGGAAGTTAAAGGACCCCATCGATTTATCCCACTCGAAGCAGATCGGAAAGTGGTCTGAGATATCAGCATGGTGTGTCCACACACGGTTAACCTTGAGGGAGGGGATCAAGGAAGAAGAGATTAAGAAGTGATCTAATCTTTTACTGATTCCTTCATCTTCGTCCCTACCATTTCTCCAAATGGGACCAGCATTGGAAGGAGCAATATCTACAAGACCAACAAAGTCAAAAAGAAGTTTGAAATGTGAAGAAAGTGGATCAAAGGCAACTTTCTTCCCCCAGGTCTCAGAGGCTTTCATGGTCAAGTTAAGGTCAACCCCTAGAATCAGGTTAGGAGTGCTGAGAAGACCCCCTCTGTGAACCTTTTCCTAGAAAATATCTCTATTCCAATGGGGGCCATAGCAATTGAGAATGACTAAGGGAGTAATCATACCACAAAAGTGGGCCTTAACAAGGATATCGACATAAGTCTCAAAAGCACGACATCTGACCCTATGAGGGTTCCAGGACGTAAGCAACCCTCCTGAGAGGCCAGAGGCACTAATGGCACAGAATTCCTAGCTGGGTAAGAGCTTAGAGAAAGCAAGGAGAGCAGGATAAGTGTTGCACATGGTCTCCTAAAGAAGTATCATATCCGAGCGAATCGAAAGGAAAAGTGAGTGGAGGCGGTTTTGTTTGGTCTTACCTCCCATACCTCTGACATTAAGTGAAAGGATCTTCATTAAGGAACAGGAGGGAGGGGAGGCGACACTCTAAGTCCCTGAGGAGTAAACCCTATTGCAGCATCTTTGATGCGAACCGAGAGAGGGATATATGGAGGAGAGTCTAAGGAGAGGTCCCCCGACAATACCATCTTTTCCTTCTTTTTTTTCCTGACAGTCACGTTCTCGAATCGAATGGAGTTCAGGTGGAGGGTATATGGGGAGGAAGGGGTAGTTGTCGAGAAGATCGACAATGATCTTTGGAGAGAGGGATCAGAGAAAGAGGGGGAGGTAGTGGGACTGCGAGGAGAGGGTGGATGAGAGGGATGGGTAGCAGAGGTAGGGAGTGGTGGAAAATCCACAAGTGAAGAGAAAGAAGGCAATGACGGGGAAGGGATAGGATTCAGGATGGGAGGAGGAGGCAGACCAAGCAAAGGAGCCTAAGAACAAACAAAAGGGGGAGAAGAAGGATCAGCAGGTGAGACCAAAGGAGGGGTTTCTACCAAGGCAGGATCAGGGGGGTAAGCTGTGATAGGAGCACTATGCAAATCATCTAAAGCTTCAAGTAATGAATCTGAAACATCTTCTAAAAGAGAGAGGGATTGAGAGTAAATACCATGTTTTGGATGCTCCAAAGCAAAGGGAGCATATGGTCCTCTAGCTGCAGGTGAGCCTTCCTTGCTTGTACAGGATCTCTCATTCAATAAAAAGGGACACATTCTCAGAAGATGACCAGTTTCGTGGAATCTACTGCAGCGGAACGGAACATGGATATAATCAAGCTTTTGAACCAGAAGATGCTCTTTGCAAAGTATCTCTACCTCAGCTGGTAAATTGAGGGTGACTTCCACCTCTACCAGCACCCGGGCCATCCTTTTATCAAAGGAAAGATGGAAATCCTCATCCATCGCAACGAACCTGCCAATCGTATTTGTTATGCCCTCAAGTATATTCTTATTCCATAGGGGAAAGGGGAGAGAAGGCAACAGAACCCAAAGGTGACGCTTCGTCACACGTTCTCTGAGAGGGTCGAAATGGGAATGCCAGCGCCTCAAAACCAGAGACCCCGAGCCAATATGCCAAATTCTTTTGAGAATGAGAGCAGCATGGTCCTCTTCCAGGAAAACAATGACAATCCAACCATCAGATAAAAGGCTGATGGTCGAAATATAAGACAACAGTGGTTTCTAGTTCTCAAATGCCCATTCGACCCAAGCTTGTTTACCCATTCAGCAGTATTCGAGTCTCCCTACTAAGGCTCGAAAGCACCGGGAGGACACGCGGTCCATGTAAATATCGTGACCAAGGACGTAACGAAACCTCCCATCATGGGTTTTTATGCTTTTTGCATGACTCTTACGATGGAAACGGGAGGAAGCCCCAAGTTCAGCCTTGAGGAGAACCCCCAACAAGTCAACCCAAAGCGTGCAAAGCTAGATAATCAAAAACCCGAAACCCTCAAAGAGAGAGTGGGAAGGAGAAACCCTGAAACCGCCAGTATCCGTCAACCAGGAATAGACCAAAACAAAACCACTAGAGAGCCAAAAACAACGCCCGAGAGGGACTTCCAGAGTCAAACCCCCAGAAGAAAAATGAGGGCAAACCCCACCAGACAAAAAAAAATCGAGAATAAACCCAATAAACCTCCAGTCCGAAAAAAACTTAGATAGTGGAAGCACAAGAAAAGGACAGGGAGCGTGTGAGAATAAAACCCACAAAACCCAGAGGACAAACCCCAGTTCCCCAGGGGAACCCAGATAATCAGCAAAAGTCAAACCTATGCGTGCTGACGAGGGAATAAAGAAAATCAAGTTCACGAGCAACGTAAAAGCCCATGCAGGGTTGATAAACCTAAAAAACCCGAAAAAAACAGAGGCAACAGAAAGTTTTCGATATCCTTCCCACTTTTTTTCTTGGTTGGTACTAGTCCCCCTGGTAAGGGGAGGAACTCCAAGAACACCTCCTTCTGTGGGGAAGCTACAACCTAACATAACCTAGAAACCACCAGAGAACCGAAATGATGGGGAGAGGTAGAAACAATACCAGGAAAGCAGACAGAAAGAGAAACAATAATCTCTGGAAGAGATCTTGAACGAGCCAAGGGCATAGGGTACCTTAGGGTTATGGCCTCCATGGCTTCATCCGCAGCACGCACAGAGCAGGCACCATCGCTCCGAGTCGGCCCACTTGTTCATCCTTCGGCTCTCGTTTTCAATCAAGCAAAATAATCGAGTCAATGTGGTTTATGCAACAACTAGATAACTTTCCTAAGTCATCGTTTCTTTCTAATCCATGAGAAAAGCTGTAAAAGAATCCTTATCTCATAAAAGTAGAAAAAAAAGTAGAATATGCGCTTTAACACAAAAAAACAGACAATAAAGTTGGATGTGGGGTGCAATAGTGGATAAAGTATGGAAAGTGCATGTTAAGTGGACAAAATAAGAACTAGGATGCCAACTAACACTTGGAACATGGTACCAAACCCCTAGGAAATTAATTAAAATTTGTCTCCTATGATCTAGATGGGATTAATATTCCAACAGAAACCACCATGATTGATATTCTAGTATTTTCTCTTCTTGCTTAAACTACAAGGAAAGAGACAGGTAGTCTTAATGTTGTTGCATTATCATTAAGACCTATTTACATTGTTAAATACTCTTTAGTCATCAAGGTCTATGGAAAAGATGGGTTAATTTACTCATTATCGAGGTTTTAATGTGGAATATAGCAAAAATGGGTGATTTAAATATCTCATAGTTAGTGGATGGGAAGTTATTATCTTCTCCTCTAACATCTTCTCCAATGAGAGACAATCACATGAGGTGCTCTAATAATTTTTTTAACAAGAATGGTTAAGGAGCATTTATATTAAAAAGAGTAGCATAAAATTATAGAGGCTGAATAATGGACTAAATCTAGAGGGATTCTAAGAATGATAACATCTTGTTTTTCAATTAAAAAACACAGATTATCTCGGAAGAGTCCTGGTCCGTGATGACTATATTTTCTTACAAATTTCCCAAGGATGAGAATACAAAAACTAAACATATCAAAAAACAGTTTACAGTTGTCCCGAGTTCCAAGTGTAGCATAGACTTCATCTTTCTTCTAAGTCTAAAAAACAAAATTGCTCCTGAACTAGAGATTGAATATAAAGAGAAACTGCCATAGTTTGCATGAGTAACAGGAAGAAGGATGAGTGAAAACCAGAGATAAGGAAGATAAGGTGACCTAACGACGTCACTTAGTAGTAGGTCCATGGACACTTTCCAGATATTGTTCTTTCCCAATACCTGAACCTTTACTGACATGGAAGCTTGCGATGCAACGTCGAATTTCTTCTTTGATCCTGACAACTTTTACTTCAACATGTGAGATATTGCGATAGTTGTCCTCCGTTTTGGAATCCACATTTGTTATGCTGTTGGAAACATAATCCAGAGTTTCAGATAGAGTAGAGATTCTCCCATTCATCAAACTGTTATTGTCTGAATTTCAGTGCTGATAGAATGAACTAGAGAGTACATTCTCAACATAGCCTTTTTCATATCTGAGTTTTCAGCCCTGATCAAATGGAGTTGCTCTTCCATGATTTCCATTTTGATAGCAGGGAAAAGGTCAGGAAAGGAAAGGAGAAGGGATGAGGCTAAGACCGGGCTAAAAACTTCCAAGGATAACATATTTAGCTTTGAGAGATCACTTGAGGGGGTAGGCAAAGAAGAGCACGAACGGGCACCATAAGAGTCGAAATCCTAAGGATGGGAAAGTGATTTTTTGCAGAGGAGACAGTTTAAAGGAGGATGGGGGTCAAGTTCAAGGATTGAGGATCCAACACCTAGGGAGGATGCTAGAGAAGGCGCATGAAACAAATCACCCATTACAGTTCGAGGCCAAAATTTCACAGAGGAACGAAGGAAGATGAGGTAGAGAGTCAACGTAAGTCTAGAGTTAAGACAAGGTTGGTGGATGAAACCATGTGAATGCATTAAATTAAGCACGCTATCCTAGAGCCAAAAACAAGAACCCCCAACTGGACGATTATGGAAAATGAGTGCACGCGGAGGGTGGGTTTGAATGGAATCAAGAATAATGCCACCTTTAAGGGGGATTGAAATGTTCATACTTGCATTGAAGTGGCTAGAAGGAGAAGCTTCCCTAAGGGGATTCCTAGAAGGGTCAAGGAACCTAGAAATGGTAGGGATTTTTCCCATTGCAAACAATGTAACCAAAATCTAGTTGCACCCAATTATTCACCATGTGGTCCACAAAATGATTGTTTGTTCGAAGAATGTGGAGGAAATTGGAAACATTGAGATCACTGACAAGATTTTTGAAGAAGTGGCGCAGCTTTTTAGAGGGATTTTTGTAATTCGTGATGAGCTTTTGAGCTTCTCTAATGACCAGGAGAGAATCTCCAAAAACTACTAGGTCTTTAATTCCAAGAGTGTTACAATTTCCAACCCCTTAATTAATGTGAGCTATTCCACATAGTTGTTTGATTTCTTTCCTAATCCCTAAGAATAATCTATTTGTATGTTCCCCCAGGGTAAAAAATGACCCCTCCTGCACCTACCAACCCAAGGTTTCCTTTATAGGCACCATCGAAGAATAAAGAATGACAGTCAAGCTTTTTCCACCAGCTGTTGAAGATTTCCAGACTCATTTGAACCTGCCATCTTAGAGAATTAGGTTTTTTTAAGTAAGGGCCTCCCGAAATTGTATTGGGAGGGCAGAGAAGATAAGAGATCCAACTTTTTTATTCATAAGTTAAAGGTTCGAGGTGTATATATCTTAGACCTTTGGAGAGAAGTGCTTTGGTCCATAATGCCTTTGCTGAAGAGGATACTCTGGTAGTAGGAAGGATCAAATTTTAAAAGATTCCCTTGTTTCTGGTTGTCCATATTTTCCAACAAATATACTTAGGAAGAGCAACCCATGCTATGGAGAAATTAGGTTTCTTATATAGAGATCCTTGGTAATAGTCTTTCCAGCAGGTGAAGAGATATTTCCAATTAGTTGGAAGAATAAGATTAAAATGATCTATTTAAGGGCTATGCACCATACCTCATTAACAAAGTGGCATTCTAGAAAAATATGCTCTAAAGTTTCTTCCAAATCTTACAGAGAATGCATCGAGAAGGTCCTTTGATTCCCCTTTTTTTCTAAATTCTCAGTTGTAAGGATTTTATGATGTTCTAAAATCCAACAAAAGGAGTTGATTTTGGGAAGATCATCCTTACTCCAAACTTTTACCCACATAGCTTCTTTTCTGTTTTTATTTTGGATGGTGTTGTAGCCGGCTTTAACCTAGTAGGTTCCCAAATCCCCCCAGCATCTCGAGTGAGTTAAATTGAGATGAATCAAGGCCGAGCCTTGTAGAATCATTTGTAGCACTAAGGATTCCATGTTTTAATGCTCTTGAACTTATAGAGTTTTGCATCGTGCCCATTTGTCGTTATTATGGCAATTTGAGATGTCATAAATAGTGGATATATTTTGATGATCCATCTAGAGTTTGAGATCCATGAAGGTGTCTAAGTGAAGTGAAGGAGAAGAAGGACCAATGTTGTCTTCCCATAGACGAATCTATTTTCCATTTCCAGGAGACCAACGTAGCCTATTTTGAATGATGTAAGCTGCGTTTTGGCATAATCTCCAAATTGGAGAGTTGTTCTCAACAGAGGGGAGATCATCAAGGCACCTTTTCTTTTTTCCTCTAAGATATTTTTTCCTTAAAATATCCTTCCACCATGCTTTCTTCCTTGAAACAATTCTCCATAATATTTTGGCTCCCAAGGCAATATTCATTGTTCCTAAATTTTTTATTCTCGCTCCACCACAACATTTAGGGCTGTAAACCATTTCCTAGTTAACTAAGAGGAATTTCTTAGTGCCACTAGATTTTCCACCTTGCCACAGGAAGTTTCTGAGCTCCTTTGTGATGTCCTAGATTATCATCTTTAGAGCTAGGAAAATCAATCAAGAATAAATAGGGTAGGCTGCAAGATTGGAGTTGATGAGGATGAGTTTTCCAACAGGATTGAGCTATTTTTCTCGCCAAGAGTAGATTTTATTTTAATCTTTTTAGCCAGTCTTTTCTAGTCTGAATATTTCTATTTTCCCTTGTGGATAGGGACTACTAGATAATTGAAAGAGTTCCAATTTGTGTTTCCTTCGTAACCTAGGGTCCTAGCTATCCTGGCCATTGTTTTTTCAGGACAGTTCCAGCCATAGATTTTTTTTTTTAAAGCATTTACTTTTCCATTTGAAGTTTTGAGAAAGATGGATAGGGCTCCTCTAAACCTTTCAACGATTGTAATTGAGGCCCCTCCAAGAAGGATTGTATCATCTATGAACTGAGCATGATTAGCATCTTTAACACCTCTGCCAACTTTTAATCCTTTGAGTTCTTCATTGTCTTGAAGGGATTGCAACTTCCTGCTTAAAGATTCTTCTACTATAAGATAGAGGAAAGGAGATAAAGTACAACCATGACAAAGCCCTCGAGAGGCTTAGAAGAAATGAACAGGCCTACCATTGATGAGGGGAACGATCCAAGGACTGTTGATGTAGGATTTGATCCATCTTGTAAATATTTTAGAAAAAACCATTCTGAGCATGATCTCAAACAAAAATAAATGGTTGACCCTGTCAAAATCATTTTCCATATCCAGCTTAATTTCCATACCTTGTTGTTTGTGTTCCAGGATGGAATGGATAGCGTCTTGAACGATGATTATATTATCCATGATCTGTCTGCCAATGATGAATCCTCCTTGCGTATCCGAAATAATTTTAGCCATGATCACTTTCATTCTAGTGGGGAGAATTTTGGTGAGAATTATAAAGGAGGTGTTGCATAAGGAGATAGGTCAAAGTCCTATCGACAGGGGATTTTTTCTTTAGGGATTAAGGCCAAAAAATTGGAGTTTGTGGATCCTCCAATTTTGTCTTTTTTCCTAGTCCAGTTTAGCATTCTTCTTAAGTCTTCTTTGATGATGTCCCAGGAAATTTGGTACAAGTTGATCGTGAATCAATCTGGTCTTCAGGATTTGTTAGGATGAAGGGTCCATATTGCTTCAATAATTTCATGGTCTATGATAGGTTTTTCAAGATCCTTGTTCTCTATGACAGAAATGTTGTGGCGAATACCTGAAAGAAGATCAACTTGGGAGATAGGATCCATATCTCCACTATATGGATATAAAAGATTGAAATGTTGTAGAGCCAACTTTTTGATAGTTTCCTGACCAGTGATTTTTTATTGTTTCTATCTTTCAATTCTTAGATGAAATTGAAGCTCATTCTAGTATTTGTTTGTTTATGAAAGTAATCAGTATTCTTATCTCCCTCTTTTAGCCAAAGTTGGTGAGATTTTACCGTATCTCTTCCTCATGTCTAGTTTCTTTTAAAATTTCAAGGTTTAGAGATTTTTCCTGGGCAATGGATTCATAAGTAATCTCTTCACGTTCCATTTTTTAGTGGAGAGAGTCAAGCCTTGCTTGGAGATTATGATGGAGGGTTCAGTGAAGGAGGAGGTAGGCCATTTTCGTAGCAGAACAGACAACCTTGAGTTTGGATTCCCAGTTGAAGCTGGGGGGACCAGAGAAATGAATTATATCAAATGTCTTGACATTGTGTAGACAAATAAGGTTGAATCTAAAGGGTATAGGGCCAAGATTAGTGAGAGGGGCAAGGTAAAGGGAGATAGGTTTGTGATCAGAGGTTGCTGAAGAAATAATGTAAGAAGACGGAAGTAAATATTTTTGAAGGAGGGAAGTACTTACCATAAAAAGGATAAAGTATTTGCAGCGATGTGGCCCGGTCCTGTCTGCTTTTTGTTCCATGTATATTTCCCATTTTTTGGTATGATATCCAAAAGGTCTAGATCAACCATCAAATATTCAAGATTTTCGCTAAAGGGATCCCTCATGTTGAGCCCCCTCTTTTTTCCATACTTGATTTCATAGAGTTGAAGTCCCCAGCTATGATAATGTCTTTCTCTTGTAGCTCT
This sequence comes from Pseudotsuga menziesii, assembly GCA_001517045.1. Lineage (NCBI taxonomy): Eukaryota > Viridiplantae > Streptophyta > Pinopsida > Pinales > Pinaceae > Pseudotsuga > Pseudotsuga menziesii. The sequence continues at coordinate 750,430 of LPNX011136225.1, read as the reverse complement.
GAATTTATTGAGAGTAAGGAGTCCCAGAAGGCCAACTTATCTCTATAATGTGTAGGTCCATACACATTAAAAATAAATATCGAGTCTTGATTGCTTTCATTTTGAATTTATACTAAGAGACAATGAGTGTTTTCTTTTGCTAGTCTGATTTTGTATTTATCTGATATGCAAAAAGTTGCAATTACACCTAAGGTGCCTCTAGAGAAAATGGCCTTTCCAACACTACTTTTCCAAAAGAGGCATGAAATATTCATTACCTCTTCTTATGACACCTTAGTCTCTTAAACAAGCAGAATGTCTAGTTTCTCGGATTTTAAGATATTTTTCAAGGTTTCCACATTGTTTGAGCCTCCCAAACCTTTGCAATTCCAAGAGACTATTTTCATAATTTCTTGGATGTGTGTGATCCTACTCGAGATCTACAATCTTTGATTCTAGAATATTTGACACTCTGAAGAATTTTTGCGTCCTCCATGCTTAGTTGTCTTCCTAGTTCCAATTCTCTCTCTGTCTCTTGCTCTTAATTTTGTCTTTGATATTTTGTTCCCCGTGTGGATAGGGATGGTCTTAGATCTGTTGTTTCTTGAGTCTTTTCAGATGAGGATTGATCTGGAATTGAATACTTTGGATTGATTCTACTATTCTTTACAATTTCTTCCCAATTTTCTCTAGGGGAGGTTGATCCATCAGATGCTTTTTCAATGATGTCTTCATCAACTGCTACCATATCTTCCCAGGTTCCCCCAAGGGAGGCCTGTCCATTATGAGATTTTCCAGTGATCTCTTCAACCACTGTTGGAGAGAGTGTAGCAGGGGGTTGTGTCCTACTATCTTCTATTTTGTCTTCATTTTTCTGGTTATCAAGATCTGGGATTTCTCCTTCTTCAGTCTGGAGAGAGTCAAATTGATTGCTCGTAGAGGATCCCTTATTATTTGCGGAATGTTCTTGTGTTTTTTCTTGTCGTTTTCCAGGGTTATTATTAGCAAGGGTATGGCCAATTTTTTCTCTCTCTTGGTTTGTTTCCATCCCTCTTCGTGATTTTTTCTCTGCTTCTTCCTGAGTAGTTTTAGGGAATTTATTTATGAAATGTCCATATTCATGGAATTTTCTACATTTAAAGGGGACTTATTCATAATCTACCTTCTGAAAAAATTCCCATCTGTCCATGGATAGATTTACTCCTTTTGGTAGTCCTTTCTCTAGATCTACTTCCACGCATATCCTAGCACAAGAGAATAATGGGACTTTTGGTTAAGTTTTGTCAATGAATCTACCTAGAGATTTTTCGATAGCCTGGAGGGCTTCATCGTTCTAGCAGTGGAGAGGTAAATAAGGAAAACGAACCCAAACCGACACTGCTGAGGGAATGTATTTTTTTGGATTGAAGGAGATATTCCATTGATTGAAACAGAGACCTATTGGTCTCATGAAGTAAGGGCCGCTTCGAAAAATGAGATCTTTATCTTCCTTATTTTTGAATAAAAAGGTGTAGAATCCTTTACCTAAAAAACAGTGTTGCAATCCTCCAGCAATGAGAGGCATCCAGTTTTTAGAGATCCAGATCTCCATGGATTTTGGTGAGGGCCATATCCCTGAAAAATGGACAATGAGTCCTTGATCGCCCAAAGCAATAGCTTTCATCCATGAAGCTGCGGACATGATTTGGATTTTAGGTGTGACATCACGTTTGACAAAGGAAGAGGTAGGGGGAAATGAAGCAGGGGGAGGAGGGGTGGAGGCAACGAAGGCTTGGAAGGCAAGGTCCAGGAAACGACAAAGCTCCTCTAGGGGAGGATCTAGATGAGGAGATGTCGTGGCATCCCAAGCAAGAAGCAGAGGGAACCCTAGTAGAGCTCACGCGCCACTCTAACCCTATTTACTCCTAAAAACATCATGAGATTCTCTAATACTTATGAAATATAGTTTGTTACAATTGAAGCCCAACTTTCAAAAAAGGAGTTCCCCATTTTGCTATTCAAAAACTCGGTCAAACAAAAAGCAACACAACCATGTGTGCTACATTTAGGATAATCAATGATCATCACACCACTAAGGGAAGAAAGACATTGAATGATATGAAAATGTTATTGAAATCCACAAATCCGGTGAGACAATGGAACCATATAAAGATACATTATATTAAAAATGATTTTTATAAATGCATTTTGACTAAAAAGCAACATTTAAGAATGCCAAATAGGTTGAAGACACATTGTATGTATCAAACATATATACTAATATTTTTCATCCTACATGCTTAAATTGCAATTTGGCTATAGAAAATTTTGGATCAATACAAGGGACCATTTAACATCGGAACTTCTGTGAACTATTTGCATTGAAGTTGAATATTACCATAATTAACATAGAAAATGCAAAAGTATCGTGTATACTCAAGGTGACATCTTGAGGAAATTATTACTAGATTTAATAGAACTATCATATGAATATTATATGAAAGACAAATGTATTGTCATCTACATGATACATGAATTCTTTGTTGATGGAAAGTTTATACTCAACCATGAAAACATAATTGTGGACATAAAGAGTTAGCAAAATGAAGCTTCAATGGAAAATCTATCTTTAAAATAATTGCTCTTTCATTTTTTTTAGAATTTCAATTGTTCAATTCATTGAATGCACCCTTACACCTACTTGTATTCTACACTGCAGGAATATTGGAAAAATTGAACTACACGAATATTGGAAGACTTGGATATAGATATAGACAGGTCAAAAAGACCATATATAAAGGCATATTTGTAACATGTTTTATTATCCAACTCCAAAAAGGTGGAAGAAAAGTAAATTGGAAATTTTTTTGTAATATATATTTTTCCAACATAGAAATACTTCAATCTTTCAATGAGAAAACAATATAAATGTTGACATAATGTAGTAACTGATTTTAAAGTGCCATATAGCTAAATTTTGTGACCAGTAATGAATCTCTCAACATTTTTATACTATTACTAGAAGTATTTTTATATTATTGTTAGAAGTGTGATTTGCAGTAGCATAAACGTATTTCTCATTTTAACATTTTTGGATATGGATACAGTTATCTTAATTGTTCTCTATAATTCTTAATTGCAAATGTAAGTGTTACTTTTGCTTCTAAACTGAGTATATCAACCTTGTCAATTACATCTACAGTTGTTATTCTATAAATGTCAAAACATCTAATAGGATTGAACTAGTTCTTTTGTTTTGGATTAGGCTAAAGATATATCTAGAAATTTGCAACAAGACAATTGTAACAATTCAAAGCACTGAATTGTAACAATGCAATTCATACATTAAAACAAATTTAGATTATTACATTAAAACATTTCAATGAGGTAAGTATAAGCCACTTTGCTGCTAATTTTACTTGCTCATATTTTTAAAATTATATTTATATTCAATATAAATATGCATGTGTTTTACATATTTTTTCTTCGAAATCTCATTTTTTATGGAAAATATTTCTATATTATCGACTCATAGGTATGTAAAATATATAGCCATAGCTAATTCTATAAAAATAACATTAAGATCAACTCATGTATAGCTTCCAATTTGACTCAAATAAATGACCTACTCCTCATAAGCATTTAGGAGAGTGGTTTTGTTGATCAAGTAACTCTTAGTAACTAAAATGCATATATATGTAACATTTGTGATATTTATATCATCCTATAGTTTCGTTACATTTAAAATCATAACTAGCATACCATGTAACATGTGAATAGGAATGTCAAAGTTATTCCATGAAGGAAATGCAACATGAAGTGAGGAGTTTGTGTTATTATCTGTGCTGCAGGTAAGGTATATTGTAATCGATAAGTTGTTGACCTCATATTAACATAGATTTGACCAAAAATTTATTCATTGTAGCATAAGGTAAACATTATAATATAAATTTATAGTTTTATAAACATAATATAATTACAATTATCTTATATCTAAATGGCTTACACCTTATTTTGTAATAATGGAATGTAATCATAGCACTTGTACAACAGATGTTATTTTAATATATTGGCTATGGAGACCAATAAATATTAATTTATTGCATGTGTAATATCCCTTTTCCACATAAAGAAGCTGTTGATCACTAATTATCAATGCTTCATCCCCTGGCTTCCTCAATCTCCTTCTACTAGACCTTTTCAAAACCCACAGGCCGTCGATCATCGGTTTCAGTTGCTGCATCCTCCTCCTTATAAATGACAAGGGATGAGACCCAAAAGACAATTTTTGCATCGAAGAGGTGCATTCTACAGCCTAGTAGGGGAGAGACATGTAACTCCTTCCGTGCTCATTCTAGAGTTGACACATGTCTTTTATAAAAAAATAAAAAAATATTATTAAAAATAACTTGTTGGCTTAAATTAAATTTAAATTATTTAGAATTGCATACATATAAAAAAACATAAATTAGATAAACTAAAACCATAAACATTGGATTAAAAATTTCCACTCTAAAAAAGGGTTTGCACCTTGAGATATTTGATCCCTCTCGGTGCTTGGTAGATCCCCTTTTAGATGGATCTATGTTGATGTATGGTACAACCATTGTGCATAACCTATTATTGTAAAGCTACTTTAATTGAGATGGTCATGTAGCTTTAATTATAACTTTAATTGGTGGAGTTTTTATTTTTATTTTGTAATTTTTTATTAATAAACAAAAATATTATAAAACTTTATTTTTAAGATAATTTATGAAATATATTTTAAAATTATTTTAATTTTTTATCATTTTTTATTTTGAATTTAAGACTTAAAAACCTTTAGACTTATTTAAGCTATTCCATTAAACTTATAAATAAACAACTATGATTACAAGCAAACTTAAATTTATATAAAAAACTTAAATAAATAACCATTTACAAGAGATTTTTAAATTACTAATGTAAAAGTTATTATTTTTGTTAATGCATAGTTTTATGCAATTTAGCTGTCTTTAAACTAAGCTGCAAGGACTAGCTACTACACTATCAATAAACATGTTTATTCACATATTTCTCTATATATGCACTCTAATTTGAGATATAATTGAAAAATGTTACACCACAAGAGCAACCTACAATAAATGTAGAAGAATTTACTTTAAATATATTCAACATAAATATGAAACTCAAAATATTAAAATCGATTGTTTTTCTAGTTGTTTTCTTTTGTTTTCATAAAGAATGTACAAACATAGAAACACAATTTCCCCTAAAAATAGGAATATAAATGTAAATCCACCCACTTCCTTAGTTAAATAATTTGTTGCTTTATCATGAGTCCTAAACTTGACTATGCTTACCTCATTGAACCCCACCACTTCTCTAATGTAGTGGAAGTTCACTTTGATATGCTTAAATGTGATGGATGGAACTTGGAATTCTTTTCCAAAGTAATTGCACTCTCATTTTCATAACAAATAGGCATGGGACTATCTTCAAAAGTACAATATCTCTACATATTTTTGCAACTAGATGACTTCCTTGGAACCCTCTAAAGTGGCAATGTGCTTTGATTTTGTACTAGAATGGCAGACTTGTTGCCAATTACTCTTACAACTCATAGCTCCTTCAAACAACATAAATATATATGCACTAGTGGAATTTGTAGTGTCCACATCACCTACCTAGTCAACAACATCAAACCCATGCATTTGAAACTTCTTGCTTCCATATCCTTGCTAGTGAATAATATAGTGAATGCTTCCAACAACTGCACTAGTCTATGATACTTTTCCATCTTGTCTTTCTCTTATTTTCTTTCATAACACATGTTAGTTGTCAAACTCATTTCTAGTTGAAATCAAGTGCAAGATGATTTACGTATATCCATCCTAAAGAGACCGAATATGCTTTCCACATACTTTCTTTGGTTGATATACAACTTCTTGTTTTGGTAGTCTCTTTTCACCTCAATTACCATATAATAGTGCAACTGACATAAGGAATTATTGTTAAAACCATGTGACAATTGGGACTTAGTATCCTTGAATAGATTCTTATAATCACTAATCAAAATATTAGGGTGCTTTCTTGAAGTTGATGGACCTTTTAGATGTAATTGTAGTTCTGTGAAACACGCTTCAACTTTGTAAAAACAAAACATATGCACGTTCCTTAATGCTAGCACTGTAGGATCTTGATATTGACAGGTCAATTGATACATAGGCTAGGCAGAAAGAAACATGCACACATTTTGTAGTTAGAAAACACACATGCATTTTGTAGTTACAAAACATGCACGCATTTTGTAGTTACAAAAAGCACTTGTGCTTTGTAGTTACAAAATGCATGCGTGTTTTGCAGTTACAAAATGCGCACATTTTTTATAAGATGTTATATACCCCTGAACTTCCATTCCTCCCTCCCCACATCCTCATCATCCCCCCTCTCTCCCCAACTCTTTCTCTTCCTCTCCCTATCTTCTTTCCTCCCACCCTCTATATATCCCTCAATAACTTTCTCTCCCTATCCCTCCCTTCCTAACCATCACTATCCCCCTCTAACTCTATCTCTTTTGTACTCCTCCACCTACACCTAACCCCCTAACACCCCCCACCTCTCTCA
>LPNX011136225.1:607262-740680 GCA_001517045.1 Pseudotsuga menziesii | reverse complement strand
CTCCCCCAATCCCATAACACCCTTTCCTCTCTCTCACACACTCTCACTATCCCTAACCTCCCCTCTCTTATTCTCCCTAGCCATAACCACCCCCCCAACCCCCCTCCTCCCCCTTAACCCTAAGGTAATTTTGATGCCTATAACATCACACATGTATTTTATCTCTACAAAATCTCTACGCATTTGAGCTCTACAAAACATGGACACATTTTCTAGAGATAAAACACACATGCACATTTTGTAGAGATAAAACACATGCGTTTTGTAGAGCTAAAATGCACATGTGTTTTGGTTTTCATGGCACCCAGATAGGTGGGGAAGAGAAATTTGAATTTTAATGAAATGCGCTTGCATTCCTTACCATTTAAAAGTAGCCTTGTCACGTGTTTGGGTGGCATCCCTTTGGCATCCCTCTTCCTGTGTGTTTGCTTCCGAGGTAGCTTTGGGTTAACCAAACACATGCTATGGAATATGGTAATCAATAGTTAATGGGGAATTTCATCCATTTTCTCAATATGCTTGTGTTTTATCACTCATTACAATATGCTACACACAATCATTTTTTTATGAAATTTGAGACCCATATAACATTTTTTCTGCATATTCCAATTTGTAATTTTTTAAATATTATTTTTTTCTATTTTTCTATTTTTAAATATTATTTTTGTTCTATTTTTTTGTAATTTTTTAATAATATTTTTTTAAATATAATTAAATATATTTTTTTCTATTTTTCTTATGTCATGCGTCTTTTCCCATTAACCTTAGGTACATGCATGTAATCCCCACACCTAAAACCTCAAGATGTGAAATAAAGGGCTTCTCTCCACTCCAAGCTTATTTTGGTGTGGTGTCACCCAAATTGAACTAAAGGTTCTATTGGTCAAACAGGTTGTTGTAACAACTACTTCAACCCAAAATATTTTTCTCAAACCAACATTTGCTTTCATTATCCATACTTTGTCCATCAAGGTTTGATTAACCTCTTATGAATATGTGGGGTGGATTTCTACCTTGCAATACCATGAGATTTGATCCTAACCACCATTGTCACCTCTCAAAGTCTTCACCTTCTTCACACTTTGACTTTCAGCCAAGATCATAAAGCTCTTAAAAGCTTCAAACACATCACTTTTCTTCCTTCTAAAGTAAACCCATGAATATCTTGAGAAGTAATTAATGGAAGTGATAAAATGGTGGGATCTTCCAATGAAGACCTTGTCCATAGGTCCATACACATCATAACACAATAATTCAAGAATCTCTTGAGCTTTGTTATTACTCAACGAAAATTGCCCTTTTCTACTTTTGAGCACACATGCCTCACAAAACTCAAAAGAGTATTTCAAATCACCAATTACATAGACAATCTCTTTAGTGCACATCTCTCGTAAGTTCTTTCTACCAATATTTCCCTTCCAACAAAGATAAACATGATGTTTAATTTCTTCAATGCAGTTATTGATTTATCATTTTTCATCGATACTACAATGCCACTACCTAGGACTTAAGTAGTCATATCCAGCTTGTACAAAGTTCCAAGCCGAGGACCCTTGGCCAAAACCATGTCCCCTTGAACCAATAAAGAATAGTGATACTATTGTATCAACACCTGTATCAATCATTTGGATGACAGAAAGTAAATATCATTCTGGAATCCCAACATAAGGCACACACTGGGAATATGCCTCATGGATCCATAGTTGTATTGGAATTTTACAATGGTATGTTTGATAATTTGATAACTAAGATTATATTTAGGAAATATTTTTCCTCCATGTGATTCTTCATGAGTCACACACCACTCTCTATGAGGACTTATATGGAAGGAAGCTTCTAAATCAATCAACCATGAGGCCTCCTCATGGGAATTGGTTAACAAACATGGCAAAGACAAATACATGTTGCCTTCACTACTAGAAATCTTAGCTACTAAATCCTCCTTATTTGCTTCTTCCCCCTTCGAAGGATCAACCTTACATTCAATCGTCTTGTGTACTCCTTATTGGCACCTCCAATGAGTCAAGTCTTGCTACTTCCTAACTTTAAACTAACATATCTTCCTTTAGATCTAGATTCCTCCCGCTAGATTTTTCATCATTTCATTCCTTAGAGTGCTCCTAGTTATGAAAGCTTCTTAACCATGTTTATTTAAGAAGTTATTCACATTGTTTCCTCCTGCAACGAATTACCTATAGTCTCATCCAACCCAAGATTTTTTACCTTTGTATCCTTGTTGATGACAACTATTAGATTCTTCCAAGAACTTGGAAGACTACATAACAAGGCTATCATCATTCATTGTTCTTTACTTTGTCATCAATGGCCTTGAGCTGATTAAATTAGGCATTAAAGGAATCAAGGTGGTCAATAACCTTATTGCCATACTTCATCTTTAGAGTCTACAACTTTCATTGGAACATCAAATTCATGAGGTATTTAGCCTCATACAATGAGTTGAGTTTGTCCCAAAGGTTATTTTTTGTAATTCCCCCCTACACATTCATTAACAAATAATTGGATAGATCATAGGATGCATTAAGGCCAATCAAGTCAATAGCCTTATCATTCATCTTGTTCCAATCCTCTTACTGCACAACTTCATTGTATCAATATTTATGTCCTATGTGACAATTTCCTTATGCTCTCTATTAATAAACAAATATTCCATATTCAACTTTCCCAAATTGAAGAAATTGAAGTTATGGACATTTCCTTTCTCAATATTTGAATGTCTAGATGTCATTTATCCTACCATAGATATATGTATAGACTTTGATTCAAGCTCATTACCTCAAAAAACAATTATTATAACACCACACACTCTTCAATTTGAATTCATTTCTATGGACACTTCTATTTATCTAAATTTAGAATCAAGACATTAATAACCCAAGACTCCATCAACATAGTAGTTTTCTATAACTCTAATATCAATTAGTAAATCACAAGAGAAACCTACAATTAATAAAAAATAATCTACAACACAAAGATATTTAATATAAACATTAAATTAAAAATAAATTAGAAAAATATAACTATAAAGAAGAAAAAATAAATTTCCACTTATAAATTATTATTATTATAAACAATTTATAAACATAGAAACAATTGGAACTCAAATTAAAAATACATTTATAACATTATTAGCTATAAAACATTAACAAATACAAATTAAAATACATTTATAACATTATTGGCTATAAAATATTAAAAAATACCAATTAAGAATACATTTATAACATTATTGGCTATAAAACATTAAAAAATACCAATTAGATTTCTCTCTACTTTCTATAAACAATTGAGAATTATCAATTACATAAATGATTTACAATATCTTAACCAAACAAAATTAATTTTATTTTTTGAAATTACATTATAATAGATTTCATAAAAAATATATAAAATTCAAATCTCTTTTAAACACAAATTAAACTATATTAAAATTATAAAACTCAAATCTCTGTCATAAACACTTATATTAATATAAAACAATTCAAAATTACTTATAAAAAATCATATAAATTTGCATATAAAAAATAAAAAATCATATAAATTTACATATAAAACTTTTCTACTTCCATAAACACTAATAAAATTTATAAAATTTACAACAGCATTAGCATTACCTAGGAACGATGTTTCTAAATCATGTAATAATTAGGTAGAAACGATGTAATAATGTATAAAATTTACAACAGCATTAGCATTACCTAGGAATGATGTTACTAAATCATGTAATAATTAGGTAGAAATGATGTAATAATGTGGATGGGAAGCAAAGAAACATTACCCAGAGGGAAGCAAAGCAACAACATCCTTTGGTCCTCCCATGTCTTTCTCATGCAAAGGATTGAAATGGCCGGTTGCTTAAATTCTGCAGAGAACTCCCTGATTAAATCAGATAAAGCTATGCGACATAATGATCAATGAAGAGCTTATTAGAAAATAATCAGCAGGATGGGCCATTGCCATTGTGTCTCACAGGGTTCCACTCCCATAACTTGTCCGAGCAAGTTGGCAAACAGGCACCATATGTTAAAGCGTTAGCTAGAACCAGGTAAGATGGATTATTTTTATACAGATCTTCTGTCATGGCAAGTTGATCTGGTGCTGTCGGACATGACATTAAACATGTAGTAGTCAAAGATAGCTCAAGGTCCTCATTTAAAGAAATAGGCCAACTGACAGTACTCCAAACATTTTTACCCTCGCTGTAAATGCGTTCGTGAATGTTGCCTGACTGATCTGGGACTCCGTACTCCATATGAGCTCTGAATCTTTCGTCCTCCGTTGCTGCTTTGGGCATTATTTTTATATCGGTGGGCGACTCTTCGAGGTTAACGATTTCGTCTTTACAACAGGCTTTGATCTCTGAATTACAAGATTCGACCGTTGTTCTAGGGTTGCTGCATGCCATGTAGGTCTGACACTGGTGCATGCTAGCCCAGTCCTGCATTGCCACTGAGAAAGATAGATCGTGATTTTCATTAACTGATAGTGTTTCATTTTCGATCTCATCCTGAATTATTTTTGCAGCTCGCAGGCGTTTTTCCTCGGACCCTCCTGGCCTTTTGTACACACGGCAAAGGGAGAGTTCGTTCTGCCAAAATAGATTAAAGTTACTCAGACTTAGATATGTCCTTACAATCAGGAATGGATCCTCTCCATATTAGAATTATAAATCCATCGAAACCTTGGATGGATTGGATTAAGTTAAGAAAGGTTAAACATCAAATAAATAGATTGTTCAATATTTAACATATAAAAAATTATTTGAAAGAAGGAACCTGTATATTATTATTTTTGAAAGCAATGTTTCCGATTACAACATAATTGAGTCAATCATAAAGGATACTCAGAATATGAGAAAGTAATGAAGGATAGGATCATCTTAATCCTAAATAGAATATTTAATATATAAAAAAAAGTTATTTGAAAAAAAGAACTTCTGTATTATTTTTGAAAGTAATATTTCGGACTACAACATAAGGGATACTCAGAACATAAGAAAACAATGAAAGATCAAAGGGCCATCTTCATCATAAATAGATGATAGGAAGGTGAACTAATCTAAATTTAATTATAATTTTTATGCAACTGTTTATTTTTATTTTTCACCAATCAAATTTTCAATTCACAATAATCTTTATATTCTGTTAATAAAGCTAAAAAGTTAAAATGATTTATATACTTAATTATCTAAATAAAATTATATAGATTTAAAAAAAATTAAAGTGAGGATAAATGTCTTTATATTCTGTTAATAAAGCTAAAAAGTTAAGATGATTTATATACTTAATTATCTAAATAAAATTATATAAATTAAAAAAAAATTAAAGTGAAGATAAATGTTTAAAGATTATTAAATACTTATTTAAGGTGGTTTGGTTTTCAACTTCCATTTATGATGATGACTATCCTCAGTACCAAAGGATTATCTTTAATATCAATTTAAAATCGAAAGAAAAGTTATTCTCCAATAATTGCATAAAGAGCTAAATTTTCAATCCACTTTTTAAGTCCATTCCGCATGCAAAGCTCCCTTGCATTCTTCCTCTAAGATGCAAAAGTTTTCTCCATTATTCTAAGTTTGTTATTTTGTATTTGTTGGACAAAAAGGATCTTCCTAAGGGAGATTAAACATGCTTTCCTTTCAATCCATCATCTCCAAGATAACACCATTGTAACAAGCTATCAATTTCAAATCAAGAGCAAAGTTATTATCCAAGAATTGCATGGAGAGCTCAACTTTCAATCCACTTTTTACCTCTAATTGGTATGCAAAGCTCTCTTGCCTTCTTCTTCTAAGTTACAATCTTGAGTTTTCTCCATTGTTCTAAGTTTGTTATTTTGTATTTGTTGGACAAAAAACATCTAGTAAGGGAGATTGTTGGCTTTCTTTTCAATCCATCACCTTCAAGATGACACCATTGTAACAAGCTTTATCATTGAGCAATCATCATTTAGTTTGGCATACTATTGCTCTTTTATTTTGTTTAGCACTTGTATAATTTATAAGTTTTTTTTTTATATCCAAGATAGAATTACTACCCATCCTTGTGGCTATTTTTCTCTCAAAAGTATTTATGACAATTCTATTGTGGCCATAAACTAAAATATGATAAGATTTACTATCTTAAAAAACAATATTTTGTCATATTATATATTCAAATAAAACAAATATTTCAACCTAACAACTCACATCTAAATTATAATTAGTTTCTAGAATCATATTAACATTATATTTATTCAAACCTATACAAAATCAAATCCTAAATTAACTTAGTCTCATATTAACATAGTTATCAAAATCAAATACTAAACTAACTTAGCCTCATACTAACATCTGTATCAAAGCTTATAAGAAATCAAATCCTTATATCACAAATTCTTTATACAAAAGATTTACCAAATCCTTATGCCCTAAACTTCCAAACTCGCAAGACATTTATCAAATCCTTCTCCCCTCAACTTCAAAGTTTTTGCTTGTGCCCATGAAACTTTTGTGATTGAAAAATGATTCCTCTCTGCGTTTTGACGATAACTTTAAACAAACACTTCAAAAAAGGTTTTGTGGACATGAAACTTTTGTGATTAAAAAATGATTCCTCTGCGTTTTGACGATAACTTTAAACAAACACTTCAAACATTTGTGATTAAAAAAAATTAATTCCTCTCTGGGTTTTGACGATAACTTTAAACAAACACTTACATTCAATTAAAACTTTAAACAAACACTTAACTTTAATTTAATTAAGGTTACAAACCCTAAGAACTTCAAGCCAGATTGTAAGAACATAGAGGTGCAAGAAATGTGAATTAGGTCTATACAGATCTGCTGCATGCTTTTGGATCACCGCCTCTAAGCATATAAAGTAATTGAGCTTATGAATAAATACCTTCTGAATTTTTTGGGTTTCGACCTGTGGCAGCCTATATTCGTTCATAATCCAGCTAGTTCTCTTCCCCTTTGGCGCTTTTCCTTTATAAAATACCAGAGTTTTCTTCAAGCCGATGCAACGAGAAACTTCACCGTGAATCATCCGGTCGGCGCCTGTAGCTTTCCAATACCCAGACGCCGTAACTCTGTTAGGTCGATCTCCACTCCTATACTTTCTATCACGCTGCACGTAAAAGAACCACTCATTCTCTCCAAGGGAAGCGAAAGCTGTGGAGTTCAAGATACAGCTAATTAGGTTATAAAGGTTATAATGGGAGACTACAGTTTGCTTGTCTAGATTGCTGATTCCTTTTTTCCAAGGGTAATTAGGTTATAAAGGTTATAATGGGAGACTACAGTTTGCTTGTCTAGATTGCTGATTCCTTTTTTCCAAGGTACAGTTTGCTTGTCTAGATTGCTGATTCCTTTTTTCCAAGGGGCAAGGAGCAAAGTCAATAGTTAACTTTGCTTTAGTTTGGATGGAGAGAATCAGCAATCAAGATTTAGGTGAGGTTAGGTTATGATGAGAAACTACAGTTTACTTATATAGATTAATGTTGTTGATTTTTGTTTTCCAACTGACGAGAAATAGAGTCAACAGTTACAGTTAACTCTGCTCCAAAGAGCTCTTTTTGAGGGAGAGAATCAACAATCAAGATAGTTTTTCATTCATTAATGCTTCAAGAAGAAAAAGTATAAAAAATTTAAATGAATGAATTAAACAGAAGTAGTGGGTATGAATATGTATATGGAACCTGGAAGCTCCCAGGGGTCGTATCGATAGAGATCGACTAAGGTAATAAGTTCAATATTGAAGTGCTTTCCCTCCACTTTTCTGCGCAGATAAAACTCCACAAGTTCTTCTTCTGTAGGATGGAATCTGAAGCCTGGCATGAGGACATCCTGGTCATGCTTGAAGCTGCTTTCAACGGCTTTCCACTCTTTGTCTTTCACACCGCCGGAAGACGTGGGCAGATTCAACGCTGGGAAAATCATTGCAAACCCTAAAATTCGGAGATAATTTTACACAAAGCACTGAAACAAAAGTCCTTCTGAAAACTGGGATAAATATATGATATAATCCCTCTCTAAATCATTAGAAACCCTAAAATTCGGAGATTATATTACACAAAGCACTGAAACAAAAGTCCTGAAAACTGGGATAAATATATGATATAATCCCTCTCTTTTTCTCCATTATATATAGACATCATGCAGAACTAGTGCATAGATGTTCAATGTAGTCGGAGAGCTTTCCCGAGATGCCAAGAAATTGACAAATCAATAAATGTCGGCGTGAATCGGGGGTCCCTAATTCGAATTACAGCGACGCACGGCGTGGTGTAAATTGCAAATGGTTTGGGCCCATAGAAAGATCTACACAACACTCTGCGCCATCATTTAACAACTGACAATGACCACAGTGACAAGGTTTGGCTTGCAGTACGCTGACATAGCCATCTGCATACGACACAATTTAGTAGACTCCAAAAATCGTGGACCATCTCTCTTGCAGCGTCCTTCTCTCCGAGAATGTTCAGGCACTACCAGCCATCGGAAATTGCAACAGTCAAAGGAGACCCGTGACACAACGTCAGTCAACTGGTATGCGTGCGGTACACAAATAAAAATTTAGCAAACCCTAACCCTAACCCTGAGCAAATTGCTATTTAGCCAGATTGAATCACTTTTGTTATAAAAATATGGAAACAATCAATCACCCTCCCTTCCTTCTGAATATTATGGACAAAATTATACTACCTTTTGGTAAGCGCAGTGAATTTAAGGCTTGGAAGCATCTGCAACTACTTCCACCGACTACATTTATCGTCCTTAACCGCCACTTTGCTCCGCCCCACACAACATGAATTTAACTTTTTTTTCAAGTTGGTCTGTCACTGTTAATGCTATCTCTATCCATCACCTACAGCCAATGTGTAGCTTTTTCCTTCATGCATTTAATGAAAATCACACTCCTTATTACGGAGACAGACACATGACTGTGTTCTCCAAACATATATTTGATTCTTATCTACAAGATAGGAGAGGCTTGTCTCAAAGAGATTTGAACTTTTGAACAGGTACTAGTATTTTTTTTTTAATATTTTTTTATAATGACAAAAATGTTTATTAGAAAAAAATATGACTAATAAGTATTACTTTTTTATTAATGTGTTGAATAAATTTACAAGCCTAAATTTAAACATATATTATAGAGAAAAACATTAAAATAAAAGGTATATGTTTAAATTTAAGTCTATCTGTCTATTCAATTGCATTAATAATTTTAATAATATGATTGTTGAACTCACATCTCTACAAAGTATAAATAGAAATAACATTATTTAATTAATTATAATATAATACTTAATTAAACCTTTTTTTTTAATTTTAATAATTTTTTTTATAATGAATAAAATGTTCATTACAAAAAAAATAATTAATAAAATAAAATTATTTTAATTTTTAACATAAGTCATTTTAAAAATTCAATCTATATAAATTCACTAAAAATAAGATAAATATATATTATATTTATAAAATATATTTACAATTATATCAATCTCAAAAGTTTTGAAAATTTTGAATCTAAGCTTTTAAATTATCACAAATCCCTTCACACCATACCTTTTTGAATTCCATTCCTTATACTTAAATAAATTGAAAATGCTAAAAATTAAAAACTTAATACAATGAAGCATAAATCTTATTTTCAAAGTAAATCTTATTTTCAAAGTATGTATTATTAGATTATTTTAAATTACAAAAAAATAAATTAAGACTTCAAATTTTAAACTTATAAATTCATTCTGTACTTTTAAATTCTAGAATAAAAATATTTAGTTTAAAAAATTCTAAAAATAAATCCTTCATTATTTAAAATAAAATAATTTTAAAATTTTTAAAAATATATATATCTATTTAAAATGTAATATTTTTAGTTTAATTTTTTTAAAGAAAATATCTTATAAATACAAAAACTTATATTTTAAAATTTTGAAATATAGGTGTAACCTTTCAAAAGGTTAAAGTGATATTCATTATTCATTATTATAAACAACTTTAATTTTAAATTTGAAACATCATATTTCTTATAATAACATGAAAATAAAGTTTAATAGGTAACTATGAACTCAGAGTCTCAACATAATTTTTTTTAATGTTAATTAAGTAGTGTGTAGCTTCAACATTCATTTAAAAGATTAATAAGTCACAAATTTGTTTGGAATGATTTCTTTGTTTTTGTTTTATAAAGCTTAATATTCACAATGTAGCCATTATCTTATGACATTGAAGTAAAAAATATTATAAACCTTGATTTATCATTATATATAAATAGTAATATTATACTTATTCTCTTATATATTAATAATTAATAAATAAGTTGAATCGCTAGAAGCTACATATTAAGAATTAACTATTTTAGTCGAAATTCTACTTTTAATTTTAAAACTATGGCTCTATTAAAGGCAAAGAGATCAAATTCTCTTAAGATGCAAACCTTTTTTAATTTACAAAAATGTCTAATAAGTATTTAAGTAATTTTAAAATAGCCCAAATATTAGTACACGAATGAGCTCTAACATTAATAGTCATATAATCAAATAGTTTTCCAAAAAAATGTTTTAGTGGTCTTTCTTTAAAACTAATAATGGATATTAAGACTACTTAATGAGTAAAATAATCCATATAAAATTTTAAAATTTAGATTTTTAGAATAAATTGGAATTTGAAAAACATTTTACTATCAAATGAATATTTTAAACATTTATCCAAATGTTTTTGAGAAATGACTTGTTTTTTAGTATAGCTAAACATTAACATTTGCATGTTAGGGTTAACCTTGACTTGGTAATGAGCAAGTATGTAAGTGGTTTAAGGCACATAAAGAACCTTATAAATATGGTTGTAATATTCCATTGTAATGTGCCAAAGTGAGCAGGAGAGATGCTCTTGGTAGCCTTGGCCGACCAATAGTAAATATATTATTGAAGGTTGATTTTTTCCTACTGGGTTTTCAAAGGTAAATCCAGTGTTGAAATTTTAAATTGAAATTTGATATATAATTCCATAAATGTGTTTTACAATTTAGCTAATTTAAAATTAAATTTTATATGTTCTTGGTTTTATAATTTTTTTTTTTAGTACTCAAGTAAATTGAATTTTACTACTAATATTTTACTACTCACTTTGTAAGATTGTGAGTATTGCCCTAATATGGTTGTATATTTATATGAGTATAATGTTTTTTTATTTTTTATTTTTTAATTATAAGCAAACATGTTCCAAGTTAGCTTTACACACTGGACACATCTCTCCCACTTGAGTTTTAGAAAGCGCTTCTTTTGCACCCTTTTTTATTTACAAAAATGTCTTATAAGTATTCCTACTTGGGAGAGAAATGGTCGACTTGCTTAAATGATTACAAAATAGGGTAAATATCAGTAGAAGATAATCAAATAGTTTTCCAAAAATTGCTTTACTTGTCTTTCTTTATAACTAATAATGAATATTAAGAGTAATTAATGAGTAAAATAATTTCTATATAAAATTTTAAAATCTAGATTTCTAGAATAAATTGGAATTTGAAATTTTTTTTACCATCAAATGAAGATTTTTAACATTTATCCAAATGTTTTTGAGAAATGACTTGTTTTTCTCTATAACTAAAAATGAACATTTACATGTTCTAGGGTTAACCTTCACTTGGGAATGAGCAATGATATAAGTGGTTTAAATCACATGGTTTTAGTGGCCCTCCGTTTCTTGATAGTTGTATTTGCATTTAAAGAACCTTATAAATATAGTTGTAATATTCCATTGTAATGTGCCAAAGTGAGCAGGAGAGATGCTCTTAGCCTTGGCCCACCAATAATAATTTATTATTGAAGGTTTGTTATTGTACTAGATATTATTTTGTAAAGTCAACGAAATTTTAAATTGAAGTTTGATATATAATTACATAAATGTGTTTTACAATTTAGCTAATTTAAATTTAAATTTTATATGTTCTTGGTTTTATAATTTTTCTTTTTACTACTCGAGTCAATTGAATTTTACTACTCACTTTGTAAGATTGTGAGTATTTTCCTAATATAGTTGTATATTTATACCAAGGGCTGAGAGGGATAATGTTCTCTTGAGGTGCAAACCCTTTCTAAGTTACAAAAATGTTTAATTGTGCAAAGATAGATCTATACTAGTTTATTACTATTTAGCTATCCATCTTAACTATGCCTCTACTAGTTTATTACTATTTAGCTATCCATCTCAACTATGCCTCTACCAAGAGCTCACAGGGATAATGTTGTCTTGAGGTGCAAACCCTTTTAATTTACAAAAATGTCTAATTTGTATTCCAACCTCAGAGGGAAATGGCCAAATCGCTTAAGTAATTTCAAAATAGGGAACAGATCACTATAAGAATGAGGTGAGTAACATTAATATTCATATAATCAAATAGTTTTCCAAAAATTGCTTTACTTGCATTTCTTTAAAACTAATAATGAATATTAAGAATAGTTAATGAGTAAAATAATACATATAAAATTTTAAAATCTAGATTTTGAGAATAAATTGGAATTTGAAAAACATTTTACCATCAAATGAAGATTTTAAACATTTATCCAAATGCTTTTGAGAAATGACTTGTTTTTCTCTATAACTAAAAATGCTTTGACCTTGGTTGGGAGGTTTGGAAGGCGTAATTATAATGTTGAATCTCTGCATGGGTGGGCTGTAAAGACTTGGAATGAGATTATTAGCATTTGTCCTGAGATTTATATTCTTCCTAGGGGTTGGATAGCTTTTAAATTTTCTTCAGTGGATGAGGCTGATAGGATCCTAGCTGGTGTTTGGAAATGGGACAACGATGGCCTACTTATCAAAAGGTGGACACCCTTATTTGATCCGCGGAAGGAAAGGTATGACCAAGTTCCTATCTGGGTCAAACTCCCAAATTTACCTTTTGAATTCTGGTCTGCTGATTTTTTCAGGCTTGTTGGGAATACTTTGGGAACTCATTTGGAAACTGATTTTACTTATTTAAAATCTGGGTTTTGCTGCATAGGCCAGGTTCTAGTCCTATTAGATTTTTGTCTGGGTTTACCTGCGGAGCTGGTCATTAAAAAGGGTAATAGTGATTTCTTTCAGCCATTGGATTATCTGGGAATCCCTTTTAGATGCTTCAGATGTCATGAGTTTGGACATCTGCCTAATGATTGCTCTCTTCCATTTAATAAACATTCATCTTCCAATGTCTGGAGAGTCAAAAAAGATGGGACTCAAACTGCAGCAAAGGCTGGAGTGTCTATGGATGAGAATTTGGATCTGCACTGAATATCTCATGATTTTGAACCATTAGCCAATCTTAAACAGTTAAGTATTTCTAATTCTTTGGACGTTCTTGATAAAACTCCAGTTCTGAACCTTTCTACTGAGGCCTTATCTTCTTCTGTTCCGAATTGGTCTTTGAAGGATCTGGGTTTTGTATCTCCTTGTAAGGCAATTTTTAGAAAGGGATATAATCTTCGATCGTGTTCTAAATCTGTTCAGGAGACTACTCGGCCTGTCAAGGATAAACCAGGGAATCATGTAATAGCTCAGGATCTGATTGGGGATGAAAATGTCTTACATCCTGTAAAGAGAAGTGTTGGGGTGCTTAGAGCAATTTCCCATAACAAGGTTTCTATATGATCCTTATGTCCTTAAATGTTAGGGGTTTGGCTAGTCTTCCCAAGAAACTAGCAGTTAAGAGACTTATCGATCAACATGCAGTTGATGTTATTTTTATTCAAGAAACGATGATTGAGGGGTGTGGTTTGGTTCAAGACTTGGAATTTTTGATTCATGGATGGCAGTTCATCTCGGTGGATGCTATGGGCCAATCGGGTGGACTTATTTTGGGATGGAAGTCTTGTAATTTTCTTTTTCATAATGCCTGGCCTATGAAAGTAGGGTTGTGTGCTGTTTTATTTTCATTTGATTTACATAAGGAAATATCCTTTGTTAATCTTTATGCACCCTATCAGGATAGGGAATCTTTCTGGAATAACTTGATCAAGTCGGACTGCTTCAGGGTTCCTTATTTAGTTTTTGGAGGTGATCTTAATTTTTCATTGGGACTTTCCGAAATCTGGGGGGTTAATGCTCAAGTAGATCCATTAACTAATTTCTTTCACAATCTGCTGGACAGTATGGGGATTGTTGACATTAACTCTTTGGTAGCTATTCCTTCTTGGAGTAACCGTAGAGTTGGTTCTGAGGGTATTTGCAAAAGATTGGATCGTGTGTTAGTCTCGGCTGATTTCCTAGATTGTGATTTCCTTCTTAAACAATGGATTGGGTGTGGAGGTATATCTGATCATCAACCTGTCTTCCTGCAAATTTCTTCTCAGACTTCTAAGGCCCATAGTCTGTTCAAGTTTAATGCAGGATGGCTGGATCATATTGATTTGGTTGATACCTTAAAATATTCTTGGGTTCCTTTTGATGTTCGATCTGCTTTATCTCCTGCTGCTCAATTCAGTGAGAATATTAAATGAATTAAAGTAATTGCTACTAAGTGGTCACTGAATAAAAAAGCTCAAAACATTAAAGATTTGGTTGATATTGAATATGAACTGAAAAGATTTCATGATAGACATATTTCTGGTATTTCATCAGTGGTTGATAAGGATTTATTGATTGAGATTGAATCTCGCAAGAGTGCTATTCTACTTTTCCGGGAAAAGGAGGCACGACAGAAAAGTAGGGCGTTATGGTTGAGGTGTGGTGATGATAATACTCCTTTCTTTCACAAATTTGCAGCTCATAGGAAATGCCGCAATTCAATTTGGAAACTATATGATGATTTTGGAAATCTTGTGGAAGGTTCTGAGGCTATTGCTGAGGCTGGGATTCAACATTTTGAAAGCCTTTTTAAAGAAGAAGCTGATCTCCATCTTCCAGAAATTGTTCATAGTGCTCCAGTCATTTCCCATGTTCTATTTCTGAGGATGAAAATGCTGAGCTTATGCAAGCCATTACTCTTAAAGATATCAAACATATTTTATCCATTAGCAAAAATGATAAGAGTCCTGGACCGGATGGTATTCCTGTTGAGGTGTATAGATGTCTGTTTGATGTTTTAGGTGAAGACCTCTTAAGAGTCATTGAATCGTCCCGAATAAGTGGCAATATTTCAGGTGCTTTTAACTCTACTTTTCTAGCTCTTATTCCTAAGATTGATAGTCCTTTATCCTTTGAGGATTTTCAGCCTATATCTCTGTGTAATTTTGTATACAAAATCATTGGTAAGATTATCTCGATCAGAATTAGAAAGGTGTTGAGTAGATGTATTTCTGGTAACAGTTTGGATTTTTGCCGGGAAGGCAGATACACGATGCTGTAGGTGTCATTCACGAAGGTATGCATTATATGCATGTTAAATCCGTAAAAGCTGTTATGATTAAGATCGATCTATCTAAAGCCTATGACCGAGTCAGCCGGGTTTATCTTCGGGTTATTCTTGCTAAAATGGGTTTCGCAGGAAACTTTATTGCATGGGTTATGAGCAGTCTTTCATCTGTCTCTTTCTCTTTGCTCATCAATGGTGTTGCAACTAATTTTTTTAAATCTAGTAGGGGACTCAGACAGGGGTGTCCTTTGGCACCACTTATGTTTCTTATTGTGGTTGAAGGCCTTGGGAGGGCTATTCTTCATGCTACTTTGCATGAGAGTTACCATGGTTTATCTTTTGGTAATGAAACAATATTAACTCATGTTCTCTTTGTTGATGACATCGTCATGGTTAATGATGGTTCTGAACTATCCCTCTCTACTCTTTATGAGATTTTACTGCATTTTTGTAAGGCATCTGGGATGCAAATAAATGCTAATAAATATTCTTTATACTACTCGTGTTTGGAAGATTCAGAAGTTATTACTTTACAGAATATCTTCAGTTTTCCTGTTGACAGAATTGAAAATGGTACATGAAGTACCTTGGGTTTCATCTTAAACCTTGCAGTTATCTTATTAGGGATTGGGATTGGCTGATTATTAAAGTTGAACAAAGGATTCAGAATTGGAGCTTCCGTTGGTTGTCCAAAGGAGGAAAGCTGATATTGATTAAAGTTGTTTTAGAGGCCATTTCAGTCTATTGGATGCATTTTTGGGTTCCTATGGGGATCATAGAAAAAATCAGAAAGCTTTGTTTTAACTTCCTTTGGTCGGGTAAACAGAACTCTTCTGGTTTACCTTGGATATCATGGAAGTTTCTTGCTATGCCTAAATATTTGGGTGGTTGGGGACTTAAAGTCCCTAATTTATTTGCCAAGGCACTAGCAGCTAAAAAGGTCTGGGATATCATTCATGGTTTGGGTTTATGGGTTAAGATAGCAATACAGAAGTATATTTATCCAATGACTATTATGGACTGGATAAGATCTAATGTTAAAAAGAAAAAGAATATCTCCATCTGTTGGAAAGCTGTTCTTTGGGATTTTGATCTCATTGGAAATTTTTTGGTCTGGAAGATTGGTTCTGGTAATGCTGTTCATATTGGTTTAGATCCGTGTGTGGGCTGTAAATGGAGATATGCTCTTCCTATTCCTATGATAGATAGATTACAATTGGCTGGTTTTCATTTTCTTTCTGATATTGGAATTCCTGGTATATCTGTTTTGATGTCACAAGAATGGTTATCTGCAGATTCTATGGGTTTTATAGAACCTCATGAGATTGCTGCTTGGAATGGATATATTGCCATTCTCAAGGCCAGCCATGTTAGACTTTCTAATGCAGATGATTGTCTTATTTGGAATTTATCAAAAACAGGCAAGTATTCACCTAAAGTGGGATATGCTGAACTTATTAATAGAGAAGTGGAATCGGTCTGGTGGTGGAAGGTCATATGGAAGATGAAGTGTCCTCTTAAATAAAAAAAATTCAGCTGGTTCCTTCTTTCTGGTAAAGCATTGACTTGGGATGTTCTATGCATGAGGGGTAGAGAAGGTCCTGGGAGATGCTACTTATGCAAACAAAATAGTGAATCCAATTTTCATATTGCAGTAGATTGCCCCTTTACTCAATCTATTTGGTCAATTATTGAGGATCATCTGAAACTCAATAATCTATGGATGGGTGATTCCCTGTCTGCTTGTTTTAAAAACTGGTGTTTTTTATCAGATGTGGGACTTATTAAATCCTTACCTATCATTGTACTCTGGTTCATATGGAAAGCAAGAAACAAATCTTGCTTTGAGAATCTTGACTCATCTCCTGCACAGGTATCAAGCTATAGCTTGGGTATGTTGAAGAATTTACCTCAGACCTTATATGTGGTCTCTATCAGATCAATATTTGTGGAAGAAATTGATCAAACTTATGCATGGGGTTATTTTGATGGATCTGCAGCTGGGGATCCAATGATTTGTGGGGCTGGAGGTATTTTGTTCATTTTTGACAGGCATTTTGTTCCCTTCAAAGCAGGTTTAGGTTTGGGCACCAATAATTTTGCAGAATTATGTGCACTTAAGCTTCTCCTTAGGCTGACTCGGAAGCATAACTTGGATAAAATTCAAGTTTTTGGGGACTCCCAGCTAGTTATAAATTGGGCATCTGGTAAGTATCAATTGCTAAATCTTGAACTAGCCATGATTCTTCAAGATGTTCACTATTTAGCTGATAGTCTTGATTATGTGTCTTTCAAACACATTTATAGGGAAAGAAACTTCAAAGCAGATACTTTGGCTAAGGCTGGTGGCAGCTTACTTGAAGGTTATTGGAGTACATGTGAACAGAGAGGGGAAGAAATTATAGAAACTTTTCAGGTATTCTAATATGTATCTGTGGGCTGACTAATTATGCAGTTTGTAGGACTGTATTTTGGTTGTTCTTGCATGACAGATTCGTATGACTACTATGCTGGAATTTTTTTGGAGATATTTCTGTTTGGAAATTCTGGATTATTTGATTCTGTTCCACCGTTGAGACATGATGCCTTAGCTGATATTTTATGCTTTTCTGCATAATTTTGGTGATTTCAAGCAACATAGTTAAGAGCTTGATAAGAGGGCTATTTGGCCTCTTCTTATATGGTGTTGACATGGATATGAACTTTATTTTCTCTCGATGGTCTGGAAATGGCCAATTTATTAGCCGCTGATTTTTTTTGCTCAGCTTATGAATTATCATTCATTTATGAGACCATTTCAGCCAGCTTGTTTTGCTCTAGTTATATTTGCTTGTGATCACTATGATTCACAGTTGATCTGACCTGAATGATCAGGAATGATGAAAAAAGTCTGCTAAGATCAGACTGATTTGAATGCATGGCATTTTGATATCTTTTCTTCCGAAAAGTTTCGGTTTTGGTTCTTTTTGAAGATACCTTGTATGTAATGATAACTTTACTGTTGGATCAGTTATGGATATGGTAATGATTCTTGTGCTCCTCCTGAGGCAAATATTGTTATGTAATGACAACTTCATAGTTGGATTTTGTATAATGGACTTTGAGGGCCATTTGCTAAAAGTGAATAAAATATTTACGATTTTTTCCTTTGGAAAAAAAAAACTAAAAATGAACATTTACATGTTAGGGTTAACCTTGACCTTGGAATGAGATAGGATGTAAGTGGTTTAGGACACATGGTTTCAGTTATTCCTAACATTATGTTGCTTAGGTTGCAATTCAACTAAATTTTAAATTGAAATTTGATATATATAATTACATAAATGTGTTTTACAATTTAGCTAATTTAAAATTAGATTTTATATGTTCTTGGTTTAAAATTTTTATTTTTACTAGTCAAGTCAATTGAATTTTACTACTTATATTCTACTACCCAATTTGTAAGATTGTGAGCATATGGTTGTATATTTATATGAGTATAATATTTTTTATTTTTTATTTTTTAATTATAAGCCTACATGCTATAAGTTTAATGGTTGTATGTTTATATGAGTATAATATTTTTATTTCTTTAAGACGACATGTTATAAGTTTTTTTATTTTTACTTTTTATTATTATTATTATTTTTATTGAGCCTACATGTGCCGCTTCAGGGTTAGAGACGAGACACATGTCACCCATTTGAGCTGTAGAAAGCGCCTCTAAGCCTAATAAATTGTATGTTTAATCCATTTGATTTAAAATAATTTTAAAGTCAATTATAATAAAAGAAAATTCATTATAATTTTTTTTTAAATCTTTTTATTTATTTCTTTATTGGTTTTTAAGAAACTTCCCTCCCTACTAATAAAGACCAAATCCTTGAGATATAATCTATTTTATAGTGAAAAAATTAAGTTTGCACTTGATGTGTCAAATCTTTTGAGGTGTAACATCTTTTAAAGAGTAAAAAAGAGGAAAGTTTGCACCTTGAAAGATTTGATCCATGTTAGATGGATCTACGCTCCTCATAAAACTATATTAGATCATAGCTTTAATGCTCTTTGCAATTTCTCCAATATATAAAAATTCTAGTGAAACAAAATGAATAATAAAGTGTATAAAAAAACATGGTAGGTATGCAATGAATTGTAGATCCACAATAAAATAAATAAAGTAATTGAGATTGTTTGAGTGACTTTTAACCAATTTTAAAATTTATAAAACATTCTTAAAATTATTTTATGATGAATTTTTTTTATTAAATTGATTTTAAATTTTTTTTCTCATAAAAAATTAGTATTTTATTTCTCATATTTGAAAGACAAAATACATTCTTTAGGCATTTATGGATTTTTTCTTCTTTTTATTAAATTTATCTTAAATTAATTTCTTTTTTATAAAAAAAATAGTATTTTATTCTTCATATTTGAAAGACTAAATACATCCTTCAGGAATTTCTGCACATTTTACTTATGAGGTACCATTTCTTATTATGTTGTATTTTGTTGTTCCTATTCTCATTATGCCTATAGGTATTTAGATATTATCTTAGATTTTGGACTTGCTTGAGCTGATGAACAAGATTAACCCACTTGTAACAAGTGTACAATATGGATTCATTTCATGGTAGTAGTATCTTGTTATGCTTAAATGATCTTGATTAAGATGTAAATAAGCTTATGTTAAAGAGTGGTTAAAGAAACTAGTAACAATATGTTTTTTTTTTGTATATTAAATAGTATTTGTTTTGTGCTTATATTAACTCTAACAATTGGTTGAATAATGGATATAAAATTATATATTTTAGCCTTTGTTTGACAGCTAGCTATCTTTACAAAACTAAGTGGTTGGTTGTGCCTATAGACAATCACCGGCCACTTTACTTGTGGTTGTACTTGTTTTATGTCACAAACCTATAAATTCCCCCCGGCCGCACCCCCCCACCCCAAAAAAAAATTATTTTATTCTTTTATCTGAGTAAATTCTCATAACATGTAAAATCTTATCATAGCATGAGATATTTATCGTTATGTGTAAAATAGCTAATACTTGATTCTTACTTGAATTGGCAGTTTATACTTCATATGGTGTTTACATACGGGTGACGACGACCCTAACGCCACACCTTAAGGTGATGTTATTACTGATTTTTATGCTTAGGGTAAACATTGGTTTTTGCTAGGGATTATAAACCTAAAGGCTATGGCTTAGTACAAGCAACCAAAATCTAGTTCCAAACACTAGCAAGAGGTTAAAGAAAAAGGGTCTTAGTGCAAGCATAGTTTAAAGGTTCGGTGATGAAATAAGGTTTGGGGACAATGGTGTTAAACACCATAGTCGTGATTCCACTTAGACCTTGGCATAAAACATTGTTGAATTTATAATATGGTTTGACCTGTAATCTTACCAGGAGATACAAGGTGAATACCGCACATACATTTTAGTTTGTCCTTGCGACATTAACTCTGCCCTGGCTGCGAGTTGCCAACTCAGCTAGTCATTTAATGGAAAGTTAATATATGTGTGTATGAGATGGATCTCGGCCCTCAATCTATCACAATCGCTAGCAAGGGTTTTGACAGGGATTTATTCCAATTTTTACTCTGTCTGGGGTTTTCATTCTCATGCTAGTTGGTCTGTAATTGTTCTTGGACGAAAATCTTGGTCATTTCATGGCTACTTGTGTGTCTTCATCATGTGTATTACATAGTTCGTTAATGAAATTTATTTCTTGTGTTCTACGAATCTGAGGTATATATGAAGGTTTTTATCAGTATTAAATATTGCCATTATCACCTCAGCCTTGCTTGTTCATCATGGAAGGAGAGCAACAGATCCCGCTCGAGCTTACCAAGCCTTTTAATAAGGTAATGCAATAATCTTATTTTTCTTCCTTACTCAATTTAAATCTTTGCTTCACATGTATTTTATCTGAATTTGGTTTCACCCTCGTTTGCTGGCAAAGGAGTGATAAGCGCGTCCAGGAGGAGCTGACCCCTAGCCCTCTCTGCATTTGCATAAGGTGAGGTTTTAAACTTTGTATCATCATTCTTTTTACAATTTTCAATAATTATAAGGTTTTAACTGCATTGTGTGTAATGCAGGTTATGAGATGGCCGACGAGAGTAGCGACAAGGTCACCCCTCTTAGGCCTGTTACTTTACTGCCAAAGGTGAGGATAAACCCTTACTATGTTTAAACATTACCCTAACCAATATTTTATTAGCAAGCAACTGACATTACTCAGTTTGTTTGATTTTGCATGTAACCTCCCGGCGTGGATGTTGCCCAGTCTGAATCAATGGTCCGCCAAGAACCAAGAGGTAAGGGTTAAATTAATAGTTAGGTTGCAGTGGTTCTTCGTTGGGTTCGTGGACCGTGTAGAAATAGGTCTTTCACCACTATTATAAGATAAGTTGGGACTATGTATTTATTAAACCCTTATGGGTCTTCATCATGCAAAAAAGGATTCACATCCTCTCCTTTGTTTGCAGTGTTATACTACTCCCTCAGATGTATACGTTGTGGGTTTAATAAAATGGTGGATGCTATCTTTGGACTTACAATGACATATTGTCTATCCATTGGTGTCTTTTTTGATGAGTTTCGCATGGATATTATCGTTTGATATTCGGTTAAGTTGTAAATCTTTTGGGAAAATCCATATGGCATAGAGTTTGGATACCTGTGATAAGATATTGGATGTGTTTATATTTAATGACTGTATTAAATTTATTTGTTTAGTTCCTGTTAGATCTGATTGTGTATTTATTAACTAGATTTGCAAGCTATTGTAACCAATTTATAACGAGTCTAAAACTCGATTTAGTATAATTGGTTTTCCATCCGACTTCAAACGTATAACTGTTAGTTATTTAATTTAGTAATCTGATCTCGATATTATGGTTTTTATTGTATATATTTATTAATGTGATCGTAGCAAGTCTCGATCTGCGTTTGGATGATTTGGGGTTTAGATGAGATAACTTTTATCTTTACTCTTATGAACTTGGAGATTTGTTTATGCGACTTATAGCTTGGATGTTGGGAAGAAAAAGCCTCTCGGCTCTACTCTGTTTATCTTAGAAATTTATAAGCGACATTCTATAATCTATATTTTGTTTAGTGTTTATACAATGGAATTTTCTTTATGTAATGTCGTTGTAATTTATATACTTTAAGGAACCTACCGTAGCCATAGGAACTCAGAAATAGAGTTTTAATTTGAAATAGTTTAGTGGACAAAGATCAACTCTGTAAAAAGACATCAACTTATAGGGAAAGATTAGTTGAATGAATACATTTAATTATATGTTAATAGAACATATGCAGGTGTAAATTAAAACATTTAACGATATCTATAATGGTTTTTCGTTCATATTTCCTACATATGCTAACATTACAACCATTCTTATCCAGAACTTTGAATTGGGTATGGATGCCCAATCCTAGATCCATTAAAAATATACAAAGACCATATATCTATGATTTCTATGCTAATGAAGATCACTTTACATTAAATCATAACATAAGATAGGAAAGATAATAGGAATATATGCATAGTATCATTTAGTGTAAAATGTAATTACGATTGATATCTAAACTTCAATTTTACTTTGACAAGATTAAAACAAATAAGAAATAGAATAGAGAACTTGACACCACTGTAAGGAAAACAGAACTGAAACATTTGTTCCTCCCAACCAACTCCTAGAGCAGTCAAGTCTCACTTGCTCTAGAACCCCCAATCTTGTTCGTTGAACCATAATGACACAATCCAATCAATGTGACATCTCTTGCATTAACAGATCAATTCTTCGTCCATCGCTAGCTTTTTGCTTGCTAAATGGACATACTATTATATAGTATTTTGCCTAGGACTTGGTCATTTATGAGCCTCCTGCTCTTCAGCACTTCACAAGGAGTCTTGACCTGATTTTGGGGAGGATGCCTCTTGCATCACTTGATTTCTCACTCACAGCTTTTGCCTCTTGTGGGTCATCAAACACTCTTTCAACAACTACTTCAATTCTGATTCCTCTCAATATTTTTCTTATTAAACAAATTTTTTTTTTATATCTATTTTAATTTTCTAGTCAAAATATTAAAAAATAGTTTTGGTATGTTACATTTTAAAACCCTCATTTATAAGTATATAGGTTTGATTATTTAACTCTTTAAAAATATAACACTACTCTATATCAGTTTAGTATATTTGTTGGCTTTCTAATTATTTTATATCAATGTTAATATGGTTCGATGAACTAGATTTTGGCCGATAAAGTTAATGAGGATTATAAGGCTTTTACCAATAAAAAAAGCTTTAAACTCAAATTTCACTTTGATTCTGTCTAGAGGCATTTTATATTCATGTGGAAGCCGAAGTCAACTGAAGCTTGAAATGCAAGGTTAATTAGTTCCATACAGTTTGAATTGTGAATTAATTTATTTGGAACAAATATATTAGATGTTTTAAACCATGAATCACGTTTGGAGGGCAGTGCTTGATTTTTTTTAATTACTTAATTTATTTGGAACAAATATATTAGATGTTTTAAACCATGAATCACGTTTGGAGGGAAGTGCTTGATTTTTTTTAATTACTGTATAATTTATTTTATAATAGTTTGGTGTTTTTATTATTTATAAATTTATATTTATATAAATAAATTAATAGTTAGTTAATTTGCATGCATATTTGTTAATTTATATTTTAAAAATTGTTAAATATATATATTTTTAAAAGAAGAGATTATGATTATTTTTAATATTTAAAAATAAAAATAAGTTTAATAAAAATAATACAATTTTTTAATTTTTTTTTAACATGAATCTTATAAAATATAATTAAATAAAAATACTAAAATAAATATGAATTGAAATGAAATTGATTTACAAATGCTTCTTGATCTTGTAATGCCTAACTTAATTTCAATTACCAATATTTAAAGTTATAAATAATTCTTGATCTTGTAATGCCTAACTTTATTTCAATTACCAATATTTAAAGTTATAAATAATTGAAAGTTAAATTGATTTTTTTATTAAAATAATGAATAAATTGTTTTAATTAACATTAATAAAAACTATATTTATTTTTTATTTATTTTAATCAAAATTTAAAATATCTATATTTATAACTCAATGGATTTAACCTTTTGATAAATTTACAATTATAATAAATGTATATTAATAATGCCTAAATTTTATGTTGGAATTGTGACAACAATTATTAGTAATAAAATTTTTATGGTAGAACAATATTTACTTAAGAAGTTAATATAAACTTGTTCAAACATATATAATCTTTATCTTTGAATAATAATAATCTCTATCATTGAATAATAAGAATTTTACTCATGAATGTTTCCTAAACTTATTATCAAGATTTTTCTGATTTTGTTATTTTCTTTACTACAAGTTTTATATATGATCTCATTATCATAACAATATAGTTTCATTCCTCCTAACCATTTTTTTATAAAAAAATATTGAAATTTTAAATCTCTATTATATTTTGCTATTTATATAATAGAAGAATAAATATTTTTAAATAATCCAAATCCTCCAAATTATGATTTAAACCTAATTTCCACAAATACTCAAAATTATATATAAAATTTATATATTGAACAGATTTTCCAAATATACTCCAAGTTATAATTTAAACAAATTTTACATATATACTTATAACTAACTAAATTCCATTGATTTAATTATTCAAATCCTAAGAGTATACATCCCAACATTTTGAGTACAATTAGTGAGCTCATTTCAGATCCATGGCTCATTTCAGATCCAACCCTCTTGCAAAGAGAGTTTGGCCTTTATATATATCCTCATAACCATTTCTTTATAAAAATTAGAAATTTAACTAATCCAAATCCTACAAATTTTACATCAATATCCTCATAACCATTTCTTTATAAAAATTAGAAATTTAACTAATCCAAATCCTACAAATTTTACATCAATGTTTCAAATTATAATTAAAGAGTATGTTTATAACCCAATTCTAAATTCTGGTGATTTAATTATTCAAATCCTAAGAGTATATATCTCAACATCTTGAATACAATTAGCAGACTCATTACAATCCAACACTGATGCAAAGAGAATTTACAATCTATATCATATATATACTATGCTATATCATATATATATTATGATGAGGATGATTAAAGTCCACTAAGATCATTCGCTTTAATGCTTGCTCTGGATTACAATAACTAGGGATATTCTTCCACCAGATCTCCTAGATTTCAAGAATTGGATTGGTCAATGAGAAAAACTGAGTGATCAATAAGGTATATTTGCTTGGCACGAAAATTGCCTCCACTGTAGCCGCAGGTGGTGCTTCCACTGGGTCCGTAGTATATGTCTCCTCGGGATCAATTCGTTGTTTCTAGGAAAACAAATGCTCCGTAGGACCTTCTCATCATTCCCCAAATCATCAAAAAAATGAAAGTACATTAAAGAATCAATCTCTATGAGTCAGGATCACCCTACTTTTCACTAACTCAACCTATCATCCTAAGGTCAGCACTTTCTCATCCCACCCAATAATTAATAATAGAACTTTAATATATTAAATCTTAAGAAAAAAAATACTTAATTTATTTTAAAATATTACCCCAAAATCCTTACAAACTTACTATATTTCAAATTCAATTATATATATCCAAATGTATAGCTCATTTATTAAACTGCTGCATGCTAGTTATTAGTTATTGTTCCCCAAAACGTTACCAACATCGCTGTAAATGCATTCTTGTATGTTCTCCACCCCGTACTCCATGTGAGCTCAGAGTCTTTCCTCCTCAATCAGTGATTTGGTCATTGTTTTGATATCAGTGGGCTATTCGACAAGCTTAACGATTTCGTTTGTCGTTCCCACTTCGATATCGGAATTACAAGACTCGGCCGTTGTTTTAGGTTTCTGCATGTCATTTAGGTCTGACACTGGTGCCCAAGCTAGCCGGCTTGTGCGTTGCCAGAGAAAAGATTCAGGATTTTCTTTAAACGTTCCGGGTCTGTTATGACATTCCTTGGCTTGCAGGCGTCCTTTCTCGGATCTGGCCTTTTGCACACACAGCAACGAGAGAGTTCGTTCTGCCAAAAACAGATTAAAGTTACTTGGGGTGATCTATGTCGTTAATAAAATAGGTCTACCTGGATTTCGTTTTGTTTGGAATAGGGAAGGATAAAATTTCATATTTAAAATAGTATTTTAATGATGATAATGATTTTTCATTTCAAATGATTTGTAATTATTGATTTAATTTTAAAGCAGTTTGTAAATAAGTTTAGTAGTTTTATAATTAGTTAAGTTACTTCAAATAAGTTAATTAGTTAAGTTAGTCTGCTAGGCTGTGTAGTTTCTGTGGGTTATGGTGTTATCTTGTATATGTGGGTTATGGTGTTATCTTGTATGTCGGATATGGTTCTGTTTAGTTTTTTTCAGTGAAGCTGTAAATGGGATCGAAAAGGTTTTTTCAATCTTATTGTAATCCGGATCGGATAGGAGAAGTTAGTTGTTTTCAGTCAAGTTGTAAATGGGATCGAAAAGGTTTTCTCAATCTTATTGTAATCCGGATCGGATGGGAGAAGTTTCTATGGAAAGGCTCAGTCTCATTGTAATCGGGACCGGATAGGAGAAGTTTCTATGGAAAGGACATGGGTCTATTAGCCTATTAGCTGGCTTCTGCATGGATAAGATGTTAGTTTGGCTTCAGATTGAAAGTTTGTTAGTCTGTTTTTGTTTTGGCGGAATGTATGCTGGTCTGATTTTGCTATGGTAGCTTGAAAATTTGTAATCCTTTCAAAGAATTTGAAGATATTTCGTATGAGCCCTGCAGTTAACAGTCTGGTCTGGAAGTAATAAAATGATTTCCTGTTTACTGATAAAAAAAAGTTAATTAGTTAAGTCTAACTAAAATTAAGCTAAGAAAATATTTTAAGTTAATTAGGTAAAGTTTGGTTAAATTAAGTTAACCAGTTAAAATTTGGCTAAATTAAAATAATTAGTTAAATAAGTTAAAATAAATTAACCAATTAAGATAGCTAAAGTTAAGTTAAAGTGAAATACTATGATTTTCTTTAAAAAAAAAAACTATTTATTAACCAATAGTAAATAAAGAAATGGGAGAGAGCTCTCTCGAAAAGGGAGGTAACTCTAGGTCTTGGTAAATAAAAAGAAAATTGTTTTGATGGAGGGTAGCCAGCCAACCATCCAATGAATGCAATAACCATTGAGGACTGGAGAAAGGTATCATGAAAGGTATCGTGTTTCCTTTTTTTTAAATGTGGTTCACCATTTGTTAGAGGGCTACTCCACGGAAAATTCCAATACCTGATATTCAAACTGAATCAAGGTATGGTCAGCTCATCATTCACAACATTTATCACAAAGGGCTCCACAAGAGCATCATGTCACTTACAAGAGTAGAACTTGGGTGGAGAGGGTAACATTCATTCCTCCCAACCACCCAAGCTACATCCATTTGACAATATAGTGTTCCCATTTATTTTTATGAGTTATATAACTAAGTTATTTATTTAAACTTGCATTCCAAAGAAACGTTGGGCGTCTCCTTTGGGAGATCGATCCCATGCTA
Organism: Pseudotsuga menziesii; assembly: GCA_001517045.1. Classification (NCBI taxonomy): domain Eukaryota; kingdom Viridiplantae; phylum Streptophyta; class Pinopsida; order Pinales; family Pinaceae; genus Pseudotsuga; species Pseudotsuga menziesii. The sequence goes on along the minus strand of LPNX011136225.1, from coordinate 712,736 downwards.
ATCCCATGCTAAAGAAACGTTGACTGTGTAAATCATTTAAAGTCTAAAAACTAGAGCTGGGCGTCTCTTTGGGAGATCGATCCCATGCCAAAGGAAAACGATTGACTGTGTAAATTATTTAAACTCAGAAGAGTTGGGTGTCTCTTTGTGAGATCGATCCCATGCCAAATGAAAACAATGCACCGTGTAAGCCATTTAAATTATGTTGGGCGTCTCCTCGGGAGATCGATCCTTTGCCAAAGGTAACTCTGCAATTTAAAGAAGAGCTAGGTATCTCCTTGGAAAATCGATCCCATGCTAAAAACGTTGACTGTGATTATCATTTACGTTCTACATTGAGGAGGAAAGTTGGGCGTCTCCTTGGGAGAATGATCCCATCCTTAAAGAAATTGTTAACAAAAACTCAGTGGACTAAACTTGAGTTATCGCTTAGTTATTTAAATTTTTAGATAGATTTCGACTTTTTTTTTGGGTTGGGTAAAACTTGTCTAATTCTAACTAAACAAGTCTACCAAAAATATTACACAATTTTTTTAAAGACTAAATATGGTCGTACTTTTCTACCCTACTATTTTTTTTTACCTCGACAAGTTCTTACTTGTGGGTTTTACAACTTGGAGAGGTTTTACTTAGACTTAACTACTTTTAGTAGAATTTCATAAAGGAAGTTTCTTAAAGTCTAAAGACTTATGAAATTAATAATATTTTTCACAGATTGGTAACATGAAGTAAAACTTCACCCAACAACAATTCGACAGAACTACAAAATCATATAAGTAAACGTTAAGAAGACTTGTCCACTTTGTTGTAAAACCTGTATGGATTCTTTGATCTTTCACTCAAAGTGGAAATGTAAACAACATTTACTCAATTAATTCTCGAGAGAATGTGACACTAAATAAAATGCATTCAACCATAAACTATTTGATTTATATAACTTGTCTGGACATAACACACAAATATATACTTTGTAAATGCAAACTCGAAATTTAGAGAGATATTTCACCTTTTAGAGAGCTTCTGTTCTAGACATTTTCAAACACACAGAAGCTTGAGATTCGACACTATTCTCTTCACTCTCTTTACTCTATGCTACCTCTGTTGTGTCTAACTTAATTTACAATTTTCTTCTTCTATTTATAGGCAAACTAGAATTTGCTTCTCAGTGAATCTAGTGACTTAACATTAAAGACTGTAATAACTCTCCACCTAAAAACTTAAGTTCAAAATTTTAATTCGTCTCGATTACATTACAGATTCATGAACTCTTCAATCTTGTCAGATTGTCCAACAAGATCTAAACTGATACAGACTTTGACAGAGTCGGCTGAGATCTAATATGGATATATGTGAGTAATTAATATTTCCAACACTCCCCCTTAATTATGAGCAGATGAGGATCTCAAAAAACAAAATAAATAAACAAAAATTTTCATAGCTTAAACTTGCTCTGTATATAACACAGTTCACTGTGCAGAACTTGTCATTCCAAGATAACTATGCAGATACTAGAATGTATCCATTTCCAATGGTTTTATAAAAATGTCTGCAAGTTGATCTTCAGACCTGCAAAATTCTAAACAAATTTATTTGTTGTTAACCAACTCTCTTATGAAATGAAACCTTATGTCGATGTGCTTGGTTCTCTTGTGGAACACATGATTCTTAGACTTGATGCAATGGCTGAATTATTGTCGCAGAGAATGGTTGTTGGTTCTTGCTCATTTTGCAATAGGTCCTTGAAAATTCTCCGCATCCAAACGACTTGACATGTAATGCTTGTAGCTACGACATATTCTGCTTATACTGAAGACAGAGTTACTATGGGTTGTTTCTTTGAAGCCCATGAAACAACACCCGTACCAAAATGAAATGTGTAGCCAAATGTGCTCTTCATGTCATCTATGTTTCCTCCATTGTCACTGTCAGTGTATCCAATGAGTTGAAAATTTTATGAGGTTGAATACATAATGCCAAAGTCTTTTGTGCCACTTACATACTTAAGAATTCTTTTACCTTCTTGCCAATGAGAGTATTTTAGTGACTCCATGAATCTTGAGATCATACTTACTCCATACATGATGTCTGGTCTTGTCGTTGTTAATTACATAAGGCTGCCAACCATCCTTTTAAACAGCGTAGGATCTACAGTCGATCCATCATCATCATTGCTCAATTTTAAACCTGTTATTAATGGTGTTGGGGATGTCTTGCAATTAGACATATTAAATCTTTTTAAAACTGTACTTGCATATTTAGACTGTGATACAAATATACCATTTTCAGATTGTTGGACTTCAATGCCCAGGATAAATTTCATAAGCCCCAAATCAGTCATTTCAAATTCACTTTCCATGACTGCTTTAAAATATTCTATGCCAAAGTCACCAGTAAATATTAAATCATCTACATACAGGCAGATAATTAACATCTTACCTTTCTCATTAACTTTGGTGTACAACATCGGTTCACTTTCACTTCTAAGAAATCCATTTTCGGTGAGATAGGATCAATCTGACTGTACCAAGATTTAGGAGCTTGCTTCAAACCATAGAGTTCCTTTTTCAGTTTGTACACTTTATGCTATTGACCTAGAAATACATAACCTTGTGGTTGTTCCACATATACTTCCTCTTTTGGATAGCCATTCAAAAATGTCGACTTAACATCCATTTGATAAACATGCAATTTGTTTTGTGCAGCAATGTCCAAGACTTTTCTGATTGTATCCATTCATGCAACAAGTACAAAAGTTTCATTGAAGTCTATGTCGAGTTGTTATGTGAACCCTCTTGCGACCATTCTTGCTTTGTTTTATAAATCCATTTGACTTTGATTACATCTTTATATTTTGGTACATCTACCAGCTCCCATGTTTGATTCTTCTCAATGCATTATATTTCTTCATCCATGGCTTGTGCCCATACTTCTTCGACAACTTCCTCAAATTTTAGTGGATCATATATAGGAGAAAATAATGCAAAGAGAGAGAATGAATTTGGTGTACCAGCTTCATATATTTCACGCAGACTTCCTGTCTTCACTAGTTTTGTCGATGTCGACCTAGATGAAACGCCTGATGGAGTCTGTTGTCCTCTTGGTGTGTTTGTCGTCGTAGCTTGAGCTACAACTTCTATTGATGTTCTTTGTGCTAAACCATGTCGCATTTTCAAGGGAGTCGACGGTTCTGCAATCGGTTGACTTACATGTGGTGTTTGAGCCACTTCCTCCACCATGTTATCATGGTTGACATTCGACACAATCTTGACATTTATGTCGACAATTCCATCCCATGATTCATTTTCGACAAATTGAACATATCGACTGATAATCACTTTCATTGCAACAGGATCATACAACTTGTATGATTTTGTGTCTTCAGAGTAGCCAACAAAAATAAATTTATGTCCCTTGTTGTCTAGCTTCTTTCTCAGCTCATCTGGAACAATGAGCATATGCAACAAAAACAAAAACTTTTAAATGGGAAAGACTATGATTCATACCTGTCCATGCTTCTTGAGGAAATGTGTTCTTCACACTCTTTGTTGGACATCGGTTCATGATATATACAGCAGTTACGACTGATTCAACCCAATATTCATTTGACAATGCTTGGCTTCCATCATGCTACGAGCCATCTCCATAATGGTTATGTTCTTTCTTTCGACGACACCATTTTGCTGAGGTGTATACCGTGCAGTGAATTGATTTTGTATGCCATGGGTCTTGCAAAAATTTAGAAATTCATTCGAAACATATTCACCTCCTCTTTCGGTGCTTAAGTTTTTGATGTGGTGTCCCCTCTGGTTCTCCACGAGTGCCTTGAACTACTGAAAAATAACTAAATGCATCAGATTTATGTTTCAAAAAATATACCCATGTTTTTCGTGAGTAGTCATTAATAAAAGTAACAAAATAATTGCAACCACTAATGAATGATGTTTGCATTGGACTACAAATATCAGAGTGCACAATTTCAAGTGGTATGTGTGCTCTATATGACTTTCCTTCAACCTTTACACCATTTTTTCTGCAATGCTCTTTTACCTATAGGAAACTCAACAAGATCTCAAGTCTAGTTTATTGCCAATGAGTCTATCTCTCCATTCATTCCTTGCTCCCACTTCTTTTTAGTTTCCACCTACATTTCTTCTTCATAACATTCTAGTTCACCAGAATCAATCATCAATAAATAATACAATGAAGGAGAGAATTGTTCATGGGATCTACCTAACCTGGTAGATCTTCTTACATTTGAAAGAGTTTGAGGTACCTGCTGCTGCTTTTGATTTTTTAGTACCTTTAGAACTCATTTTCTTTGATTTCATAAAGCACTGTGTACTTTGTGTTTTCATTTTCCTCTTTATTTCTTTGTGACTGATCTTTGTACATAAACTTTTCATTGAATACTACATCTCCACTACTAATGATTTTGTGTTTTTCATAATCCCAGAAGCGATAACCAAAATCATCTACCTCGTATCCAATAAATGTGCATTTCTTGGATTTATCCTCAATATTTATTTTACTTTCTTTACCAATATGGACAAATACTTCACAACCAAAAGTTCTCAGAAATGAGTAGTTTGCCTTTTTACCTATCCATGCTTCCTCTCTAATCTCACCATCCAAAGCGCTTCAAGGCCCTCGGTATATTAAATAAACAACCGTATCTACAACATCATCCCAAAACTATAAGGAAAACCCTGCATGCAATCTCATACACCTTACATGCTCCATGATTGCCCTATTCATTCTTTTTTAGTCACATTTTCTTGTGGTTTTCTTGGGACTGTCTTCTCTCTATGAATTCCATAGTATGAATAGTAACTATCAAACTCCTTGCTGCAGTATTCACCTCCATTATTAGATCTGAGACATTTCAACATTTTCTCTATCTCATTCTCAACCAAAGCTTTCCACTTCTTAAAAGTAACAAACACGTCATATTTTTATGTAATGCAATAAACCCAAGTTTTTTTGAGTAGCATCATCAATAAAATTAACATAACAATGAGAGGCACCAAAAAATTGTACCTGAGCAGGTCCCCATACATCTGTATACACAAGATCTATGTTTTCTCTCTTATTGTGTTTCCCAACCCTAAGAAATCTAACTATCTTTTGTTTTCCATAACACAGTTCTCACATAATTCCAAACTTACTTGCTTCGGATCTGGAAGCAATTTCCAGGAGTGAAGAATCTACATCCCCTTATCACTCATGTGGGAAATCCTATGAGGCCATAATGATACACATGTTTCTGTGGAGGCTACATAGATAGAATAAATCACGTATCATGAAGACGCAAATACAACATACCTATCTTATCTCATTTTTCTATTATGAGTGCTCCTTTAGTGATATTCAACCATGTTTATCCAAATGTAGACAAACAGTTGCTATCTCCCAACTACCCTGTTGAGATCATATTTATTTTCATAGCAAGAATATGCCTTACATCTTTTAGTAGCCATTCATTTCCATGGTTCATCACCCCCCAATAAAACATATCCAAAATCACCTGGAACATAATAATGAAAGAATTTCATATGGGTTCTAGCATGACATGAAGCCCCTGAATCTACTGTCCAATTTTCATTGGTATTATCTAATGCAAGAATCAAAGCATATTTTAACACATCACTTGCTACATTTTCTTCCTCAGTAGTCTCATGATGCCCGTCTCCTTTCTTCTTTGGATCTCTACAGTCTTTTTTCAGATGTCCTCTCTTACAATAGTTCCAACACTTTGTCTTTCCCTGTCTGGAATTGGATCTGTCATTTCTAGACTTGTTTTGATTACCAGGGATCCTTCCTCTTTTCCTTTATCTTAACCTTCTCTCCATGGTCAATGCATTACCTGATGTCTCACATGTTCTTTTTCTTCGCTTTTTCTCATTAAGAATAACACCAACAACATCATCCAATTTAAGAGTGTTTGAACCAAACACAGAGTTTCTTACAACCATGACCAATCCATTCCATCTTTCTGGAATGAACACAAGATTAGAAGATCCGGAACCTCATAATCAAAGTTCCAATCCTACATAACTTAGCCGATTAGTAACCATATTAAATTCATTTAAATGGTCATCAACAAATCCGCCTTTTGACATCTTCATATTAAATAAATGCTTCATTAGAAATACCTTTTTGGAAGTCGAGGGTTTTTCATAGAGCTTAGCCAATGCACTCATCACACCCTTCATTGTCTTTTCTGTTGAAATATTGAAAGCCACAGATGAAGCCAGGTACAACCATATTGTTCCTAGTGCCTTTTTGTCAAGAACCTATCATTCTTCGTCCTTCATAGTCATTGGTTGTTTTGTATTTCTGCCCATCAGTAGAAATAGGTCCTTCTGGTACATATAGTCCTCAATTTGCATCTTCCATAAATGGTAGTTTTGGCCATTAAATTTCTCAACTCTAATTTTTTCTTCTTCTACCATTGCTCCCACTTGAACCAAGAACCCTTCTTTCCTATGAATTTACTAACCAAATAGACCTTTTGGCTTTGATACAAATTGTTAGAAAACATTATCGTAGAGCAATAACAATAAACAAGCTAAAAATATATTTAACACATTAATACATTACAAGAGAGACATCAATATAACATGGTTCATCGAAGATGGGCTACGTCCACACATAAATTGCCAGTCCTTTATTATTATACCATCCAATAAAAACGAAGTGATACAACCTACAAAAAAAGCTATTGCACTTCCTACTCACTCTCTCACACAATCACAAAGATTGTTTTACAATTCTACAAATACAATACACAACCGTATTACAATGCATTTCTTTCATAGGGGAATTACCATAGAAAAATACCATGGGCCCGTAAATCACCCATTATTGACCAAGTCATGACTATTAAATTACAACATTTTACAAGGTATTTTTTCCTAAATTTTCGCTACGGGGGCATTTCCCCCAAACCCCCTCCAAGGGGGGTCTCCCAATCCCCTTGAAAACTATAGTGGGGGAGAAATCTTGCCCACACCATTTGTCAAATGTTGGGATCCAAACAGGGCTGAAAAAATAACATCCCTGAAGCGGGAAGATCATGCTCCACAACCAGCAGAGAACTCTATCTCGAACATCATGGTGTATTTCTCCACTTCTGTTGAAGAAACTACTTCTTGCTTTCCTTTCTTCTCAATTGAAAACAACACCCAATCCTCTCACTGGTGAAAAACTTGCAACTCTCTTGAAAGAGTTTCGTCAAATGGTTTGAATGAACACTAACAACTCTCTTGTAGTACTTTTGTCAAACAATTTGAACAAATGGACATTTTTCTTCTTTCAAGGAAAACTCCCCTACAAATCTCTTGCAAAACTTGTGCCAAAACCAATTATTCATTGAAATTCAAAGCCCTCGCTCTGATACCATATAAAAAATCAGGCAAAAACACTAACAACTCTCTTAGTGATTTTGTCATACAAATAACAAATGGTGATTTCTACTTCATATAAACTTCAATATTCATGCATTCGTTTCAAACAAATTCAATTGTAGTTTATAGGAAGACATACTAAATCCTAAGTAAATTTGGAAATAATGACTCAAAAATAACAGTGAACAACATTCACTTTCAATACATATTACATAAGAAATTTTGGTCAAATGACAAAGGAAAAACCATTCAAGAGAGATTGAGATTTTATTACTACTAAGAAAATAAAAGAATTTACAACTTGTACATCACCGTTATAACAAAATGTACTTCTCTCACTCCTCAAATTTTATGCCCAACGACTACCTTGATTTCAAATTTGTTTTATTTATTCAATTTATCTTTTATAAATATAAAACATCAATTGGATAAATCTGAAATCTATATATTATTATCTTAATTTCAAAAATAAAAATAAATAAATAAATATTAATCTAAAGATTTTGTTTTATTGGACTTTGGTGTGGAAATTTCAATAATTAAAATGTTTAAATATTTTTAATTTATATTTATGAAATATTATTGTGTATATTAAAATATTTAAATTTTATCATATAATTTAATCATTAATAATTAACATTATTCATAAAAAAAAAGGTAATTGTGAAAAGTAAAATGTTTAAATATATTTATAATTTATATTTATGAAATATTATTGTGTATATTAAAATATTTAAATTTTATCATATAATTTAATTATTAATACTTAACATTATTGACGAAAAAATAATTGTGAAAAGTAATTGTTAAAATAAGAATAGAATCTTTAGGTTATATTTAATTTTTATTAATTATTAGTATAAATTTAATTAAAAGGACAATATAATTGAAAGAAATAAAAACAAGGTGATCAATAACAGCTTGTGATCAAACTTTCTTCAGATCCAACTACCTGCTATTCAGAGTGATAGCATCAGTCCCATTAAAGTCTACGCTGGTTAATTTTGGCCTTTAAACAATGGGTAAAAATGAGAGTAATAACCATTAAATTTCAATACCTTGAAATCCAATGGCATTACATGCTGGTTAATAATCAGCATAACAATGATCTCATTTGTAAATCTTCATATAAACAAATAAATAAAATACTCCATGTTTTTGTTTCATCTCCACTAAGCAAACAACTCAAATGACCATGGAAATGAGAATAAATATCTTCAGAATTCTTGACTTTCCTTGGGTGCTATACCCAAACGTTCTAACTTAGCATATCAAACTCTACTAGTTCTTCATCCCTGAAACCCGGCATGAGGAAATCCTGTTCGTGCTTGAAGCCCTTTCATCCGATTTTCACACTTTGTATTTCACATTGCAGGAATATGTAGGCTTATTCATCCTAAAATCGTTCCAGATCCCAAAATTCAGAGATTAATTTACACTAAACAATGAAGCAGAAGTCTCTGTGAAATCTGGGAGAGCTTTTACCAGATGTCGAGTAAGTGACTAGGATGTCCACATTTCGAAATACAGCGACGCATGACATCTTGCGAATTGCAAATGGATCTGGCCAGACTGCGCCTTCAATTATGAAAGAGTACACACAGATTTCGTTCTGTCAAGCAATACGCTGCTACAACCATCATCTTCTGGCATAGTTGAGTAGACTTCAATAAATCGTGAACCATTTCTCGCTGCAAATTACAAAGAATATTCCAACATTCCCTGCCATGTCAATTCCAACCGTCAAAGGAAACCCGTGATACAGCGTCAGTGAGTCGGTGTACCTGCGAACAAAAATAATAATTTAGCAAACCCTAATTTTGGCCACACCGCAATTTTCGCATAGTGAATTTTTCTTTCTCACCTACCCAATCCCCTACCGGCCCTACCCAAATGCCCTGCCGGCCCTTTTGACTATTATGACAAAATTATACTCAATTTAAGGTTTGAAAGCATGGGCAAATACCAACACTATCCCGTTGGATGAAGCATTGGCAAGTAGCAATAATATCTAGCAGCAATATCCGGTTGGATTTATATTTTGGCTGTATATAGTGTCTCTTCAGTCATGAAAATACATATTTTTATTTTTAGTATTTAAAAATAAATAAAAATTCATCTCTACTGAGATCATCTTCAAGAAACCAATAGAAGCTTGGTGAAGAATAACGTTTGCCCAAAAATCGTTTTAATTATAGAAGTTTTATGTTTTATAGAGAGTTTATATATTATTAAATTTTTTTATAATTTTGTCGTTTTGGTTTTATCTAGGTTGATTTTAGGTTTTGTAAGTTCAAATTTTTATGTTATTAAGTTGTATATAGTGTGTTTTTAGTCATGAAAACACATTATTTTTAACTTTTTATAGGATTTTAAAACAAAAATTGAGATTAAAACATAAAATTATATTTTAATTTTGCAAAATAAAAAACATTAGATTTAAAAAAAAGGATCATCCAATCTTACTTATCATTCGCTATCAACAATGATGATGATGATGGTGGTTAATGTCCCCTTGGACCAAACTTTGGTCTATTGGACCTAAAGAAATGAATTATTTAGTTTGTTAAAATTGTATTTCTATGCTCAAAGAGCTTGGACACAAGCGTCTCGAGTTCAGTATAATTTTGACAAGTTAAAAGGCTAGGAAGGTTAGTATTGCAACAAAGATTATGAAACTGAGATCTAATGTGGGTGTAGGCATGGCACTCTAAGAGGATGTTATTTTCATCCTCAATGTTCATATTCTCACAGAGATGGAATCCTTTCCACCCATGGTGTTTTAGGAACTGTCCAATGACATGTTTCACTATGGAGCTCACGAGAGTTAGTTCTTATCTTGGCTATATTAATTTTTTTCTTTGAACTAGTTAAAACAGAGAGACATTTTTGATCTTCTAGAGTAGGGTTGATGACCTCTTTATAATATCTTAATTTTCTTTTAGCCTCTAAATATTTATCGCACTACATTTTCTCTTTCAACTTAGAAGTAACAATATTTTTAATGTTATTAATATTTTGCAATGCAACAGTTTCGTCAATCTCCCAATGGTTTAACCAGGCCCTGGTATCATTATACCAACCTCGCTTGAGCCTTAGGTGATTTTGGCTGGAACTTAAAGCTAGATTAAGAAGTCTATGATCTCCCACGTTATTGATTGTGTTTGTATAACAGGAGCCTAGTCATAGTGAGGCTTTCGATAGGGAAAAGACCCACTTCTATAAGGAGAATAGGGTAGGGTGTATTGCTTTTAATTTTGAGGTTATACGTTATAAAACGTTTCTAGATTTGCTCAATCTTTCTCTAGGATTCTCTAGAGATGCTGCAACCCCAAACCTCACACCCATACAAGATAACAGGAATGACTAAAGTTTCAAAGAGGAGCTTCTGTTTGTCCCAAATCATAGGGTTTGTTGCTTTACAATTATTTTCGAGACCAAAATAAGCTTTCCGCCCTCCATTAATCATTTTCTCAATGCTATAGTTCCAGTTGAGCTTGTGATGAATATCAATTCCTAAGTATTTATAAGAAGACACTTCTTCCAAGTTTCTATTATCATACACAAAATTAACATAAGTGTCATTCTTGGATTTGATAATCATAACTTTTGTTTTGTCAGTATTAACAGTGATACCCATGGTAAAGCAAAAATTCTTAAGAAGTCTTAGCTGCTTATCAAGATCAGATGGACACCGGGCCAAAAGAACAATGTCGTCAGCATAGAGAAGAATGATGATGATTATTCCAGCTAAGATCGTGCCAGCACAACCTGCTTCCTCTAAACAACCTTCTAGCTTATCAATGTAAATGCCAAATAGGATAGGGGAGAGGGGGCGACCCGATGTTACACTTAATATCTTTCGACCACCCCTCATTGCTCTTAAACTTGGCAATGACATTCTTGTATAACCTTATTGTGACAGCTCTCAACTCGGAAGGAACCTTTAGCTCTTCTAATCTGATCCATAGGCTGTTTCTAGGTACCATATCGAAATCATTTCTAAAGTCCACAAAGCGACAAAAGAGATTGGATTTATCATTACGACATTCCTCCACAATGATCCTAAGTGTAATGAGAAGGTCCCTTGTTGAGTGGCTTGGCCTTTAGTTGGCTTACCTTCACTTTCAAGCCATATGTTGAGCTTCTTTTTCAAAATAATACCATATAACTTGGCTAAGAGAAGGCTAATTTCATAATTGTCCGATAATTAAAGAGGTTATTTGTATCTCCACTTTTAAAAATAAAGATAATAAAAAGATAATATCTTATTTTATTTTTGCTTTTAATTAAAATCACGCTCCCGGTTAGTAGGACCTGAGACTGTTTCTCGGCACATATCTTTGATTCTCATCTACAATTGAAGAATATGTGAACTCTAGTGTAGCTATCGCTATCAAAATGATGTAGAAGCCCGTGTCCTTTTAAGCCAAATGTCCAAAGTTCCAATAAATACACCCATTGCATGGAATGCGCTCTGTAAGATCGACCATGGCAATAAATAAGCTGCATTCTGAGATTTTAAATAGTCTGACTGTCATGACACTTCATTGACCGATGTTGGATACCTTTCACTTTGCATTCAGAAGTTTTAAATAGTCTGACAGTTATGACGCTCCATTGACGGAGTTTGCATTGAACGATTTCATACTTTCAACTAAGCGTTTATAAATGTTCATCTTACAGTTATGACGCTCCATTGACGGAGTTTGCATTGAACGATTTCATACTTTCAACTAAGCGTTTATAAATGTTCATCTTATTATCTTTTTAATTAGTATAGTTACTTAATTTATTAATGGCTACCAACTATTTCATATAATTTGTTATAATTGTTTAATTAAATATAAAACGGTTGTGATAAAGTCAATACATTGTAACAGGAAGGGTTTCTCTTTAGCTTAAAATCATGAATTGGAATAGGTAGGGTTTTTTTAAGCTTAGATAGTTTAAATGCCGGATGGTTTGGTTAGGATTATAGTCTGAAAGGTTTGTTGCTTCATTTTTATATAATCCAGAAAAAGACACTATTTCATCCTAAATTCTAAGATATACACTTACCAATATAAATATTTAATTTGGTAATGTCATCAATATAAATTTAAATGAAACGAAGACCCAGTCACAATCTATTAAATAAAACTTCTAACTTTTTCCTCAAAATCTGACCTAATGAATTATATATATATATAAAAAAATAAAATAAAAATTATAAATAATCATATAAGTATCATTTTCAAACGCCACGTTTAGTACTTCTTGTTCCATGTTCCTTGGCCTGTAAAAGGTGGGCAAAAGCTTTAAAGGGCTGTCACGGGTCTTGAAAAAGCTTTAAAGACGGGAAGGAAATGTAGATCGCATCCCAGGGTATTTATACCATACCATCTAATTTGCCTACTCTGATATCGATCAATTCATTCCTCCAAATGTTTCGTGAGGTATCTCATATTCATGAGAAATCCAAGTCAGCTACAACATGAAAGGTTAATTATGAAGTAAACTAGTGAACCGACCATTTGCATCGATCGGACAACTTGGCTTGCATGGCTCGTCCGATCGGAACAAATGGTCGTGCAAATAGGTCTGGGCGTTAATTATTGCCCTTCTGTATTGGATTTTGATATACTATTTGATCCATACAATACCAATGTTTCTAATATTCGTATGTGTTTTAATGCGAATAAATTTTAGTAGAAGACCTGAATTCAAAATTTGAGAGCTAACAAAATTTGTTAGACAATATAGACTGAAGTATATAAGAAGCTAACTAAATTTTCTAGACAATATCGTGACAATATTGATTGAAGTATCATGAAGGAGCCATCTAATTAGGGACTATTTTGATTTTTAGGTTGATTTTCGGTTAAAATCTAATGAATATAACTTACAAAATTTGTAATTTCTGTTGTTTGTTGGGCCATTTTAAGTCTAGGCATGAAATCACTTGACAAGAAACCTCTCAACACCCACAACATCCACACTCTCTAAGATCTAGTAGTGTTTTTGAGGGTTTTGAAAATTCAGTAAAGATTCATCTCAAGAAACTGATAAAAACCAGCTCGAAATAGGGAGAAAATAGCTATGTAGACAACTAGATAATGAATTGGCTTAATTTTAAATAATATTTTGGATGGGAGGTTAAAGTATATATTTTTTGGAGTAAAAAAGGGAGATTGTTTATGAAATTTAAAATTATTAAAATCTATATTTTAGGATTTTATAATTGTTTTATTAAAAATAAAAAAATATTAGTATTAAACACTGAATTTTGGAAGAAGGTCTAAATATATTTTGTAATTAAAATTTTGATTTTACTAAGAAATACATGCTTTTGGATTTTTAAAAACTAAAATATAATTAAAAAATTATATATATAAATTAAATATAATTTTAACTTTATATTAACAACATTAATAAAAATTTAATGATCATTATTAACCTAAGTCTCATTTAGAAATCTATATCTTTGAAAAAGATGTAATAAATAATCAACATCTATAATTTAAAATGTAAAATGTGGTAAAAACAAACTTTTTTAAATAATATTTTTAATATAAATAATTAAAAAATATATAATTAATTGAGATGTACAAGTCAACAAGATGTAAACAAATAATATAAATATTTAATATACTTGCATATCATTAAGTATATATCATAGTTAATGATATAATATTATATATATTTTATTTTTTACTATAATTTAAAAGTATCATCTTTATGGGTATATTATGAAATATATATATATTTTTTTTATTTAATTTAAAAAACATGAGGAAGATAATGTTAACTAAGTGAACAATTATTTTTATATATGTTTTTATTTTTTTTTGTTTATTTTGAATTTAATTATTCATATAAATAATTTTTTATTTATTTAAGATTCAATTATTTATATAAATAATCATATTTTATTTATGAATGATTTTTTTTGTTTTGTTAAATACTAATAAATATTTTTTTCTTTAATTAAACTTATATTTATTTTGAATACCTAGCTATTTAATATATATTTTAAAAAATTAAATTATTCTTTAAACTATTATTTTTTTAAACTTTTTAATATATAAATATAATTATTTAAATTAATATAATAATAAATTATTTTCAATTCACAATAATTGGAATAAAGTATAAGTGCTATGGTTAATGATAGGGAGGAGAGCAGGATTGAAAACCCTAACCAAGAATCAATTCAGTTTTTCACTTCAAGATCTTGGAGTTAAGCCATCCACCTAGATGGCCTAATACCAACAAAGAATTAAAAAAGGATAACTTTTGAACCAAGTTACTCCCATTTTTTATGATCTTTGGATACGGTTTTTCTTTGTTGCTATGGTATTATTTGTTTTTATACTAATCATGTCAAAGAAAAAAAAGATCTTGTTTAAGCCTTCCCTGCTCGAACTAGGGTTTTCAACCAAGGTTAACGCTGACTCTACAACATCGAATGGTGCAAGGGTTAGCTCAATTGGTAAGACGTGAGTACACTTTCTCAGTTCGAGGGAGGTCACAGGTTCAAGCCTTGAGTTCTTTGGAGTTAGGCCTTCTGCTAGGATGGCCGACAGTTTACCACCTCTACCATCCACAAATGTGAGGAAGTATTGCTGAGTTTCCTGTGGATCTTTCCATCTTAAAAAACATCAAATGCTGAAAACCTGTCAGAACGCATTAAAAAGTCAACCTTTTATATTCGACTAGAAGACAAGTGTTTAGATCTCATTCCACAAGGCGTACAAGTTGCCGATGGTAAAGGATTTTCGGTTCCCGGAGATGGGAAAGTTGTAGCACCATATGCAAACCCTAATGTACAGTCTCCAGTTCGTATTAATGGGGTTTAGTCAAAGAAGGTAGAGAATTGAGTTTTTGTTTTAGGGAAAGCGAATCCGGAGATAATTAGTGATCCATTTTTTATTGCTCTGCAAAAACATAACCCTCAACATCATCCTAATCAAGCGAAGATTTCACGGCACAAATTGTGTGCTCGAAGGAGACTTCACTATGGGTCGTGATCACATTGAACAAGTTTGAAGCTTTAGCAAAAATAGCTCCGGTGGGGAGGAATCAGGATGGTGTATTTGAAAATGAATAAAGTAGAAATGATAACTTGGGTAACGTGCAACTAGAAACCCCTGTTGGATGGCAGACCACAAGTCATTTGGCTTTCAAATGGCTGGTTCTGCTTTGTTTTTCTGATAGGAGAACATGCACAAGGGATTCTAGACAGGTTTTGGGTTATAAGGGATGGTTCTCTTATTTTATGGAGGCAGTCGATTGATTTTATTCCCCAAAACCAGGTCACAAAGCGTCATCACTAGTTACTCTTACCTGCTTTTCAAAAACCTAGCAAACCATCTTGGAAAATTCATTCATATTCACAGTGAGATGATAAATGCAAGAGATAAAAGAATGGTGAAATTGTTGATGGAGTTCGATACAACGGAGGGACTTCTAGAAAACGTTATTATCAGGTGGGGAGAGAAGTTTTTTGAACAAAGACTTGATTATAAGGAGATTCCCTTTTGTTGTTTAGTTTGTAAAAGCACGGGTCGTTTGAAAAGGGATTGTCTAGAGTCAAGGAATTTTATGCCAAGAGGTCGATTCAGGGAATTTTAGGAATTTATAAACAGTTTCCAAGCTCCTCCATCCCAACGTATTTTTGATCAACCATTAGATATTGAAGATGAGTCTTTAAAAGGTATGTCTCCTCAATTCTCTTGTTCCTTAGAAGGATTTATCTTCCAAAGAACTTCAACTTATAAAATATGTAGAAAGGTATTTTGATTCTAGGTTAAGTAACAAATCTTTTCTTTCGGAAGGGAGATTATAAACTTAGATGACGATATGGATGAAGAGGAATCCTTGATTGAAAGGGGATTGGAAGACATCCCGCAGGAGGTATCTGTAGATAAGGGTTTTGGTTTAAAGGGAAATCCCTCTCTTACAAAAGTTTCAAAGGGTTTCACTCATATGGAGTCGTTTCAATTTGGTTTCTCAAGCAAAATTTCTCAAATGTTGTTTCGGAGCAAAAGGGAAACTCGGTTATGATTCAAGGACTTTCCCTTGGTTATGATTCAAGCACTGGGGTAAATGAGGTTTCTCCCACTAAGGATCAGTTCTTTGTAGGAAAAATTATCAAAACCCCCCTACAAGTTTTTAACAACAAACTATGGGAAACTTAAATAAAACCCTTATTAACTCTATTCATCACTAGAATGTGACAATTAGGAAGAAAAGTAGAAAAAAAAGTTGTGGAAAAGGATTTGAGTGCAAAGAAAGATTTCGTAGGAAGGGGATTTTGTACCTTTATCTACTAGAATTCGGAACGTAGAGGAGAATTTTTCATAATAGTGTTTCTATTGTTGAGGCGCTTAGAGCATTGATGCCCTCGTGCAAAATCTCTACCGATAACCACACATGAATATATTTTACAGTATGCAGCGGGATATAAAAGTGAGAAATAAATCACAACATCACATCATAAAAATGACAGTTATTTTGGGTATGTAAATCCCCGAAAAAAACCAAGATGGGAAAACTGGTGCAGCAGTCAAATATAGATTTTATTATGAGAAAATATGGAACGCTACACTCAATACAAATTCACCCAAACTTGGCGAATGCAATACTCGGCAGAATCACTAGGAAAATCCCATCTAAACCTCAACACCCCCTTGTGTGAGTGTACGACCCAACTGTACGAAGCTCGGTGATCCTATTGCTCGCTCCTTCGTCTTTCAAGCTAAATCCTCTTTTTGACTTTGTATCCCTGTCTATATCACATCTCTGTCGGAATACAAGTGTGTGTGTCCTCTCCACCAATTGATATCTCTTTTATAACTTTAGGTAAAGTGAAAACCCTAATTTCACTTTCACTTTAACTAGCTATGTTTCACTAAAGTTAATTTAGGTCACTTTATATTATTTTCCAAAGTTAACTAAGGAAAAGTAAATTAAATACAATTGGTTTCCTAATTTAAGTATTATGCATGCAAGAACACATGCATGTATGAAGACCTTCTTTGTTGCTTCTAATTTAACACTCCCTCTCAACGAGGAAGGGATTCGGTAGAAACCCCAACTTATCCCTAAACTTCACAAAACTCTGTCTGCAAAGTGCCTTGGTCAAAATGTCCGCCACCTACTCATATGTGTAAAGTACCTCTTATACCTCAATTCCATTATGGGTACAAGGGGAATATTTCTCTTTTGTGTTTCGCTGTTACTACAAATGAGTCAATCGTGTTAGTGGCAGATTTTACATGGCATTTCAATGGAGCGTGTCCAATCGAATTCGTTAATGTCAAAAATACACACATTGTAAAACAATCATCTGACAATTTACATCCATCCTCTTCTACAGAATTCAAACATGCAACTTGTATCCAATTTACTAAGATTGCTATTGATAACATAAACAAAACATGTTTATTATGCCTTCTAGTATTCACATCATTAAGTAATCCTCTCATTGGCGGAATACCTGTCATTTGATACATACTCCAATGTTCTTTTAATCCTTTGAATAATAGTATGGATCTCCCTTAAGGGATTTATTATTGAATTAGTGGTAAATCTTTAGCCACCATGTATCCACCATCAAGATACCTAGTTTTTGGGCTATCCTCATTTTTAACAAAGATGCTCGATTCGACGGACTATTCATTGTTTATTTCAAAATAATGAATTGTATAAAATGCAATTCCATTTAAAACAATAGAAGATATTATGACCTTCAATTATACAACATTATAGTCCCGTTGATGACTATTTTCTTGAATGTAAAGTCTTGAAAATATTATTCATAATTACAAGTCTTACATCATCATATGACCTACTAAGTTACAAGAAAAATATTGGGATAACACCAACATTCTTTGATTAACATTTACAACACTATAATCCATTTGTAGAATGACGCCATATGTACAGAATAATATGAGGAAAGTAAACAGAATCAGACACATGAAAATGAGATAGACACAAATGTACATGGTTCACCCAATCCATGGGCTGCGTCCACCAAACCGTCATATCATGTATTATTCATTCTATAAAAAGAGTTACATGCTGCAATATCCTTGTTGCCTTACCTTCTTTCGGGTCACCTCATATACTCTCTTAACTAGAGTATCTCTGGACTAACCACTACCGAGATCGGACTTCTAGACCTGAATTTTATTAATTTTAACAGGTTCTGTCTGGTTTTCCCTAACATTTAAATTAAGCAGTCCAACCCTCATTTACTCCAAAAGATGGGTCATAAGGTCATAACAAAATGGTCAATAATACCGACAAGGAACCCAAGATAAGCCCTTGTAACATAGTTTGCAAATTGATTGTAAAGTATGACCTTTAAACAAGTTAACAACAATACCTAATCAAACATTTTAGATCCATTCAAGTCTTCATAGGGCTTGATATTATGGTCTTAAAATGGGATATTATACAATTTAATATTATTATTATAATTCTATTTTGACTTGCATTAACTGCTTTCAAGAATTTTCTTGCTGCAAGCATCAGGACAGGAGCTATTTCCCTCATGAAACGACGATGGAGAGCTTGACGTACACAAACCTATATAGGTCTGATTTACACTTCTAGGTTTATCTGAAAGGGTACATAATGAGTTTTAACATTTAACCAAATGGGTCATTTTTGTGAGCTCCTAGAACTCCAAATATTCCTCCTTAACTTAACCTCATGAAGCTCATTAGATGTGGGTTTAGAAGATGGGTATGGCCTAATTTATAATGTATGTATGCACATATGAAAAACACTGTCTATAATGCAGGTATAAAGTAATAACCAACAGCAATGGCACTAATACATAACCAGTTAGTTATAGTGTAATCATTTTAGGGTCACAGTATCATGCAAGCAGTAATAGGAAAAATTGGGGGCGCTGTACCGATAAGTCAGGATGAGATCTAAGATAGGGAAACAATATTTCTAGGGGCAGTGTTTCGGTACGGGTCGCACCAAATCGAGGCCAACTCTCTGTCTTGACTTCACACTTTTCTATGCCAGAAAATATAGTTAAAATTTTGGTGTCCTTGTCAGATCTAAACCCTAAATCTGCGAACTTAGTGGTTGATTTTCATTACAGAAAACTAAATTATATTTGCTCACTAATTGGGGAAAGGCATGAGAAATATGGACTTACTTCAATGTGGCTTCTGCACTCTCAATTGTAACCTTGTCATCTGTAGCATCATGGTGGGGAAGCCCCAGATTGAAATACTTAATATCCAGCTCAACAAATGGGAACATAAGCTTGTCCTTGATCATTGCCCAGATGACCCTAGTCATTTCATCCCCGTCCATATCGATGATGGGATTCTAAACCTTGATCTTCTCCGACGCCATTGTTACAGGAGAGAACGATAGAAGACAGAGAAGGATGGGAATAGATCCAATACGACCTCGCGGACCTACTGTTCCAAAGCCGCGATTCAATGGAACACTCGAAATCGCCAAAAATCGATTCAGAAAGAGCATACGAGATTTTAGGCATGAATTCGTGGATGTACACTAAGACCCAGTAGATTGCCATCTTTTGTTTTCTAGTAGCCTGGCAATTGATCACATCTTCATTTTTTAATAATATGGAGTGTATCACCTAGATCACTCTCCTCCAAGGCGCAGAGATCATTCTGCTCAAACTCTGAGGTCAATCTCCTGTGGAGATCTCTCTTTCACAAATGCTGAGTTCTTTTCTTCCCCTACGCCCCTGTTCATCCTGTGAACCCTTCCTCTTATAATTTATTTTTGCGTCTACTTGATTCTCCAGTCAAGAGTCTCGCAGTCAAGGGTATAGAGGTTATCGGCATAGACCACGACATGCTGCCCAGAATAACCGTGGCAGGCCTGTTTTTTCCTTTCTAACATGGTCCCAAAATAGACATTTATATAAACGTGGTACTTAAATACTTCTTCACGTGGAGTACTGCCAACAACGGCCAAAATTATCTTGGAAACTCCAATGGAAGATCCCCCTTAACCCGCTTTCCAAATATATAGTGTAAATTTAATGCTCCATCATGTGGATGGAAACGCACCGGCAAATTCCCGACGTATCATGTCTTCTAAGGAAAGGAGTAAAGTTTCCCCTTTTTGGGGGGGGCGGTAGTCGCCCTCCTTTGGGTAGTTTGATTGCTTTCTTATAAACAACCCCAAAACTCCCATTAATAATTCCTGCGAAATTAAAGTAAGAGTTGCGCTCCATAATTCTTAATGATGCCTACAGAGCTTAATTTCATACCTTGTAACTATATATATATATATATATATATTCAACCCATAATAAGGAATATATAGTTCATCATTATGCCATTTATTATTCGGGTATAACTTATATAAATGAAATGACACTTTCCTTTTCTTTCTTTTTTTCTATTTTAAGGTGACTACCACCGGTAGTCCCTTAACAATAAATGTCTTGGGTTGTTTTCTCTTGGTTCTTTCCACTTAAAAATATGACTACTCAACCCTCTTATGTCAAAGTTAAAAAAAATGATTTTAATTCTCCTCCATCCTGGATCAATCGTGAGTTGAATAACTAGGATTTAGTATCTTAGCTTGGCTAATTATTGTCGAAGGAGGAATCCCTATAGGGAAAGCCTTATCCCCGACGCTGCTAGGGTAAGGGCAATATGTAATACTATGGTACCAAAATTATAGTTCCCCGAACCTTCGATTTTAGCCTTGGTTTTTTTCCAGTTGCCCACCGACAAGTTGGGTCTATGTTTTATGACTTAGGACGTTAATTGACTAACTTTCAAGGTTTCTCCTGGTGGGGCCTTGGCATTGCACTCCTCACCAGAAAACCTAATACAATAATATTCGAAATTACAAATTGTTTAGGGGTATAAAGGAGGAACATTACATCCTTTCCCCCTAAAATTAACACCCTCCTCGGTGTTCTTGTCCTTCAACTATTTCCATCTTCTCCCGACTCATCTTTTCTTGCTTTGTCTGTTCTGTTCCAATCCCCTTCGATATGTCTTGATCTTTTATGCAGTTCGCTATCGTTCAGGACCTACAGTTTCCTGCACAAGGTTTGGGTCTAGCCCAAATTTTATTGAGTAATTCATGTCCAAAATTGTAATTTAAACAAAATCCATAGATCCTTTTGCATTGTAACAATCTACAATTTTCTAGTTTTTCATTGATGTCATAATACCCAATCATTTTCATGATGTGATCTATCCATCAATAAAACATAATTACTACCCTTTTGGGGTTGGTTTTATCTGCAACCTTTGGATAGTTATGTCATCCTCGATCTGAGGAAACCTTTCCTTCACATCACACATTAAGCATGTAACAGTCTAATTACTTGGAAAATCCGTTAACATGTTTTACGTTCGTTATGTTTTCCAAACTCCCTTGAGTTTTTTTTTCCATTATGGTGTGGTCTTGCAACAATTTCTGAGGTTACTCTCCCTTTTAACCACTAGTTAAAAGTTTTCTCCTTAGTGACATCAAACAACGTCCTGTCTTCCAGATGTCTAGTTTTTTGCCTAGGTCTTATTCTTGCCACACCGTATGCCTAACACCAATGTGCTTACGTGGCAATTGCTTGTCTAACACCATTGTGCTCCTGCAGCATATATGCCTAAAACCAATGTTCTCACACGACAATCACTTGCCTAACACCATGGTGCTCCCATAGCATTCAAATTTGTCCTTGTTCATATCTAGTATAAATTTTAACTTTGACTATTTATAACGCACACTCCTTGGTGCTTATGACTTTACTGTCATTGTCCCGATTCATGAATCAGTGACATGGTTAGTCAAAGCATCTATCGATAACTCATTTAATCGCCATTCATGAGTTATATAACCTTGTAAATCATCTAGAAACATTACTCTTTACTCATTTCTGAGTAATTGAGTGCAACTTACATACACAGCCGGATTTATATACCATAATGTACGTCGATTGTAGCAATGGTCATAATCTTGGTGAAGCCTGAAATGTCAGTATGTAAACAACATCATCCACAGTTAATCCTTGGTTATAAAACCTCGAGATTCGACAATTATAATAAGTAAAACATCACCCATACTTAACCTCATTATTTATAGCAGTGAAATATTTTTTCTACCAGTCAACTCTGACTAATAGTGTTCCTAGCATATCCTGCAATGTTAGCATATAACATTATACAACATTCATCAACTCACTTATTTTCAATATCAATATCTTTAGACATCGTGACTCGTCTACTATTTGGATAATTACTAGGGATATTCCAACTGTTATACCACATTCATCAGCGGCAATGCTAGGGACATGGAAATTTCAGTAGCATCAGTAATCCAAAGTAAACTGTTATCATAATTTCATACCTCAACTACTTATGTCATGTCTTACAACTATTCTAGTTCGTCAAAATGGGAGCCTTCATATAGGTGTACTCCTTTTGCACGACCAGAAATATTAGGCACAACACATCATGCTATTTACCTTAATTGTATTATGGTCCAAGTTCATAAGCAGTCTAGTTTTTCTTTTTCCTTTTCTTGAAGAAATACGCTAAGCAATGTTGTCATTTTTCATGAAAATGTATAAGGAGATCAACCATGCCAATGAAAATGTATAGATAGCTCAATGGTATTTATGTGCATAACCCAATTTCTTGCACACTAAAAATTATATGTAAAGGGTACATTATAACAGTGCTATATTGTACTAACTTGAATTCTCTTCCTAACAATTCTGAAATTCAAGTCCTACCTTTACTTAGCATATATTTTTGTACGCTAATGGCATTCAACATTCACACGTTAATTCAACAACTTTTGATAAGGATGTTAACATTTACTTTCTGAGAATTTTTGTTACGCACAGGTTTAGAAAACAAATAACGTTCACTTCTTTCATCATTCACTTATTAGGTGTAACGACTAACCATTTTTATTAGTTCACAAACACAATTCTTCTTGATATGCATTTAGGACCCAAAGTCGTATGATAGATACGTGCATACATATAGGTAAAAGTGTTTTGTCAAAAACTAATGGACCCAAATCTTGGAGAAACATTATTCCCTGCCTTCGATCTGAATGCTCAGTCAATAAATTTACTTTGGCTATAATTAGCCATGCACCTTAACCAATTATTTATTACCAACATCTATAATCAATCATCTTCGTTCGACTAACATGTATCCATACGATTTAATGCAATCGTTTCATTCCTGGTTTTACATGAAATTCCAAATGTAAAGAGGTGCTTTCCTATTTTACATAGTGTTAGTATTGGAAACATTTATTTGATAGAAATTGTATTTTGTATAATCTTGATAGTGAAACATGTGTTTTAGCAAGGCTACTACTTTAGCATTACTTGCCTTTTGCTTAAACCATTTTACTATACGTGATAGTTTTGCGGCAAATCTTTTAGAGAGTTTTCAAGGGTAATACAGTCACTCCTAAATGATCAACTATCAAGTTCCCTTTAATGGCTATATTTTAGGTAAGTTATATATGCATACATATATATAATCAGATGCCTCTAAGACTTTGGAGCATACTCTCGTGAGCCACTTACACTTATTTATTACAACAATGAACCCCAAATTAGGTCTAGAGGAGCTTAAATCAAATTCAATTCTCATTAGATTCTTAGAAATCCTATCTTTTATTGTTAGCGATGTAACACTTTCCCACTAGTCCTTAACAACAATTGTTCAACGGTTTTCAAGGCTACCTATTACAATTTGTCAACCTTGCAGTTCTAAGAATCCTTTATATACCAAAGTCATTTGTAGTGGGTTCAGCTATGCATGTAAGTTTCAAAGGTCACTTTGCAGCAATTCAAAATTACTATTCAAGACAGAGATTGCTATAGTACCTTCATCTACCATGAGTTTGTCTAAGGAGACTTCTATACTTCATTAAAATTTATTGGCGCGACACAAATAGAGACGAAGCAATCGTCTTAGCCATTCGTAAACCTATTCGGAAGTAATCAAGGATTTTAACCAGATACATGTGTACTTACATCATCAGACCTTACCTTGAACTGGCAAAAGTAATGGGCTATCCTTGTTGAGATTTTGAGAGAAACGTTCCATCTTCTCCTGCACAACTACAAGGTCAAAATATATGCGTTTGGTTTATCTTATGGTACCTGCATTGCAAAACAGTGTAAACTTGTTGATTCCTGTTATCAAAAATCAAAACTCAATCATTAGTTTAGAACAAAACATGTAGGAGCGTTTTGAGCCCAAATAGGCCCAAGTGTTTCAACTCTCGCTCTGATACCACCTATAAAGTACCTCTTATACCTCAATGCCATTATGGGTACAAGGGGAATATTTCTCTTTTTGTTTTGTTGTTACTTCAAATGAGTCAGTCGTGTTAGTGGCATATTTTACATGGCATTTCAATGGAACGTGTCCAATCGAATTCGTTAATGTCAAAACTACACACATTGTAAAACAATCATCTGACAATTTACATCCATCCTCTTCTACATAATTCAAACATGCAACTTGTATCCAAATTACTAAGATTGCTATTGATAACATAAACAAAACATGCTTATTATGCCTTCTAGTATTCACATCATTAAGTAATCCTCTCATTGGTGGAATACTTGTCATTTGATACATACTCCAATGTTCGTTTAATCCTTTGACTAACAGTATGGATCTCCCTTAAGGGATTTATTATTGAATTACTAGTAAATCTTTAGCCACCATGTATCCACCATCAAGATACCTAGTTTTTGGGCTATCCTCATTTTTAACAAAGATGCTCGATTCGACGGACTATTCATTGTTTATTTCAAAATAATGAATCGTATAAAATGCATTTCCATTTAAAACAATAGCAGATATTATGACCTTCAATTATACAACATTATAGTCTCGTTGATGACTATTTTCTTGAATGTAAACTCCTGAAAATATTATTCATAATTACAAGTGTTACATCATCATATGACCTACTAAGTTAAGAGAAAAATATTGGGATAACACTAACATTGTTTGATTATCTTTTACAGCACTATAATCCATTTGTAGAATGGCGTCATATGTACAAAATAATATGAGGAAAGTAAACACAATCAGACACATGAAAATGAGGAGAGTATCTCTGGACTAACCACTACTGAGATCGGACTTAGACCTGAATTTTATTAATTCTAACAGGTTCTGTCTGGTTTTCCCTAACATAAATTAAGCATTCCAACCCTCATTTACTCCAAAATATGGGTCATAAGGTCATAACAAAATGGTCAATAATACCGACAAGGAACCCAAGATAATCCCTTGTAACATAGTTTTCAAATTGATTGTAAAGTATGACCTTTAAACAAGCTAACAACAATACCTAATCAAACATTTTAGATCCATTCAAGTCTTCATAGGGCTTGATATTATCGTCTTAAAATGGGATATTATACAATTTAAGATTATTATTATAATTCTATTTTGACTTGCATTGACTGCTTTCAAGAATTTTCTTGCTGCAAGCATCAGGACATGAGTTATTTCCCTCACGAAACGACGATGGAGAGATTGACGTACACAAACCTATCTAGGTCTAATTTACACTTCTAGGTTTATCAGAAAGGGTACATAATGAGTTTTAACATTTGACAAAATGGGTCATTTTTGTGAGCTCCTGGAACTCCAAATATTCCTCCTTAACTTAACCTCGTGAAGCTCATTAGATGTGGGTTTAGAAGATGAGTATGGCCTTATTTATAATCTATGTATGCACATATGAAAAACATTGTCTATAATGCAAGTATAAAGTAATAACCAACAGCAATGGCACTGATACACAAACTGTCAGTTACAGTGTAATCATTTTAGGGTCATAGTATCATGCAAGCAGTAATAGGAAAAATTGGGGGCATTGTACCAATAAGTCAAGAAGAGATCTAAGACGGGGAAACAATATTTCTAGGGGCAATGTTTCGATATGGTCCACACCAAATCGAGGCCAACTCTCTGTCTTGGCTTCACACTTTTCTATGCCAAAAAATATAGTTAAAATTTTGGTGTCCTTGTCATATCTAAACCCCAAATCTGCGAACTTAGTGGTTGATTTTCATTGCAGAAAACTAAATTATATTTGCTCACTAATTGGGAAAAGGGATGAGAAATATGGACTTACTTCAATGTGGCTTCTGCACTCTCAATTGTAACCTTGTCATCTGTAGCATCATGGTGGGGAAGCCCCAGATCAAAATACTTAATATCCATCTCAACAAATGGGAACATAAAATTTTCCTTGATCGTTGTCTAGATGACCCTAGTCATTTCATCCGTGTCAATATCGATGATGGGATTCTAAACCTTGATCTTATCCGACGCCATTGTTACAGCAGAGAACGATCGAAGACATAGAATGACGGGAACAGATCCGATACGACCTTGCATACCTACTGTTCCAAAGCTACGATTCAATGGAACACTCGAAATCGCAAAAAATCGATTCAGAAAGAGCATATGGGATTTTAGGCATGAATTCATGGCTGTACACTAAGACCCAGGTGATTGCCATCTTATGTTTTCTAGCAGCCTGGCAATTGATCGCATCTTCATTTTTTAATAATACAGAGTGTATCAACTAGATCACTCTCCTCTAAGGCGTAGAGATCATTCTGCTCAAACGCCGAGTTCAATCTCCTTTGGAGATCTCTCTTTCACAAACGCTGAGCTCTTTTCTTCCCCCGCGCCCCTGTTCATCCTGTGAACCCTTCCTCTTATAATTTCTTTTTGCGTCTACTTGATCCTCTAGTCGAGAGTTTATCAGTCAAGGGTATAGATGTTATCGACATAAACCACATCATGCTACCCAGAATTACCGTGGCAGGCCTGTTTTTTCCTTTCTAACATGGTCCCAAAATAGACATTTATATAAACATGGTACTTAAATACTTCTTCACATGGAGTACTACCAACAACGGCCAAAATTATGATGGAAACTCCAATGGAAGATCCCCCTTAACCCGCTGTCCAAATATATAGTGTAAATTTAATGCTCCATCATGTGGATGGAAATGCATCGGCAAATTCCTGAAGTATCGTGTCTTCTAAGGAAAGGAGTAAAGTTTCCCCCTTTTCTGGGGGGGGTAGTTGCCCTCCTTTGGTTAGTTTGATTGCTTTCTTATAAACAACCCCAAACTCCCATTAATAATTCCTACGAAATTAAAGTAAGAGTTGCGCTCCATAATTCATACATTGTAACTATATATATATATATATCAACCCATAATAAGGAATATATAGTTCATCGTTATGCCATTTATTATTCGGGTATAACTTATATAAATGAAATGACAATTTCCTTTTCTTTTTTTTTCTATTTTAAGGTGACTACCACCGGTAGTCCCTTAACAATAAATGTCTTGGGTTGTTTTCTCTTGGTTCTTTCCACTTAAAAATATGACTACTCGGCCCTCTTATGTCGAAGTTAAAAAAATGATTTTAATTCTCCTCTATCCTGGATCAATTGTGAGTTAAATAATTAAGATTTAGTATCTCAGCTTGGCTAATTATTGTTGAAGGAGGAATCCCTATAGGGCAAGCCTTATTCCTGACGCTACCAAGGTAAGGGCAATATGTAATACTATGGTACCAAAATGATAGTTCCCCGACCCTTCGCTTTTATCCTTAGTTGTTTTCCAGTTGCCCATCGACAAGTTGGGTCGATGTTTAGGGGTATACAGGAGGAACATTACAATATATGTCTGTATGTACTCCAATCGAATGGTTCCCCTCTTAACACAATCTCTTAATAAGTGGTACATGATGTCTATGTGTCTTCTCCGGTCATGGAACATTGGATTCCTAGATAGGCTAATGCCACTCTGATTATCACAATGAACTACTGTAGCCTCTAGCTCACACTCGAACAACCCTGCAAGTAACTTCCTCAACCACATACCCTCACAAACAACCATGCTAGCTGCCATGTACTCAGCCTCTGTCGAGCTCAATGCAACTGACTTCTACTTCTTGCTAAACCAAGAGACAACCCCTGATCCAATGTTGAAACAACAACCTGAAGTACTCTTTCGGTCCTCTACACATCCTGCCCAGTTAGCATCTATGAAACCTGCTAACTGTACACTCCCCATGCGCTCATAAACCAATACATACTCCATTGTACCTCTGATGTAGGGAAGTATATGCTTCGCAGTCATCCAATGCACTCTCTGAGGGTCCACCGTGCACTAACTCAAAGAGTTGACATCAAAGCTGATGTATGGTTGAGAGTTGAACAAATACATGAGCGATTTGATAAACTGGCGATACAAACTAGGATCAAATCCATCTGATCCTAATGCATCAATACTTCTCCAGTTGGAATTTAGAGGTATGGCCATAGGATTACAGTCCTCCATCATGAATCTCTTCAAGATCTCAACTGTATACTTCCCCTTTCCAGTGAAGAAGCATCCATCTCTCTGCCAAACATCCAATCCTAGAAGGTAATGCATCAGCCCAAGGTCTTTCATCTCAAACTCCACTAAAAGGTTAGACTTGCAGTCTTCAATCAACCTCTCATCTCCTTTCAAAAAGAGATCATCCACATACAAGAGCAATATGAGAAGCACCTCACCTATCAAGAAGTACAGGTTGTGGTCAGCCTCACTCCGCTGAAATCCCAACTCCTATAGATAGTCGTCAATCATTGAGTACCATGCTCGTGGAGCCTGCTTCATCTCGTAAAGAGCTCGATGCAGTTTGCAAACATGCGTCTCCCTACTCTCCACATCAAACCCCTCTAGCTACTCAATATACACCTCCTCCTCTATCAATTCGTTGAGCAAGGCACCCTTGACATCCATCTAATGGACACGCCAACCCATCTCAGCTACTAGTGATATAATGGTCCGAATGGAAGAATACTTGGAAACGGGGGCAAAGGTCTCCTCACCATCAATACCCTCTTTTTGTGAAAACCCCTTTGCCACGAACCATGCCTCGTACTTCTCCATGCTTCCATCTGCTGCATGCTTCACCTTGTAGATCCATCTAGATCCCACCACCTTTTTTCCTTGTGTCCTCAACACAACCTACCACACTTGGTTTTTCATAATGGATAATGGAGTCATACTCCTCAACCATAGCCTCCTGCCACACATCATGTTGTGCAGCCACTACTGAAGGATGCACTCACACCCTGGTTTATGTCTGCACCTACAGACAAGGATACACCAATACCTTGTTTCTCCAACCACTACTGGAAGGAGGCTAACACCTCATAGCATGCATGCGGCATTCCCTAGCACCACCTTGCCACCCTTATTTGATATTATTAAACTTGCAGATCTTCTTAAAAACTCCATCTCTTGTTACTCTAGTTTGGTCTTTGTCTTATGTCGCAGCTGCATAGATCTGGATGACAGAGACAATTAATTTGTTCAACACTCTGTCAATAAATACCCTCATGTTTTCTGTGGACGCCTCTCTTCACAATTTTTGGACGCACCTCTTCACAATTGCGGGTGCACCTCTTCACCATTACGAATCCGCACAACAGGAATTTTGATCTGGTTAATACAAACCTGGATTCCACAATAATTTTGCATACAGTCCCCTGGTTATACACCTGGCTATTCTAACAGGAAAAATCATTCTTAGGCGTTGGATCTCTTAAACATCTCAATCAACGGTGGGGAGCAAACCAAACTTAATTCGTTTTTACGATTTCGCTCTCATCACGGTGGTTAACTCAACTACATGTTGAACCAGTGAAATGGCTCACAATCATTGATCTAATCCATGTTTTCATCTGGACTGTCGAAGTATGTGACCCTTACCTGATTCCGCTAATCTCCATTTTGACTTTCTCCATGCTAGTTCACCTAAAGGAATTATTTCCATCCTTTGATCAAATTCCTCCTTTAATCTCCATCGTTCAAACTTTAAGCACCTACCACATTCCACGGATTTCAAAAGTTCATTAACCGCGCATGTTGAATCAGCAAAATTGTTATCCATCGTAGATCTAATTCAACAATCAATTTCGGGCATCGATCTTGATCCTACATCCTCCTTGTTTTTTTATCAGTGAAATCTTCTGTAGTCGTTGATCTTCATTCACCTCTAATTTCCACCGTCCGATCTCGAGTTGTGACTTTTTGTACTTTTTATTCCCGCATTCATCCTGAGCCATTGATCTTTGTCCTGGGATGTTTGTGACTATTGCTCTTCAAGACTGTGGATTTCCTAACTATCACATTTCTCAAAGTGTCTTTCCGCACTTAGCTTTCCACCTCAACCATTCTGCACCGCCAATCTTCCTGATCACGAGATGCAGAATGCGGAAGTCGGAAACTCAATGTTTCCAAAGACGATCTTATGCTTCTTCTGCTTTCCGAACTTTCCTTTCCACATTTCCTTTTTCACACTATGGAATGCGGAAGTCGAAAACTCAACGTTACCAAAAACGAGTTTATGCTCTTCCACTTTCCAGACTTTCCTTTCCGCACTGCAGAAGGCGGAAGTCGAAAACTCAAATTTTCAATGATTTCGACAATATGCTTTCCGCACTTCCGCACCCGTACTTTCGCTTTTTGTTTTCTTCTTTTCTTATAAACCATTGATTTCTTTTGCGGGTTCACTCATGTCCATCGATCTACGATCTACTACATGTTAAATCCTGACCGTCCATTTGCTATCTCACAACTCTTCTATGGATTCAACTACGACCTTTGATCTCTTGATTAGATTCATATTTCTTCTTCCGCACTCCTACTTTTAGGGAACCCTCCTATGACCATAGATCTATTGCGGAACACTCCTTATCCATATATTTTTGTACACTTGCAGAACTCTTCTCGACCTTAGATATTTCGTGGATCTAATCTCAACAGTCGATCTATACTCTTTTGTGGAACTTCACCTTTTCCGCCTATCCTTTGTGGAACTGATCCTCAACCATTGGATCTTCGTGTGGGAAACTTCCTCACCGTTCATTTATGAACTATTGCGGAATCTTATCTATAGCTGTAGATTTTCTTGCGGCTTCAATCTAAATCGTCTATCCAACGATCCCTGAGTCTCCTTCCTAATTGAACCGATGTAGTTCATACTAAGCAAGTCTGTGTGACTCCTCTGACTTCAAAGTACTGCCTCCTTCATCTTCAACATGTGGGAATCAACATGTGGGAATCCTTCTCTACTGGTCTGCAGGCTTCCTCAATTGCCATCAATGCCAACCTATATTTCCATGTTGCCAACATGCTCCCACATAAAAGCAAGACACTACGAGTTATATACCAACGGTTTCACCTCTAAGGTTGCTCGTAAAGGTTTTATTATAACCAATTGTACATCCACGACGAAGAAGAGATACGCTCCTTTCCCTATATATCATTGCATAGTCACGATTTAAAACAAAGAAACACCTTTAAATAATAAAACCAAGTTGTGTATCAACGCTACAAGGCCAAGCTTCATGCTTACATCCACCAAGCAAACCCAACAATGTTATTAATAAACCAATGCATTCACCATTATCTACGTAAAACCCCACGTTGCTACCACAAGCATAATTTACACAGCCAAACCATCATTGGTGCCATTGCAAGCAATAACACTGTAAATACAAAAGAAACGCAACATAAGAAGAAACATAGAGTCGTTACCCAAACATAGTTTCCCATTAAGTTAAATAAAACAAATACATATTGTTTCAAAACGATAAATTCATACACAGAGCCAAGCCAAGCTATTAACAGCCTTTACATATAAAAAATTACATATGGCAGGGCCACGAAAAGGCCACACAGTCGCATATGTAAATCCCAACCAATTATTAAAACCCCAAACAACAAAACGACTCAACCTCACGATTTCCCCCACAACCAAACTCGAATCCTCTATTAAACCACACATTAACTGTGAGGCCATTTCCAAATTCGGGGCTTACCCAGAGATTGGTTTTGCAAGCAACCTACATCACTACCCCAAGCCACGCAGAGTACCCATGCGCTTTCACCTGCACAAACAAATAGCGAAGGCTATCAGAAGTATACGTTATGCAACCCATAACAAAACGAGCATTACAAAGGTGCAGACCAAGGCCGAAGCTTACTTTCTATGGGAAGAGTATTCTTATTTTGTTATGCTTAGAGTGTGGAAGTTTGTTGGTTGCGCAGCTCTCACCCGGAGCGATACCACCACCTCCACCATAACAAAAATAACCAAATGAGCGATATCCAAACCCTACACATCGCATGAGGCATTCTTCCTGCACTTCCCGAGTATTATTTAATTCGCCACCTTGTCTACCACTATCACATAGATAAAAACCCACAACGATATAGTTTGAAAGCACCTTGTATACACCATCGTGTATCAACCCCATCTCTTAAATCTTAAACTACTCCATCTTCATGCTATTGCAAAGTTTCGATGGCATATGTTTACGCCATAAACATAAACCCTTTTTACCATATAGATCAAAGCATATGTTACGTTGCATCTATGGTTTTAAAACCTTAGCATATAGTTTATACAAATAGTTTATAGACATTCATACATATAATCTCATAAACCCTTATTACCATAGGATTTAGGTATAGTTTAGGCTTAGGACTTTTAGTCCTCTCTTCACACAGTTAGCACATGAATAGTGTAGTGTAGATATAGCTTGTTGTAGATGTAGGATGTTTTTGTTACCACGATCATAAGACTAAGTTCATCGACGAAATATCCTGCAAAAGAAAATATGAGCATGCATTAGTTCATGACGAACTAAGTAAACCCCATAGCAATAGGAATCTTTACCTTTCTAAGCGGACCCTTAAGGGATAGAACCCCGCCACTCCACCCCTTGACATACAGAGGTAAGGGAGCCTCTTTATAAATAAAACCATAAAAAAATTTAAAGACATGTAAAGTAAAAAGTAAAACGTAACATAACATAAGTGTCGACAAATGTCCGCAACTAATAGACAGGAAAAGTAAACATACAAACATGTCAAAGTAATAGAGCATCATCTTGTAAAGTTACATCATCATCAGACGGGAGAACACATAGAGGGAAAGCAACTTGCGAAACTTAGGTTCAGTATACAATCAAGTTTTATTCTGCAGAGATTTAAAGATGTCCTTGAAGTTCAATACTTTATTAGCCTAATAAAAAAAAATTAATTTATGAATTTGAGGGACATTACATTATACAAAAGTCATCAAAGGAAATTTGGCGTCTGAAATGAGATTTATAAGAAAATGAGCCATGATATAAGAAAACAATCCAACCACATTTTCTTTATGAGTTGGAATTCAAGAGCTAATAGAATTTCAGTCAAATGAGTTAACAATAATGGTTGTCTTGACCTATTTGTCATAAAAAAACTACTTTTTTTGTTCATAGTTTCAACATATATCCTTGTGTTTTTACTCAAATTTCAAGCAGGAACACTCGTTGGATGCAAAATTGAATTCCACATCCAACGAATACCTATGCTGAATACCTATGCTGCCCCAAAAACAAGAAATACCTTAAAAACGTGATTTTTAG
This sequence comes from Pseudotsuga menziesii, assembly GCA_001517045.1. Classification (NCBI taxonomy): domain Eukaryota; kingdom Viridiplantae; phylum Streptophyta; class Pinopsida; order Pinales; family Pinaceae; genus Pseudotsuga; species Pseudotsuga menziesii. Next base: position 678,813 of record LPNX011136225.1, on the reverse strand, counting down.
TTTTGATATTTTTGATCATTTGGACAAATGCACACCAAAATAAAATTTTGAAGGTTGGGTGAGTTACAAGGCATATAAATAATTATTATTGATATCTTGTACTTTCTAATTTACTATGTAATTATTAAAAATGATTCTGTAAAATGAACTTTTGTATCTTAAAATATCAAGGTTTGTGAAGGATTAAAGTTGTTTCAGAAAGGGATGCTCTTTTATGAATTCTTCTAGATGGGAAATGTGAGTCTTTCTCCCACAATCATTGATAATTGAAAACCCAATGGATATCTCTATTTTTTAATTTATTTTCTTCTTCATTCTTGAGTACACTTTGTATCACCCATCCCTTCTATGCTCTACATCCTTCTTCCTATTTCAATCATAACATTTACCACGTGCCTTTGTAGGTAATTCATCACACCTACTTTATATTTCCATTTGTTTATTCGGACTTCATTCATTGCCATTATCGTCATCTATTCTACCATTTATTGCGACTCATCCACCTCTCCTAGCTACTAGAGATCTTATCCAATAGGGACCACCACCTCAAACTGCTCACTCTCAATGGTGCATATTTTCTCCACATCATCCTTTTTCTATAATATAACCACTATCTCATTAAAATTCATGAGTGCTTATTATTCAAGGATCACTTCTTTTCTTTTACTGCAACAACTCTTTTGCTACAATCATATTCATCTCGTTGCTATGCTTCTTCATCTCCACTCTTTTGCTTCAACTCTCCCTACTATATATAGAGCATTTTTTCTTTGGTATGTTTCACTTTATTTTCCTTTAATGTACATTTGACTTCATTTGCAACAACGTCACCACACTAAACATTATGGGAATCAAACATTACCATCTACATCTCTTCCACTAAATTTGCATATGTTATACTAGCATTTCCTTGCAACTTCACTACTACAAGACCACTCTCTTCTACATCACTCACTACTACAAAAATAAATTTTGCATGCACAGACTCTCTTGAGTAAGCAACTAGTTAGATACTTTTTGAGTTTCTTCTGCAAACTATTTTACCTCACTATTTTTATTATAGTCTTCTATTACAAATCCTTCTCCACTTTCTTTCACATATTATTATGCATACCACTCACATTTTCCTCATTAGCTTCCTCAACAAGATGGACCCCACTTGGGCACTCAACAATCTCTACAACCACAATCAGGCTAATTAATTTTTATTTCTCCTCGTGCTGCTTAACCTCTTCAAATGACTAAATCTTATTTGCAAATTTTATCTTCCTTTTAATGGATAGCTTTGATCCATCAACAATATGCATGATATTTTCCTTACTATTTCTTAGAAAACCACCTCTCGTGGTAACGATGTAAAATTCTTCAAAATATTATTTTACAGATATATTAGTTTGTTTCGATTTCTCTAATATTCTCTTAGAATTCAAAGTATGATTAGAAATTACAAACTTAATTTTTTCAATTTGATGATCATCTTCTCCTAATTTTGGATTTCATTTTTTCATTGTGATTTTAGTCCCTTTTAAGTATGTGCCACCAATCACATACATATAACTTATCAATATTCCAAAAGCAATTTTCACTCTCTATGGACCTTTAGATTTATAGAATTCGAAATAACTCTACATGTCTTTAATCCACTTCATTAATTTTTTGGATTTGCACTTCTGGTGTTGTTGTAGATCGTCCTCTTCATATTCATTGCTCTTTTGGATCACTTGGGTTGTGACTCTTCCCCTTTGTTAAGCCAATTCGAAGGCATCCATCATCCCCGTCATTTGATTCAAAAATACTACAAAAATGTATTGTTCTTCTTCTCACTGCATGGTTTCTTCTTCTTTCCATTCTGCAAAATTTTCAATGCAACTTGCACTCTCTCCTTTAATGATCTTCACCATGTGATATTTCTTTGTTCTTAAGCATTTCTCTCAAGTCTGCTACAATTTCAACTATAACATCTCTACAATCTCTTCTTATAGATTCTTCAACAATACCCCATCTTCCACAATCTCTGTTAAATGCCTGCTATATTCATCAATTAAAATAACTCTACCTAATATTACACAATTGTTGAACTCATCTACATTTTATTTTTTCACTACAATGGTTGTTTCAAAATTCCCCTCTTCTCATAATAATAGGTATACTCAACTCTCCTGTTTTAGTTGAATTGTCCCAATGCCTCAAAATTCTACTTGCTTTAATAACACTTGATGCATAGACTATGGCCTATGCTTCAAAGTGATACAGTAGAAACAAATACTTAACAAAAACTACAATAAAAATTGAAATAGTAAAAAATCATATCTATAATTCTCCCATCTATATTGTAAACAATAAAGAATGTTTTGTCAAAATGTTTGTTTTTTTTATATATAAACAATGAAGAAAGTTTTATCAAAATGTTCTTTTTTTATATAAATAAAACAAAGAAAACTATAATATAATGAACAAGCATAAGTTAAAATCATATCAATATAAAATTTTACATGTCAGATGAATTAAAATTTTGAATAACTACATATCTAGATAGGTTGAAAACACTAATTTCATATAAATGAAAAATGATTATATACAGTTGATCAACATATAGCTATCTAAACCAAGAATGCCCCTATACCAAGAGAGCACATCATTAGTGAAAAAGTTTTTGTATCTTGTATAGAGAGAACTCCTTTTCTGCAAATGCCCCTTTACCAAGAGAGCAGCATCACTAGTGAAAAAGTTCTCTATCTTGTATAGAGAGAACACCTTTTCTGCAAATGCCCCAATACCAAGAGAGCAGCATCACTAGTGAAAAAGTTCTGTATCTTGTATAGAGAGAACTTCTTTTCTGCAAAGCTACTTAAATTAGGTTATGGCTGTGCTACATAACGAATGGAGTGATATTGGAAACGAATCAGCAGGATGTTGTTTCTCACAGGTTCCAGTCCCATAGCTTGTCTGAGTAAGTTTGCAAACAGGCGCCATTAGTTGAAGCGTTACTAACATTGAGGTAAGATGGGTCATCATTAATACACAGATTTTCGGTGACGCCCAATTGATTCGGTGTTCTTGGGAAGATTAAGCAGGTAGCCAAAGATAATTCAAGGTCCTCATTTAAAGAAATGGGCCGACTAACTATACTCCAAACATTTTCCCCTTGGCTGTAAATCCGTTCCCTCGTGTTCTCCGACGGATCTGATGCTCTGTACTCCACAGAAGCTGGGAATCTTTCCTGCCCACTTATTAATTCGGGCATTGTTTTAACATCACAAGACTCGGCCGTTGTTCTTGGGTTGCTGCATGCCATGTAGGTCTGCCACTGGTGCATGCTAGCTGACTCTTGCATTTCCACTGAGCAAGATTCAACATGATTTTCATTGACCGTTATCCTATCAATTTCGGTTCCATTATGACGTTCCTTTGATTCCAGCAGTCCTTCCTCAGATCTTCCTGACCGTCTGTAGACACGGCATAGGGAGAGTTCGTTCTGCCAAAATAAATCGAAGTTAGTACATATGTTTAATTGTAAAGTTGTCGGTGAATATTGGTAGGCATAATGCATAGCTAATTGTTAAATTTAATATTTATTATTCATTCTAAATTGTGAGAGTTAATATAAACACAAAATAAATACTATTAATAAATAAATAAATAACTGATATGAAAAATAAAAACAAATTGTTTCATTTTTTTAACCATTATTTCAGTGAATTTTATTTAAATCTTAATTAAGATGCATTTAAACATAATAAGATAAATAGATCATGAAATGAATCCCTGTTATACACTTGTTACAGTTAGATTAATTTTGTTAATTTGTTTCAGCAAGTCCAAAATTATACATATAAACCTATAAACATAATTATACTTATATCTATTATTGTAAGATAAATTTGTATTTGCATTCATATGTTTTGTTTTAATAAGATATTTAACATAATGAAGCTAACAACATTCAATAAAAATAATTAATTCAAATATAACTTTATGACATTTTACTTACAATTCATTAGTCTCAGCACTTTAGTTATGCAATTGGAAGTATATTTCCACTTTAACTTGTATTCTCAGCACTTTAGTTATGCCATTGGAAATATATTTCCACTTTAACTTGTATTAACATAAAACTGGGTTCTCTACAATATTATGGTTTAAAACACAATTTTAGATTATAAAACAAAGTATATTCCACGTTTAAAAAAATCAATATAAGTACAGCATGAGTGGGCCTAATGGTTAAAAGCATGTGTTTCCTCTTAGGAGGTCACCAGTTCAAATCCAGAAGGGGTAGTGTATGTACACCGCTATAATCTAATTTTAATGTAACTAATTCTAACCTTTTTACTAACATAAAATAAACTAATCACAATGTAATCCATTAAAAAAAATGATCTGCAAATACAATGAGAATTGAACATTTTAATCCTTCATTCAAATTTAAAATAAAGAAAAAGAATATTTGTTTATTTAATTTTATTGAATTTATACACTAAAGCATCTCCAAACTGAAAAAAAAACAATTATATAAAAATACATACAATTAAGAGCTGATCCATAGATAATGAACAGTTAATAACAATAACCTTTAAAAACAAATTATTAAAAAATAACTTATTATAACACTTCACTGGTTACCACCACAAATCCATAGATAATGAACAGTTAATATCAATAATCTTTAAAAACAAATTATTAAAAAATAACTTAATAATCCATATTCAACCACCACAAATTAAATAACTATACTGCTAACACCCCTCCTATCAAAACCATGTATTTCTAACACCCGGCTAAATAAGTAATATGACCTTGGTATTTGGACTAAATACCTTCTGAATGCTGTAGGTTTCGAGCTGGGGCAGCCTATATTCGTTCATGAGCCAGCTCGTCCTCTTCCCTTTGGGCGCCTTCCCTTTATAAAATACGAGCGTTTTCTTCAGGCCAATGCAACGAGAGACTTCATTGCGAATCATCCGGTCGGCGCCTGTAGCTTTCCAATACCCAGACGTTGTAACTCTGTTAGGTCGATCCCCATTCTTATACTTTCTATCTCGCTGCACGTAAAAGAACCACTCTTTCTCTCCAATGGTAGCCAAAGCTGTGAAGTTCAAGATACAATCAAGATTCAAAGGAGACCACAGGTTCATTCATTCATGCTCCGAAAGGGAATATATATCTAAAATTTTATATGAATGAATCAAACAGAAGCAGTGGGTTATATCTATATAGAACCTGGAAGCTCCCAAGGATCGTATTGATAGAGATGCACGGATGCAATAAGTTCAATATGGAAGTGCTTCCCCTCAACTTTTCTGCGCAGATAAAACTCCACCAGCTCTTCTTCTGTTGGATGGAATCTGAAACCTGGCATGAGGAAATCCTGGTTGTGCTTGAAGTTGCTTTCATCTGTTTTCCAATCTTTGTCTTTCATATTGCAGGAAGACGTGGGCAAATTCATCTCCAGGGAAAAAACTTGCAGATCTAGAAACTCAGAGATTGATTTACTCTAAACGCGTGAAGCAATAGTCCCACTGAAAACTAGGATTTTATCAAATAAATATGGAATCTGATATCCCTCTATCCCTCTCTCCCTGGTTTATATATAGACATCATGCAGAGCAAATGTCAAAAGTGTTCACTATGGTTGAAGAGCTTTCACGAGATGTAGAGTACTTGACGAGTAAAGGAGAGTCGGCGTGAGTGGGGTCCCATTTCAAATTTCGGCGAGCAAGTTGCAAATAGTTTGAGCCGGCCATTATAAAGTTGGACGCTTCTTAACTTCTGACAGTCTACAGTGATTTGTTCAAGACACAATTATGTAGACTCCAAAAAGTGTGGACCATCTTTCCCGGCGCCGGCGCTGTCTAATTAGGGGACGATTTTGATTTTTTTTGGTTGATTTTTAGTACAAATTTGTGAAATTAATTCACAAAATTTTGTAATTTTTGTTGTTGCTTGAGCGATTTTAAGTGAAAAATGAAATCATCTCACACAAAAACCAACCCTAAGCAGCTATACTCTAGCAAATTTTTTACATGTTTTGAAAATTCATAACCAAAAACAATAAAGATTCATAAGCCGTAAAAACCAGCCAAAAATAAAAAGAAAATCATTCCCTAGATAACTGTCTTTCCCCACTTCCTTTTCTCGCTGCAAATAACAACGAATCTTCGGTGCAGTAAAACCGATCTCATTTTGAGATAAGTTTTTATATTGAATCTTGTTAAATTTTCGGGTATGATTAAACGTTTTGTCCCATTTTAAAGTTTAACTTAAAATTTCAAATCAATTAAAACTCTTCCTTAAATAGCAAAGAGAAAAATTCACCGACTCATTAGACAATTCCTCATTCAGCCGTTACAATCCATATGTACCAACGGTCACAAGAGACCCGTGACAGCATCCGTTAAATGGTGTGAGTACAGTTAAAAAAAAGAATATGGCAAGCCAAGCCGGACCAAACCACCATTTTCGCCTACCCCTGCAACTTGACTTCCTTTCGCATTATACAGTAAAGATACGAAAACTTTCAATCAACCTCACTTTCTATATTATACACAAAATTATATGGAATACATTAAACATTGGTACCTATTTTTCTGTGATTTTTGTCGGTACCTATTTTCCTGTGATTTTTTTTAGCTCAAATTTAATTGAAATTTTAGATTATTGAAATTCTATAATCTAAATAGAACTAAGTAACGGGACACTTTCAAATAGGGTTCGTGGCTAGTTTTGGGACAGGACACTTGTCTTAATACATGTCCACCAAAATTGTAGTGTCTCTAAATCTGGACACCTTTGCAGAGTGCCAAAAATTGTCTTGTCTTCAAATCTGGACATTTTGCAGCGTGTCAAAAAAGTGTCCTAATCTCTAAACATGTGTGTGGCTAATATCATTGATGAGCTATAATATTCTTCCATGTGGCTATTTAGTATTTTCATTTTGTATCTAGTAGTAGTATTATAGATAATAAACTTAGTACTAACTACTCTATTTTGTATTTGCATGTGGCATTTTCTCAATAATTCTTCTCTGATTAACATATCAGCAACACAATTCAAATATCCTGGTTTATATACAATTTCAAAATCAAAGTTTTGCAACCAAAGAAACCATTTTAGAATCCTAGAACTATTTTCTGTCATAAGATTTTCATTCTTGAATATACCAGGCATTATTTTCAGATCTGTTCTAATAATGAACTTGACAGGTTTTAGATAAAGCTTGAAATGGTTTACAGTCTTTTTGACTGTGAGGATTTCCTTGTGACTTGACAGATAATTAATTTCTGCATTTTTGAATGCTCCTGAAGCATAGCCGCAGATTTCTTCTTGATCACCATGTTTTTCTATGAGAATACCTCCCCAAGATTTATTGGAGGCGTCTGTTTCAATCACCATTTGACCCAAGACTTGTGGGAGTGAGAGTGAAGGAAGCTGTTTTACTTTTTCTTTGATTTGCTTTACTGCATCCATCATATCTTTATTCCATCTTGGGGGATTTTTCTTCAGTCGTTGCTGCAGCAGATGAATGCCATCTGCATGTCCTTTGTAGAAAGGCCTAATATAATTTAGGCTTCCCAAGAATCTCTCCAATTGAACATTTTCTAAGATCTGATCAAGAAAGTTAGCAAAAACCTTCAGGACATGGTCTTGGAGGATCACCTGTCTTTTACTTATTTTATATCCTAAAAATTCAATGTCCTTTTTGCCAATTTCCATTTTGGATTTTGACAAAACCAATCCATGTTTGAAAACCAAAGAATAAAATTCTTGAAGATGTTTCAAATGTTCCTGCAGATTGTAGGAACAAATAAGAATATCATCTATGTATACTAATGCCCATTTCTTTTCTCTGAAGATATCTTCCATTCTCTTCTGGAACTCTGATGGTGCAATGTTAATGTCGAATTGAAGGACCTTCCACTGATACAACCCATGGGGAACGACAAAGGCAGTTTTGTATCTGTCTTTTGCTTCAATTCCAATCTAGTAAAAACCAGACTTCAGGTCAAACTTGCTAAAAATAGTGCATCCTGTTATTCTTTGCAACAAACTAGATTTATCAGGCAGAGGGTAACGGACTGGTTCAAGGATCTTGTTCAAGGGTTTAAAATTCACAACCAGTCTGGGTTTTCCTCTATTTTGTATTTGCATTTGGCATTTTCTCAATATCTATGTAATACATTTTGATTTTTGTGGTTTAATCAGAAATATCAAATATGCATTATAATTGATTTATGGTACAAAGTTCATGATTCATTGATAATTTATAATTGATTCATCATTGTCATATTTTAATTGAATGATATTATGATTATACATTGTATATACTTCTAGTTTTTAAAAAATGTAGATCTTTATGTATTTTTTTAATATATATATAACTTGTTCCCTGTGTTCAATTTTAGGGTCCTAGTGTCTCCTGTTGAATACTCGTATTTTCATGTCCTTATCCCTTGTCCTCATATCATGTAACTTAAAAATATAAATATTTGGTTTTAATTAAAATTCCAATTTAAATTATAAAAATCATAATTTCAGCCAAAATAGATTCATCCACAAATCCAAAAACAAATTGTAAAAAATCAAATTATATTTCATATAACAATTAGATTACTCCAAATTATAATCCACCAATGGATTTATCGACTTTCACCTCTCTTTGGCTCTACACAATACTTGAATTTTCTTTTTCAAGTTGGATCTATCACAATAAATGCTCTCTGGCGTCTTCATCACTAAAAGTTAATATCTAGCTTTCTCTTTTCCACCCATTATGGGTGCCTGGACAGTTTTTCTTTATAGCAAACATATTGATTCTTTTCGGTGAAAATTGAAGAATATGCCATGCCATGTCTCCTCACGAGTTGGACTCTAAGCTTAGAACTTGTAGAAGCTAATTCCTGTCGATATCAAAATTATACATAAGCTCGTGTCGTTTGACCAAATTGTCCAAAGTTTCAATCAATATAACCATGCAAGGCATCCACGGTCATAAATCGAACATGGCATTAAAGAAGTTGCATTCCAAAGTTATAAATAGTCTGTCAGTTTTGACTCTTCCTTGACCGATTTCAATTACTCACATAAGACCTCAGGGCTTTCAAAAGCTTTAAAGATCGAATTCAAAAGTTTTAAAGATCGATCTCATTTACTGTGTTAATATATAAATACTCTGAATCTTTCTGCCATATGGATCTCATATTCATGTACAGTCAAAATCAACTACAACTTCAAAGGCTGATTATTGTCCATTCCATATTGGAATTTGCCCGATTTGATTTAAAAGAACATTAGTTTGTGTTTACATTTTTGAGTTTAAGAGGATAAATCTGTGATCTTCCATTTAAGATTCATATATATAGTTCAAAATCACTTAAACTAACTCGCAGGATTTGAAGCTTGAGAAGAGCATGGTCATATGATCACCTGAGGATAGTTAGTAATTTTGCTACAGAATAATAACTACCAAGTCAGAGAACCTTAGGATGGAAAGGAGATGGACCTTTTCATCTAACTTTTAATTGAGATTCATAACTAACTTTTAATTGAGATTCATAACTACTTATATTAAGGCATTACTTTTAAGTTCATAAAATGACCTTAGGATGGAAAGGAGATGAAGAAAATTTTATGTAAGAAATACAGAACTATGTGTATTAAGACTCATAAGTGGACCAAAATCTAAGAAATATAGAAATATGTTTAGTAATGGATACATAACTGGAGGAATATGTAATAAATATAGGAATATGTTTAGTAATTGATACATAAATGGACTAATAATATAAGTATCTAACCATTGGTGGTGGGAAGTGTGAGGGTGATTCATACATACTTTGAAAGAAACAAGTGAATTGAATAAGCTTATATATTGAAAGAAACAACACTGGGGTTCACTAGCAAGGCAATATTATATCACTTCCATTCATATTGGGGGTTTAAATACTCCTAAAAACCTCAAAAATATATTGTCTCGTATTAAGAGGTCAAGGGGGGTTTTTAATTTCACATAGTAATATAAATATTGGGGGTTAATTTATTTGGGTGGGATGAGGAATAACCTCCAATCTGTGGGAGAGATTTATACCTCCAAATCATGGGCTCAATTCATACCTTCAAATCACGGGTTGGATTCATATCATTCCTAGATTTTGCTAGGAACAACCTCAAAATAATGGGATAGTTGCATCAATGGATATTTTTCCCTCTCCTATAAAGATTAAAAAAAGTAGATATAACCCAACTAAAGGTAACTAAGTGTTGTTAATTCCCTTGATTGCAAGAACAAATGTAGAGGAAGTGGAGGTATTTCATTGCATCTGGTGAATGACCAAAATCCAAGGTATGCACATGTCAGGTCATGTGGTGTTATTGGAAAGTAAGAAGAATTTTTCTATGTTAACTTGGGTGCAAACATCAATGATGTTTGTTTGATATGAAGGTATGGAAGTCCATCCATGAAAGGGTTTCAATTTTGCATTTTTTATGGATTTTAATTTATTAAACTTATATAAAATATGATCTTTATACAACTATACTTGGATTTACATGATATAAAATTGGTAGATTGGTAGTCTATGGTGTGAAACATCTGCAATTCTCATCTTCTCTAAGCCTCGCAATGACTGTTGAACTATCATTCTTTTACATTATTTATTACATTGATCTCTTGACTAGGTTGGTTTTACACATTTTGCGTTCCCCATTACTATTCCGTTGGGTATTTCACTATCCAACGCTACTAATTGATGAGTTTCCCTTGTAATCTCATAGGGATCATTACTAGTATTATAATATTATTTTATTTAACATCTTGTTTGCTTATACTAAGATGCCTTAGGGCTCCTATTTGTTAGAACTTGATAATATGATATAAAGGGGGTATTAAAAATGGGTTGCTAAAAATGGATACCTACAATATCTAGTGAAACTAGGGGTTCTCTTAATTGGAAACATATATTGGGAGGGGGGTTAAACAATACAATTTTAGGAGGGATTTTCCAATATTTATTAAAACTATGGATATTCTTTAATATCTTGCCAATGGTCACAGTGCTATATAACAATTTCATTGAGTGAACCCCTTGAGAAACAACTGAATTGAATAATCTTATGGAAGGCTTAGTAGTGTTCCAAGGGTTACTAGCCCTAAACAAATAAAGAAATTTGAAAATTCATAGTAATTGGTGACTGGGGGGCACTTCACTAACTAAAACTTCCTCCAAATCTTCAACTATCTATGTTTTGTTAATAAGTTCTTGTGATAGGAAAAGACCTCAACTCTATAAAAATTTCTCATGTCTATCACCACCTCAACATGGAGGTAGATACACAAGCTAATCAAGAAATATAGAGAGAGGGGAAAACTCTAGACCAATTTTCCACACATTCATGAGTTTAGTTTCTTGTGCAAGGAGGTGACATCCGTATGGATGTTAAGAAATATCTAGATCTCAACTTGACCTTAAATAAATTAACAAGAAATTCAATGATGTATTGACCTAGAAATTCCCATAAATATATTCATAAGGAAACCCTGTGTTTAGAGTTTGCACGAATCTCAGAATCATGTGCCATATTTTTAGTAATGTGTTGCAATATTTGACAAAGAGATCAGTGTTGGTCTTCTTCCTTTAGGTGATTTTGCAGATCATGGTTTTTCCCCTCATAATTTTCATGATTAGAAATTTGTTAGTGGATAGAATGCTTCTCAACATATCTGGAGAACCCTGATGTTGTGTGATTAAATAGAAGGTTTAGTCCAATCTAAATTCAAGTAGAGTCAAATGCACTCATAATCGTCATCGAAATTGGTCAGTTTAAAAGATCAAACCTAGTTTCGGATCTCACGATAACCCCTTGGACTCTTCGACTATATTCTTGCTTAGGTCGAATAATGAAACTACTTTATAACCAAAAAAGACACAAAACCAACTTTAATTAGGGCTTAGTGAAGAAGCGGTAAATAAGAAAGAGAAGATTTCATTGAATACTTGATATTATAAACATAATACTTGTCAAACAAATTTTTTTTTTTACAAGAACAGTTAGGATTTATATTAAGGAAACAGTGACAGAGTCACCAAAATGTTACGTCTCCAAAACAGGATCTTCAAACAATCCTTCAGAATTAACTACTGAAACTACATATGCCTGTAACTATGCAAAATCAGGACTTTTAGTGAAATAACATAGGAAAAGCAGGAGAAACTAAAACTAGACTGATATTAACGTCGGCTGGCCGCTGCTCCAGAAGATTGCTTGGGAGCTTGCCTTAATTCCTGTCTTGGATATCCCTCATCTCGATGCGTTATCCAATTATTCTCCAAGCTCTGCAGTCGTATGTCCAAGTTATCCAGATAAGTCAGAACCTTCTCTTCCAATGCCCGCATAGCAACCGAGAGGTTAGAGCGAATACGTTCCATCTCTTCATCCACTTGGTCGAGGCGACGCCCTCCTAGCTCGTCGATTTGATGCAGAAAATGGCCTTGACGCCTTACCCTGCGCCTTAGAATCTTGACTTCAGCCTCCAAAACTTCCAAAGGATCAGGAGAGGAGGCGGAGGAACCACTTGGGTTTTCCATACCCACCAAAGAGAACCTCCAGTTCACCACCCCAATTCTAGGAGAGCTTCACCGCCCAGCAGGACACTCCTTCACCTTCAGACGGACGAGATTCCTATTTCTTGCAACAGGACGAGGAAGACAATGAAGATGCTCGATAGAAAAAGCATGAGAATAGGGAAACATAAATACCCAAACCAAGGAGCAGACTGATGGATAGAAAATCCAATGGCGAACACCACTTGCCCGACACGAACTTTGCAATGAGTAACCAAACACGACACAGTAGAGGGGAGCCTCCTAATGATCAAAATTCTGCTGAGAATCATGCCGCAACAAGGTTTCAGGTGACCAGTACTCCTTATCCCCCTCGAAACCCATATGGGACTGATCAGAGATGGGAGTCTCCACTCACCCACATGATGCGCTATGCGTGCGCATTAAAACCTTAATCGGGGTCGATAGATTTTGAAGAATCTTGCTGCATAATCCAGCATGCTCTGAAGTACACAAGATGGTACGAACTATCATCGTCAAATCCTGGAAGGCATCCTCCATCATCAACAGCGCCGAGTAAGACTCCAGCTGAGGAAGAGATGGACAGGCGAATAAATAAATGATAATGCGCATGATGAAGAGTGCAGACAAAGGACGCGTGTTGAGGGGTTGCCGTGGGAGATGGATCCAAAGGGTAGCCTGATCAGGGGACACATGGCCTAGGGCCCAATTCCATACATTTTTCCAAGCCATTCTTAACTTCATACTACGACGATCAGGGAATAGGGACCAAACTGAGCTCACCATTGATTTTGAAGACCCATTTGCCCAGAGATATCACCTCGTTAGCCGCTCTGTCCGCCTGTTCATTGTGCACCCTCAAAACATGGAAAAATTCAATAGACCTGAATTGGGGGATGAGGAGAAAAATCCTTCGAATAACTTGCCGGAGGCGATTTGAGGGAGGCAACGTCTGGCAATTGAGATGGTGGATAATTAGCCTGGAGTCCCCAACCACCGAAAACACCTGAATTCCGTAATGAATAGCTTGACTTAAGCCTTGCCAAAGAGCTTGGGCTTCCGCCATATTATTAGAGTCTATTCCCAAATTCCAGGCGAATGTGAAAGTCAAATTTCCCTCGGAGTCATAGAGCACCCCTCCCCCTCCTGCCTCCCCTAATACTTGTCAAACAAATTTATTACATACCTAAAATGTAATTTATATGACTTTATTACATACCTAAGTTAATAAGATATTCAAACAAGATTTCTTAAAATTGTGAAAATAATATTATAAATACGATATGGTCTAAAATTTAACTTTATTGCATATTTAAATGAGTAAGATATTCAAACAAGATTTCGTAAAATTGTGATTAATATTATGAACTTAATATGGTCTAAAATTTAACTTTATTAATTTCTTACAGGCTTTCTTAAAATTATGATTAATGTTTTTGTGTTTGATGACATGATTAAATAAAACATAAATCTAATCATTAAAAATCTAAAATTTAAACTAATTTTCTACCTATATATTGATTTCTATTATTAATATTTTATATTAAATAAAACTCAATTACAATCATTCATTATTAATATCTTTATATTAAAAAAATACTCACATACAATCGCTTAATATTTTTATATTAAATAAAACTCAATTACAATCACTCATTATTAATATTTTTAAATTAAAAAAATACTCACATACAATCACTCACCGTGTAGCATACCCCTTTGACCTTAATGCCGCTAAGTGTGAAAAAGGGTAAATGTTTTATTTCGTTGTTACTACAAAAAGAAGACCATCATGTTAGTGGCAGATTTTACATGGCATTACCAGAAAGTATGTCCAAAAAAAACAAATCAATGACATTAACCATTACAAGCATCAAACATCCATGTCTGAGAATATGTAGGATATAAATCAGCATTATTCATTACGAACTAAATTCAAACATTCATTCCTTCTTACTTAATACACTAGGCAATTAACTTCAACCTTTATTCTTCAACAGTCTGTGTTTACATCATTACCATGAGAAACCAATATTTTAGCCTTTAAACGGTAATAGAAAATCCTTCAACCAGATCATCTAGATAAGGACTGTGAATGATAATTATAAGCCCCAAACGCGTTATGAAGCATTATTGAAACAATGTAACTGTAACACCCCCTCCCCGATGACAAGAAAACATTAGCAGCATCTTTCTAAGATTTCCTTTAGATTTAGCTTTTTTGAAGAGGCTCTTTCCTTGTAACTATAACTTCATACACCTCCCTTAATATTATAATAAATAGCATAACTCTATGGTCTGATATCATTCACACAACGCTTTCTAAGTCTACATAACTATGTTTATTCTAGATAGCGCACTTTTTCTGCAGCTTCCCACTATCATTTAAAACAACTCAAATCCTTCAACCATATCTCAACATAATACTCACTTGCGATTAACAGATTATAATTGTTAACCTTCTGCCATAGTATACTCATCATCAAGGATAAATATTACTCATTATTCATTCCCAGCTAATGAACTATAATAGGTATACTTTCATCCATGTTAACCACATAATTTAGACTCTCCAGCTTACAATATATTTGTTGTGCTGAGGACAATGTCTTCAAGGTAATTCCCAAAAATTATTATTCATTAAGAAGTATAGTCTACTAGTATTTCATCAACATAGTGTCGTTTTAAACATTACTAGTGTGCAAACATGAATTCATCAGGATAACAGTGACATTTCTCGACTTATCATTATGCAGTGTTTAATATATCGACAAGGTTGCACAACATAAGAGTAGAGTATGCAAACACGCAAAAAGGAAAATACAAGACAAGAGGGACGCCCAATGTACGTGGTTCGCCCAAATCCTTGGGCTACGTCCACCAAACTGTCACATCCTGTGACATTTTTATTAAAAAGGATTACAATTCACAACATAAATGTTGCCATACTTTTACATCATTCTGGTAGATTATGTCCAAGAGTGTTTCTAACTATTTCCCAAATGCATCCCTGGCATGGGATCTAAAAATCAGAATTCTACTATTACAAATAATACATAATACATATTTTAGAATGATGTTTTGGAAACTGGGTATTGCATTAATCCATTTCAGCAAAAAAAAACCTTGCCCTCTTTTGTTCTGTGTGAGTTGTGGCTATTCAGGAATAAGAAGATTTCAAGGCAAAGATTTGTCCATGGGACTGGTGCCCCATCATGAATTAGGCTTTCCTACATAAACTGTCAGAAGCCTCCAAAGCGAAAAGATACCAAGCTATTAAAAGAACCTATCATTGTTTTCTAAAAACTTGGAAAAAACCAACTCTAATTCTTATCGTGACTAGAGTTCTGAAAATAAAAAAGACTGTTTGGATTAATCTCCTTCCCTCATATAATAAGAGAATGATACACAAAAAAAGGACTCTCTTTTAAGGCAGCTCTCTCTTTGCAGGAAGGTAGATGGGCTGAGCAAAGATAAAAATAGGGGGTACGATCTCTCTTCATAAAGTATCAAACTACAGGTTCAGAATCGAATTGCAGACTTTTTAAAAACACCAATCGCTAACATCAAGCTTTACGGCATCCTCATTGAGACATGGGTCGATCCTCTCATGAAGGAGTTCACCCAGCACTGGAGCAATTGAAAAATAATATGCGATTCAACATGAAAAGCAGATAACATGCTAAATTTTTCCTCCAGGGATGTTCCCCAACCCTTTAACGTTTTTCAAGGTAGAAACAAACATAGTCCTAAAACAAAACACCGCGATTTCTATGTAATCACGGGTTAGTCTTTCTTAAAGGACAACACAACGATTCCCTACAAATCCGAATTGGTTTTTCTTAAAGAAACAAAAAATTAGGATTTGGTCCACTCGCTAGTGTAGTGTTCTCCGGAGGCCAAGCCAGTTTGGGTTTATGCCGTATTAACCTTTATTTGGTCACATACATTAGCACCGGGCCAAGCCCATTATAATTTTGCGGTGTCGATACAGTCCGATCTGCATGCATATTCGAATTCACAGTCACGGTGGGAGTTCGATCTAGAGATGAGGTTATTAGTACATCGATTCCTCACTATCCAGGGTTGGTTTTAAAGAATGATACAGTGATTACTCACTATCCCAAGATTAGTTTTCTGAATGAACAGTACAGCGATTTCTCAATCTACAGTGATATATGTGTATCAAAATTGAGATGTAAAATCATGTACGGCAACATCAGTAATCACCCACAGCCACATATACATATATCAATTATCAGAATGTAAAACATATCAGAATCTACAGCGACATATATATATATATATATATCAACCAGTAGATGTAAATACCTATCTTCCCATAACGTGAATGCCCTATTTTCAAGAGGCATCCCATCCCAGCTTCTCCTCCATCAAGTCCGCGCCCCTTCTCAGAAACGCAGCTCTCTCAGGGATTCAACCTCCATTCTTCCCCGACCCCCGTATGATCGGAAAGAAAAACCCCCTCGATATGACCTCCAACGGTCTATAAATAACTTTCCCAAAAACCCTAATGCCTCCACCATTAATCGTTTTTTACAGTCAATTAAATCCTACAAAAACCATAATGTCTCCATAATTGATGGTCATGAAATTTCTAGTAACGCCTCCACAATTGGCGGCTAAAGATCAAGGTAAAAGAATAAACCCCCATAATNATATATATATAATATAATGCTCCATTATTATGCGTATGTCCTTCATGTATACATATATATGAAGCTCATTTCTTTGCTTATTATATATAATACTCTTATATATATAATATACATGTATATAATAATGCCCCACCCCCATCTATATATACTTTTACCTAAAGTTATTTTCGATTAAGTCCCTTGGTGGTTTTCCCTTGCTCTTTCCATTAAACTTTATGACTGATCAACCCTTTGTGTCGAAGTTGAATAAGAAGGTAAATCTCCTCCATCATAGCTCAATCATACTTATAGCTAAAGGCTAGGCTATGGTAGTTTAGTTTGGACTGATTACGATAATAAATAGGAAATCCCTAATCTTACTCGTTTGCCTTCATAGGCTCAATTTCCCCATCGTTAAGCAATGTCCACGTCCTAAGCCTACAACTTGGAACTTAGACTGTATTAATTTTATCATTTTTACTGGCAGGGCCTTGGCCTTGAGCTCTTCACCAGAAGAATGAGTACAACATACATTCACAAACACAAATTACTTAGGGGTGTATAAGAGGGACATTACATCCTTGCCCCCTAAAATTAACACCGTCCTCGGTGTTCTTATCCTTCAACCATTTCCCTCTTATCCTGAGTCATCTTCTCTTGCTTCGTCCGTTCTGTTTTGATCTCCTTCGATACTTCTTGATCTTTTTCTGCAGTTTACTATCGTTCAGGACCTGCAGCTTCTTGTACAAGGTTCGGGTGTAGCCCAATTTTATTCAATGCATCATGTATAAAATTATAATTCAACTTAATCGTAAGCCATAGATTCTTTTGCATTGTAACAATCTGCAATTTTCTAGTGTTCATTGGTGCCATAATACCCAATCATTTTCATAATGCAATTTATTCATCAATAAAACATGATTATTGTCCTTTTACCGTTGGTTTTATCTCCAACCTTTGGACAATTATGTCGTCCTCCACCTAAGGAACCAGTTCTTCACCTTACACATTAAGCATGTAACAGTCTCTTGGAAATTCATTTAACATGTTTTTACGTTCGTTATGTTTTCCAAACTCCCTTTGAGTTCCTTTTTCCATTCTGATGTGGACTTACAATAATTATGAGGTTACTCTTCCTTTTAACCACTAATTAAAATTTTTCTCCTCAATGACATCAAATAGTGTCCTGTCTTTCCAGATGTCCAAAAACAAAAAATTTGCCTAGGTCTTTTTGCCACACCATATGCCTAACACCGATGTGCTCGCACGGCAATCGCTTGCCTAACACCATTATGCTCCTACAGCATATATGCCTAACACCAGTGTGCTCACACGGCAATCACTTGCCTAACACCACGGTGCTCCTGCAGCATCCAAATTTTCATTTTCCGTATTTAGTATAAATTTTAACCTTGATTATTGCAACGCACACTCCTTGGTGCTTGCATGACTTTACTGTCATTGTCCCGACTCGTGAATCGGCTACATGGTCAGTCAAAGCATTCATTGATAACCCAAAATTTCAATAATCAATTATCAGAATTTCAAAATTTGCATCGATTTTAATCGTCATTCACGAGTGATATAACCTTGTAAATCATCTAGAAAAATTAGTCCTTACTCTTTTTTGAGTAATTGAGCGCAACTTACATACGTAGGCGGATTTATCTACCACAATGTACATCGATTGTAGCAATGGTCATAATCTTGGTGAAGCCTGCAATGTTAGTATGTAAACAGCATCATCCTCGGTTATGAACCTCGGGTTTCAACAATTAAGTAAATCATCACCCATACTTAACCTCATAATTAATGGCAGCAACATTTTTTTTTTCTAACAGCCAACTTCGACTGACAGTATTCCTGGCATATCCTGCCATGTTAGCATACAACATTATACAACATTTATCACCTTACTTATTTTCAATATCAATATATTTAGATAATCAATTCCATATAAGCTCTTAAAACGCCAATCTCCATATGACCCAAGCAACAAACAATGCTATCAAGTTCTCAATGGCTTTAATCACCAGATTAACAACAAGATCCTTCAATCTAGCACTAGAAACAATTCTAGGGTTCAAGTACTAGGATCTACAAGTAGACATAAGATATCAATAAGCATCCATTCCAACAAATATTCTATTTAGCTACTAGATCAATACCCAAAATGATTGTACCATCCATGAGCTAATCAAAACATACGATAGTTCAAAATCAAAACTCTAAGAGCACAAGGAACCAATTCTAGAATATTCACCAATAAGAGCATGATTCTAAGAATTCATTTAATTAGCAATTATGAAGCTGGTACATGTAACTATACAAAGACCTTTCCGTATGTATAACATTATTCACCAACATCTAAAAATAGCCCTAGCGAAATCAACTAGGATCAAGAAATAAATTCGCCAATCTATCTCTTTAAGGATTTCAACGCTCAATCTAGCACTATCATGAACATAAACAGATAGTTTTTTACTTGCATTTATATATGTCACTTTAGTGAACAAGTAATAGGTTTAAAAACACAAAACTTCAATACCTCTATTAATGGATTTATAACCACAAAATCATTATCAACTTTCAATCTGTCATTTTACTACCATGTCAAGAGATGTGTCAAACCTTCTTTAAGCATTAAATTAGATCCTTAGTATTCAAATTGCAAGAGAGGTAAATAAGTGTCAAAGGAAAAATCCACCAATAATCAGGTATAACTTCAGCAATCAACTACAAAAACAAATTCAGAATTGATGCCCATGTAATAGATTTAACTTGGAAGCCAAATAAGGATTTCAATCTAAATATTCAACCAAAAGGTCAATGCATTACATATATCGGCAGTTATCCAATATAACCCATGTTTTATATCGATGTTGTCACCCAAATTTCAATAGGCAATGAACTCATATCTGAAGCAAATGATACCAATATTGAAGTGCAAAGTTGTTGGAGGACCGACGGCATTCACTTTCAAGCTTTATATACTCGATGATTTAGAATCAAAAGCAACTCTTCAACAGTGTTAATGCCCAAAGAGATTACACAAGAACAAGCCTTTCAAGGTAAGATAAGCCTAGTTTTAGATGTATGACATGATTGTCATCAAACCACCCAAAATGTTACGATGAGTAGATCATCCATATGATTTTGTGCAAATTTATCTCTTCATGGTTTACATGAAACTCCAAGTGTAAAGAGGTGCTTCAAATGTCAGTATTTATTTAATAAAATTTGTACTCGTATAATATTGACAGTAGAACATATGTTTTTAGCATTACTTAGCCTGTGCTTAAACCATTTTACTATACATGATAGTTTTTGCAGCTAATTCTTATATAGTTACTCCTACATGATTAGCTTATCAGGTTTCCCTTTTAATAGCTGCCCTGCTATCCTCAAGGGATTCGAGTAAGTTATGTATGTAGTTTATGTATCCATACCCATAATCCTTCACCTGATACCCCTACGACATTGGATTATACTCTCATGAGCCACTTACATTTATAAATAATGAACCCCTAGTTAAGTTCATAGGACTTATAATTCGCATTAGGTCTTTTAGGTAATTAGGTAACCCTCAATGCTACTTTTTAACAACATTAATTTCTATGTTTTTACAATGTAACCTATCACAATTCACATGGAGATTCTAAGAATCGTGTCATTAACCGCACTTCAACTCCCACATTACCAGTATAGTAGAAACTACTATAGTACTTTTTCTGACCAGGAGTTTGTCTATGAAGACTCTTATATTTTACCAAAAATTACTTGTGTAATTTAAATAACGACGAACTATCGTATTAACCAACCATAAACCTTTTCAAAAGAAATTCAAAGACATAACTCAGATACCTCAGTACTTAAGTCGTTGCCACAATCGTGGAAGTGGAAAAGTAATGCCCATCTTTATTGTGATCGTGAGAAGATGTTCCTCCTTCTCTTGCACAACTACAGGGTCAAAAAATTTGGATTCAGTACAACTTAAGGTACCTGGATTTTCGAACCGGGTGGACTTGTTGATCTCTGATATCACAAGGCAACACTCAATCATTAGTTTCAAAACAAAATATGCTGAAGTATTTTGAGCCCAAATAGGCCCAAGCGTTTTAACTCTTGCTCTGATACCATCTGTAACATACCCCTTATACCTTAATGCCGCTAAGTGTGAAAAAGGATAAATGTCTTGTTTCGTTGTTACTACAAAAAGGAGACCATCATGTTAGTGGCAGATTTTACATGGCATTACTAGAATTCAATTTGGTGTAATTTAGAATTTTGCAAATGGCATCAAATTTCCATTTGCTCATTAGCAATCTGAAATAAGTAAATTTTCCATTTTCTCATTCGCAATGTGAAATAAGTAAATTGATTGTTATCCCTGAACTACAATTTTTACATTTTAAAATAAAAAATTGTCATTTTTCTCATTTATTTAAACAATTTGATGGGGGTGCATCTACTACATTCAAGATTGCACTGGAACAAATGGTGCTTTTACAAGTTGCATTGTCAACAATGTCCTAATTCATTATAAGTTTTACATGTGTACATTCTTAAAATAATGGTGCTTTTACAAGTTGCATGGTCAACAATGTCCTAATTCATTATAAGTTTTACATGTGTACATTCTTAAAATAAAGTTTGGGAAACATGTAAAATTCTAAATTCAAAGAAACTTTTGAAGGCCTTTTTTAATTTCCAATGTACTACATATTTAATATTGGTGCATCGATGCATATGTCTATATTAGATAGACTGGTGCTATTGATATTTGCATCGATCAAAAATGGTTTTCATCGATGTTGTCACATTATCAAAAATCGATTATAGTTAATGGTATATAGATCAATAAAAGTAAAAAGTAAAATAATGTAAAATATACTTGAAGGTATATAGATCATTAAAATTAAATAGGTAAAAATAGTTCATGAATCATTTGAAAAATAATATAATTTGTCACCACTGCATAGGAAACCAAATGAAAATAGTTAAAAATACTTAATAATGTAAGAAAAATAAAAGGTCACACCTACAATTCAAGTGTGTTTTAATGTAATAAATTTAGTTTTAAAAATATAATGTGTGTGTTTAAGATTAATTATCCAAAACAATCCAAGTATTTTGAAAATCCAAAGCAATATGATTTCACTTGGATTTGCATTGATTTCAGTAACTCCACTCTTTGATAATAGGATTAAGTTAAAATGAGTTTTACTATTTGTTGGATTGATATCAATGATTCATCTCTTTGAATCGTCAATATCAATACAACGCACATAACATTATTTGTAACTTAAACATAATATGAGGGAGGAATCACTAATAACCCAAAGCATATTGATTGCACTAGCATAACATGACGTAATGTAACACCATCAATGAAAATCTAAAGCAATTTGTTTGCATTGATTTCAGTGACTCTACACTTTAATATTAGTTTGAGTTACAGTAAATTTTACTATTTGGTGCATTGATATTAATGATTCCTCTCTTTGAACCACTAATATCAATGCAACAAACAATGAAATTGACGATAACTTAAACCTAATATCAAAAAGTGGAGTCAAATTGCTTTGGATTTTTGGGCTACCTAGATTATTTTATTATTTGTTGCATTTGTATCAATGATTTTTCTCTTTGAATCACTATATCAATGCAACAAACAGTAAAAAATTAAAAATTCTTAAGTTGACATGTATATAAACACAATAAATATACAATATGATAGCATTGATTCCTCTCTTTGAGTCATTGATATCAATGCAACAAATTGTGTATTTCACTATAATTTATACCTAATATTATAGATTGGAGTCCATGATAGTCCAAGTGAAATTAAATTGATTTAGATTTTCGGGGTACTTTGAATATTTTACTGTTTTTTGCATCGATATCATTGATTTATCTCTTTGAATCATTGTAACCTAAACCGATCCAATGTGCATTTATATCAATTATTCATCTATTTGAATCATTGATATCAATGCAACAAATAGAAAAATTCGTTGTTACTTAAACCTAATATCAAATTAATGTTGAACTAATATGCAAAGCAATTCAATTGCATTGATGTAACATGACATAGTATGACAACATATTCCCCCAATGTGACTTTTTTATAAAGGATTTTAGTGTATATTGCATTGATTTCAATGACTCCACTCTCTGATATTAGATTTAAGTTATAGTGAATTTTATTGTTTTTTGCATTGATATGAACAATTCAAAGATAGGAATCAGTGATATCAATGCACATTGGACCAATTTAGGTTACAGTGAATGTTACTATTTGGACCAGTTTGTTAGAAAGTGGAGTCAATGCACATTATACCAGTTTGTTAGATAGTGTATTCAATGATAATCTAAGTGAAATGAAATTGCTTTGAATTTTCAGGGTACTTGGATTATTTTACTGTTTGTTGCATTGATATTTGTGGTTCCTCTCTTTGAATCACTAATATCCATGCAACAACAGTAGAATTCGCTACAATTTAAATCGTTCCAATGTGCATTAATATTAGTGATTCAATATTTGAATCACTTATATCAAGATTGGATCACTTATATCAATGCAACAAACAATAAAATTCATTGTAACTTAAATTGATCCAATGCGCATTTATATTTGTGATTCCTCTCTTTGAATCATTGACATCAGTGAACAAATTATAAAATTCACTAAAACTTAAATCTAATATGAGAGAGTGGAGTCACTAATAATCCAAAGCAATTCTATTGCATTGATTTAACATGACAACATATCCCCCCAACATGATTCTTTTTCTATAAAGGGGCTTATTGTATGTTGCATTGATTTCATTGACTCCACTCTTTGATATTAGGTTTAATTTATAGTGAAGTTTACATACATAAAGATGATCATGTCTACAAATTTAATGTGATCTCCCTAGACTACAACCAAACTAAATCCATCTTATATAAACTCCATATCTACCATGTGTTTAGAGGGATCAAATCCCTCGTGGCACAAACCTATCCAATAAGAGATAGATAGTAAAAAAAGTTTTCACCCCTAAGGATTTGATCCCTCTTAACACATGGTAGATATAGAGTTTAAATGTATCTAGGATGGTTTTTAGATTCAAATGATGTGTATTGGTTAACATATGTCATGTAAAGCAAAAACTTGAAAAAAAAATCAATAGGATTATTCACAATATAAGTGGATAAGATCATAAAGACTTTAAGGAAATGTTGCAAAGAGGGAAATGAGGTGGATGAAAACATTTCAAGCATTCAATTTTGTATATGATAAATGTTATGTATGGAATGATGATGAGGGAACAAAAGGTGCTCCTAAGACAAAAAAAAATTGAGTGATGTTGGAAGTTAATTAGAAGGGGGGGACTTTTATAAAACTATAAGAGATATAGTGGAGAATAAGTATAGATGTTCCTTCCACTTTTAGTGCACAAATCAATTTAATGAATCAAAGAATTACATTATATTTAAACTACAAAAGAAAAATTCAGGAACAATGGTTCTGAGACTTGCAATTACAAAAGTACACAATAATTTAAAAAGTCTTATTGTAAAACATGTTTTTCTATAATATGTATATATACAAATTAATATTATGGATATATTTACTCTCATATCAATATTAAAGATTTTTATTGTGAAAAAATGATATGCAAAATATCCTAGTAGATATGTCCAAAAATGTATACAAGGATATGGTCACTCGAACGAGAAGAATTTAGATGTGAAATGAATTATCACAACAACATGTACATCAAACATATATATAACTATTTTTTTATGTGTAATTAGAGAACTTAAATGTTATGAAATATTAACTTCCAATTGTTTTTCTTATTGAGTAAAAGAAAACAAAATAGTAACCATTCAAAAGATAAGATGGAACAACCAGGAATAAGTTTTGTGAGAAGTGCAATTTGCATGCTTAAAATTTCATATTTTATATCATGTTTATGTTTTAATTAATTTACATTAGTCTATGGAATGGATGTTTTATAGTAGATGTTAAAATGCAGTGAACATTTAATTGAGGTGGTACTAGGTAGGGCTTGTGAGTATGTATTTGAGTAACATGTCTCTAGGAATGATTCAAATAGGTAGACATGAGATTTTTATTTTCAAAGCTTCACAATTGGGGAGTTCATATTAGATCAATCACTCTAATTCCAAAGTTGAGAAGGTCAGGTTAGATCAATCACTCTAATTCCAAAGTTGGGAGTTCATATTTCAATCTTTCTGCAGATGTACATGTATCAAGCGTGCTGAAAATTCTTTGTACCTCGGCGCTCAAACTACTCTTTGTACCGTTGTAGAATTTCTCGGACAACGGTGCCCTTGTGAATCATTGAAACGTTATGAAGAATAAATAAAAAAAACATGCTATCGCCTATGGACTACAATACAATTTAGTTAATTATATGACAAAACATTGGCGATAAATCATTTCATACAATTAATTAACATCATGACAAATAGATAATGCCGAGCCCAAAATAGAATAACGTGTGAAGATGTTATTACTGAATCAATCTACTGAAAGATGCTATTACTATATCATGTTCAGATTATTTATGACATAACTAAATTTTCTATCATGTCCATGGAAAACAACAAAACTACAATTTGCTATCATGTCTATGGGCGAAAACAACGGCGAACTCTGAACTGCAAGAATAACAAATTCCATTGTATAGAGTTCGTTGAATCTGCATTGTCATTTATGACTATATTTAACTTCCAAAAAAATAGTGCTTAGAACTTGCAGAAAATAAAAGCATTCATTTTGTTTGAGAATGTCATTCGTTGTATATAGTTTACAGAGATTTACTATCTTTTTTGGATTTGAAGCTGTGATTTATTTATTAAGAAGGATTTGAAGCTGTGATTTTTTAAGAAGAAACATATGTTCTTAATCATTAAGCCTACTTATGCTATACTTTTACACACCAAGACAAAGACCTCTTTACACTCTTTAAATTTAAATTGTATAAAAACTGCACTACCTAATGAATGAATGAAAAAAATGATTATTAGAAGATTATTGGAAAATAATCAGCAGGTTGTGCCATCGCCATCGTTTCTCACGGGGTTCCACTCCCATAACTTGTCCGAGCAAGTTTGTAAACATGTGCCATAGGTTAAAGCGTTAGTAAGAAATAGGTAAGATGAGTTATGATTATAGAGATCTTCGGCCATGGCCAATTGATCTGGTGTTATTGGGCACATTAAACATGTCGCAAAAGATTCCCGGTCGCTAGAAATGTATCCCCAAATGTTCTCCGACTGATCTGCTGCTCCGTACTCCATGTGAACTGGGTAGCTTTCCTGCCCACTTCTTGATTTGGGCATTGTTTCTATATCGTTGGCCAACTCTTCGAACTTCACGATTTCAACCGGACTTCCCGCTTTGATCTCGAAATTACAAGATTCGGCGGTCATCCTAGGGCTGCTGCATGACATACAAGACTGACACTGGTCCATGCCAGCCCACTCCTGCATTTCATGATTTTCGGTTCTTCTATAACGTTCCTTTGCTGGCTGGCGTCCTTCCTCGTATCCTCCTGGCTTCTTGTACACACGGCAAAGGGAGAGTTCCTTCTGCAAAAATATGTTACAAACATATTAAGTTCGTACATGTTTTAGATAAGATCTTAATTTAGAATGAATTTATATTTTAAAATTAGATAATATCAGCGCAGATTTATCTATAAATTAAAATCAATTGCATTAGATTTATATATAAATTAAAATAAATTGCAGTAGTATGTATTAGTATAGTTGTATAACTTGTGGTAGCCGAGAGCAGATTTATCTATAAATTAAAATCGAGTGCATTAGATTTATATATAAATTGAAATAAATTGCAGTAGTATGTATTAGTATAGTTGTATAACTTGTGGTAGCCCAGCGCAGATTTATCCATAAGTGCATTAGATTTATATATAAATTAAAATAAATTGCAGTAGTATGTATTATAGTTGTATAACTTGTGGTGGCCAAAGATTAATAGGTTGCGATTTTAGTGTTATGAATCAGTATTAGGAGTTTACTTAGTGAACTTGTTACATAGCACTAGAGTCAGTATGATATTATATAATATCTCTAATTTCACTAAATATTAAAAAATGCTTCCTAAAATTGTATTGTTGAACCTCTCTCCCAATATACTATCCAATTATAAAAACCCCTAATTTCATCATATATTATAGGTATCCATTTTTAATAACCTCTTTATATCATATTATCAAGTTGTAACAAAGAGAAGCCCTAATGCATCTTAGTATAAAATCTTGCTAGCATAAACTTGATCAATGGTAAGGTTGATGTAGTCTTAAGCTATCCACCATGTTTCCAATATTGTTTTGGTTTGCACACCATCTAAATTGCATGTCACTAAAAGAGATAAACCTAAGTTCAAGTCAAGGGTATCCATGAACCTTAGTGTGTATTTCTAGATGGACTTCATGAAAAATATGGTATGACATCAACTTTAGATTATGCAACATGATATATTTTTTCCAATACCCCTCATCAAGGGGAAGATCACATTTATAATTTTTTTTTTTATGATTTTTTTATCAACCATTTTCATGGCCTTGGGGCCAATGAAAATTTAGATAAATCCCATTCATGAAGAAAATTATTCTAAAAAAAAAGACTTTCTAAGTTCAATGATTTTGAGCTATAAATAGAGCCCACAATTTGGAGGTTATTCTTTATCAATAGTTAGTAGGTAGGACTCATATGAATCCATCCCAAGATTTGGAGGTTACTCCTTATCAATCACTAGGATTTAATATGAATCCATCCCATGATTTGGAGGTTATTCCTTTTGAGTAGTTAGGGTATGAATCAAACCTGCAATTTGGAGGTTATTCCTTAGCAAAAGATAGGATCCGTATGAATCTAGCCTGCTATTTGGAGGTATTAATTGAGCCCATAATTTGTAGGTATGAATCCATCCCACAATTTGGAGGTTATTCTTCATCCCACCCAAATAAAATAATCCCCAATATTTATATTGTTATATCAAATTAAACCCCCCCTTGACTCCTTAATATGAGGCAATATATTTTTTAGGCTTTTAAGAGTAGTCAAAACCCCAATATAAATGGAGGTGATATTATATTGCCTCACTGGTGAACCCCATGTGTGAACAAGTTACTTGTCCTTTATGTATAGTTGCATAAAGGGTTAGATATCCATGCATCAATTCCCAGTTATACGTGTATAATTACTAGTTATTTTTTATTTTATAATGGTTTATTTTGAATTTTGAATGACTTTCATCGAATCAAATTCTAAAATATAAACAAGTATCCTCCGTGCAATTAGAATATTTTTTCTCTAAACTCCATGACAAAAGGTAATAATAATTCTCCTTCATAAGAAAAAAATTTGGATTAAAACCATCAAAATCTTTAAACTAAAAATCTCAAACTCTTAATGTTTTTTTCTAATTAAACTTTAAATGATTAATATTTCTAACAGTTTGTAAATTGATAAAGAATTTGATAAACTAATTTTTTTTTATTTAATTTATTAGTGTTAAAGAGCATCTAGGTTGTTGTCTCTATTTATTAGTATGGCTAGTTCACTTGTGGTTAGTGAACAAGTAGTCTATAACTACAACCAGGTAGGGAGAACAAGTACAAAACTACAAGGTTTCTCCCAATTTAATCTGAAAACTACAAGGTTTCTCCCAGTTTAAATGGCTGGTACACCCTAAATTTTAAAATATAACACCAATAAACCAGTAAGTGTAATTAAGAGAAATATATGATATCAGCTGGCTCATGAACACATCACCTCCAAGCGAACAGGTTAAACTACCATGGCAAATAGAGTAAAAACCTTCTGAATTCTTTGGGTTTCGAGTTGTGGCAGCCTATATTCGTTCATGATCCAGCTCTTCCTTTTCCCTTTGGGTGCCTTACCTTCGTAAAATACGAGCGTTTTCTTTAAGCCGATGGAACGAGAGACTTCATTGCGAATCACCCGGTCGGTGCCTGTAGCTTTCCAATATCCAGACGTTGTAACTCTGTTCGGTCGATCTCCATTTCTGTACTTTCTATCTCGATGAACGTAAAAGAACCACTCCTTCTCTCCATGGAAAGCCAAAGCTACGAAGTTCAAGATACAGGCCAATAAGGTTAAGAGGAGCCAGTTTCACTCATGCACCAGAAAGTAAGCATAAGTTTAAAATTTTTATATGAATGAATTAAACAGAAGAAGTAGTGGGTATATATATGGATATTGAACCTGGAAGCTCCCAGGGGTCGTATCGATAGAGATCGATGGATGTAATCAGTTCAATATTGAAGTTCTTCCCCTCCACTTTTCTGCGCAGATAAAACTCCACCAGTTCTTCTTCTGTAGGATGGAATCTGAAGCCCGGCATGAGGACATCCTGATTGTGCATGAAGACGCTTTCATCTGCTTTCATTTCTTTGTCTTTCATATTGCAAGAAGAATTAAGCAAATTCATCGCCGGGAAAATCATTGCAGAACCCAGCAGGTGAAGTAGAGATCCCTCTGAAAACTGGGATTTGATCAACAAATATGTAATCCGATATCCCTGTCTTACTGACTTATATATAGAAATGCAGAACAAGTGCCAAAGGTGTTCAATTTAGTCAGTAAAATTTTCACGAGATGTCTATTGGTCTGGGTCCACAGTGGTCCTCTGTACCATCACAAAGTTAGACCTTTCTTTAAGTCCTGACAAAGTCATCAGCTTAAGACACAATTCATTATACCCCAAAAATCGTGGACCATCTCTCTCGCTGCAAATTAAAAAGATTTTTCAGCCATTGCCAGCCATCTGAATTCCAAAGGAAACCCGTGACACAGTCAGACGGTTGTGCGTGCGGCACAAAATAAGAATTTAGCAAACCCTACCCTAAGTCTAATAAAACCGCTATTTTCGCTTAGTACCGTGATTGAATTCCTAATGAATAAATCATCCGGACAAAATTATACCACCTTTAAATGGTTGGAAGCCTCTGCAACTACTCCCATCCTACCTGCAACTACTCTCACCCTACCCGTTAGATTTATCCACATGCATTTTCCTTGGATTTTATATTTTTTTGTTGGTACTATCTTTGTGATTTTGACGGCTTAGATGTCCTTGGGTTGTAGTTTCTGAGACCAAAGGTTTGCCCAACAAGTCACAAGGCACTCAAACCAAAAAAAAAAAAAAAACATATCTAGCTTTCTGTTTTCTAGATTTTTTATCAAAATCACAATCCAAGTAGATGATGATGATAGTGATGGTTAACTCACCTGGTCTCTCAAACCTAAAAAAATGAGTTTGTTTTAAAATTGTATTTCTATGCTCAAAGAGCTTTGAGAGAAGCCTCCAGAGCTCACTATAATTTTGACATGTTAAAAGGTTAGGAAGATCAATTTTGACATGTTAAAAGGCTAGGAAGATTGGTATGGCAACAAAGAAAGTGAGATTTAATATGGGTGTACGACACTCTCAATGTTCATATTCTCACAGAGATGGCAGATCCTTTCCACCCATGGTGTTTTAGGAACTGTCCAACTACCTGTTTCACTATGGAGCTCATGAGAGTTCCTTCATTCTTATCTTGGCTGTATTAATTTTTTTCTTTGAACTAGTTAAAAGAGAGATACTTTTAATCTTTTACAGTAAGTTGATGACCTCCTTATATAATAGCTTAATTTTTTTTATCTTCTAATTCTTTTTCACACTGCATTTTCTTTTTAAACTTAGAAGTGACAATATTTTTTAATGTCATTAATAATTTGGAAAATAACATCCATAAAAGTTAAAATCTAACTTTAGACCTTTTTATGAACATCACAATCCCAATTATGGAGACAAGGGATTGTTTTTGTAAACAGATGTATTAAGCTTATTTACGAGAATTGAAGAATATGGAGAATGACGTCTATCTATATCATCTATATCACTAACAGTTAAAGTTTAGCTTTCTTTTTTAGACTTTTGATGAAAATCACAATCCCCGTTATGGAGACCTGGGATTGTTTTCTGTAAACAGGTATATGAAGCTTATTCATGTCGAGAATTGAAGAATATGTTATGTTTTCTCTACAGTTTCGATAGTTAAAGTTGCTCTCCCAAGTTTTAAAAATGTAAAAGCTAATTTCTCTCAAAATCAAAATCAAAATCAGGTTGAATCTCGTGTCCTTCTGGCCCAATTGTCCAAAGTCTCCATAAAGATACCCATTGGACGACGTTGACTGTCATGAGATTGAACATGGCAATAAAGAAGTTGGCTTCTGAAGTTTCAAATAGTCATTTGACCGATTGCATATCTTTCAGTTACAGATATTTAATGCCAGAAAAAGCTTTAAAGGCCAACTGAATTGTAGAAATGGATAGTGGAATATTTAATTCCATGACATCAATTTTTACTTACTGTGAGATATATGGGCGTAGAGTTGTCATAATTAATGTATATGTATTTGATGTTTTTCAAAGAATTTTTTGTTTGACGTTTTTGCAAGATTTAAGTAAAAACTCTGTTATATAAATGAAATATATATAGTAAATATGTATGCTTAAGGTTTATCATTTAACTAGTCGAGTCAAAGAGCCCTGAAAGTAAAATTACATAATGAAAATTTTAGGTATTACCGATCCTGCCGAATATCATATTCCTGATCAAATACAAAAAAGAGTTTAGCTAACCCTAAACCTAACAGACATTTTCGCCTACTCCCCTCCACTTGATTGATCAGCTTTCGTGATATATAAAAAGACTCACAAAAAGATATTCATGGAAACAATCAATCACCCTCCAATCCTTCTGAATATTACTGAAAAAGAAACTTCTACCAACTTTTAGTTGGCCTCATAAATTTAAGGCCGGAAAGCATCCGCAACGACTACCACCCGCTGGATTTATCCAGCTTTAACCTCCCCTCCGTTCCAGTCCACACAATACATGATTTTACTTTGTCAAGTTGGTCCTATCACTATAGACGCTGTCCTTCACCAAAAGTTAACATCGTCTTTGTAAGCTTTAAATTGTTTTATTAAAATATAAGTTTAGTTTTTTTAATTTTTTTTTGAATTATAATTTTGGTAATCTAATTTGATAGGATACCAATCACTCACAATACTTGATTTAATTTCTAGAGTTTTTCTTTTGGCAAAGTGGCTGAACTCTTAACCTTTGGACTACACCAACCCTTAACATGGTTGGATTTTTGGTATCCCCAACCACGAACTCTTTTACATCTCAGGATGATTTAACCTACAGAATTAAGCATAAAAAAAAATTATATATAATATTGAAGAATAATTAATTTTCCAAATCAGTCTATGTGACAAAGGGAGATGTTGTGAGGTAAGTTTGACACTT
This sequence comes from Pseudotsuga menziesii, assembly GCA_001517045.1. Lineage (NCBI taxonomy): Eukaryota > Viridiplantae > Streptophyta > Pinopsida > Pinales > Pinaceae > Pseudotsuga > Pseudotsuga menziesii. The sequence continues at coordinate 646,200 of LPNX011136225.1, read as the reverse complement.
AAAAAAAATAAAAAATAAAAAATTATGTAGGTAAAACCAAACTAAAAGTATTGGTATGAGAAAACTCTTACCGGAACATGTTGTTAGCTGAAATAATCTAATTTCAGCTAACAAAACTAAAAGAAATTGAAAAAATATGTCCCTCTATAAAATAAAAAATTAAAACCATCATAATTAGGGATCAAATCTCTAGATCTAATATATTTTTTGGTGTCAATATTGAACAATTTTTAGAACTATATTTTGGTGTCTCCTCCTAACTAAGTTTCCCTAACAGTATTGAACTCGGGATTCTTTGAAAACAAAACAGAAAACTAAACCAATTAAATTAGCAAAAATATACTAATTATATTATTGTTAATATAACATTTATATTCTACATTTTTCAAAATTAATTCCTCATAGTTTAGGTAAAAAGTTATATATCTATTTCAACACCTTAATGAGTGAAAGCTTCACATTACTTATAAATTATTTGTAATGGCTTGTCATTAGAATACACTTTTATGAACAATATAAAATATAATTGTATTATTGATAATACAAAATTTATATTATATTTTTGAGAGCATTCTTTTACTCTTAACTTTTAATATTTTAACTAAGATGTTATATATTATTCCAAATTTTAAGAACTTGAAGTTTCATATTCTTTGCATTAGTCAATTTGTATTGTGAATACAACTTCGTATTAGTTAATTTGTACTATGAATGGGTGTATTGTTAAAGCAATCCGTGCTTAAGGTTATCTATTTAAAACTCCATGAATATTTATTCAAAAAAAAATGAATATAAAGCACCCCTAGCTAGGTATAAAAATGAACCCAGAGCCGAACTGGAGCCTATTGGCCCCTTAAGGTGGGTCCCTTAGAATTACTTTATCTAGAGGGGACCTTAGAATTATTACTGTGTATGTAGCCAGCCCCTACCAATATTCTCAAAGATAAAGTTATTTTTACTTTAATAAAAAACTTAGCTTCAATATTATATTTTAAAATAATTACATAAGACTAACCAAATGCTCACAACGAAGTATGAGGGAGATGTTGTAACACTTTTGTGTAAGGTTATGTAACATGGCATTCCTATAAAAAATAAATAATGTGGGCTTAAACACACAAAAAAAGTTTTATTGATTTGATTTTAAACCTAGATATATCAAGAATCCGGAGGGATCCAATTTTTATTAAGGTGTAAAATTTTTCTTAATGTATAAAATATTTAAGATAAAAAGATTTACACCTCATAAAAATTTGCTTGATAAATCTAGTTTAAGTTTAATTCTCTCTAGTTTTGATACTGGATGGAGATTCATCTCCACGGATCCTAGATTGCATGATGATGACACAAGTGTATAGTCCAGATTAAATTTAATGGTCATGGTTATTCAATATATATATATATATGTGTGTGTGTGTAACTCTTAATGATACATGGATAAGGCATCTAGTTTGTTGTAGACAAAATGTATGACTACTAAAAGAAGGCAGGTGATAATAGCTAGCTAAGACATAAACAACAAAAACACATAGAGAACAAATAACTGATTTAATTTACTTATAGCATTTAATTTGTAGCTTCTTAATGTTCACGACCCAATAATTATGTAATTAACATTTATAAAAAGAAAGAAAAAAATTAATTAAACTTTCTAAGAAAACATAAAGCACTATTAATTAAACTTAATGGAAAGGCATTTACCTTCACAAACCTCCTTATGACAAGCGGTCTATCATGCCTCTAGGGATTGGCATGCAATTATCACTTAGGCCTATATCACTTCATATTAATCTCACGTTGATGAGAAACTCATTGCATGTGGTTTTAATATGAAGATGATTCTAAAAAGGCATTGTGATTTTGGATTGCCTCATTCCCGGCCTTTTTAGTAATATATAATTATTTTATTTTATAGGTGATCTAGTGTAGTTATGTTTGGATTTCAATGAACTGTATTTTTGTCTAGGTTGATGATCTCTACCAAAATGAGACATGGCCATTGTCGACATCATTGTTGTGTATCCTATGACATTCAAGAGGTTTAGTGGGATCTTTAGAGATGTGTGAAGGAAGCACGAAGGGAGTAGCTTAGACCCGTTCCAAGGTGAAAAAGTCCACCATTTGGTGGAATAGTTTATAATAAGAATTGGAATTGAACTTTTCCTGTAAGAAGATAGAATTCAGATACCACTATGCCATGGAAACTAAATTTCCAAGGGAAATAGAGAAAATAGAGAAGGAAATATCTTTTTAAATATTCTCTCTCATCAAATATTAAATATTAACTAATAACTAGACCTTAAACAAAGAGAAATGATGTCTTTAGTTAGCAAAATTATTGCAAATTTTTAGGTCTCTTTAAGGGAAACTCATTCCTCCTTTCCTTCAAGGACTTTTATAGCTAGGGACTTTCTGCTTAATGGTTTCTCTTGAGTGCTTCATGAAGAACCACTTGCATGGTGATACATGGACCTAGACATGGAGGAATATAGAGGGGTAGTCAAATTTGTGGAATAAGATGAAGTTAGAACATACACAATGGACATGGAAATGGATACTTAGTTGGCCTTGAATGGGAAAAAAACTAGTTTTTATCTTTTGTATTTATATAGATTTATAATGTATTGTAGTGCATACCCTATAAGTAGGATATTCTTAATGAGTATATAGATAGGTACTTGCCTCTTTTTTATCTCCATGGCAAAGGATCCTTTATTATATGCAGGCACAATCCATTGGAGGGTGTTGTAATGTAGGTCATGGCATAGTTGTTACGGATCTAATAACCTTCATTATGCTCTCGTCATTGCATTCTCCATAGCTAGATAAAGAGTAATGCGATGCGGTAGTAAGATGCTAATGATGAAAACACTTGCTAGATCCGAGGAAACCCACCAACGAGACTAATGAGCTCCAAAAGACGAGTTTAATTTGAACCAGTTAATCGCTTTAGCTCATGGCTAACTGAACGATACAGAACTATGGGAATACTTCGACTAGACATTTTGATATTTCACTTTGTCTGGTAATATATCTAATAATAAGGCTTACATTCAATAAGGGTGGGATTTGGTAGAAATTTTTGGAAGGGAAATCTAGTATTTTTGTGATCTCATTGTATAGGGTGGGATACGCTAGAAATTTTTGGAAGGGAAATCTAGTATTTTTGTCATCTCATTGTACACGATGGGATACGCTAGAAATTTTTGGAAGGGAAATCTAGTATTTATGTTATCTCATTGTACCCTTTTCCTCTCCTTTTAGTATTACACCATTGAATGGTTTGACCGTAGTTTTCTCTTATATAAAATTATTTTATGTTCTTGATAATCTCTAAATCGTACTTACACAAAATTAGCATGAGCTCCAAGCCTTTCTTAGGAAAAAGTCCTTGAGAAATATTAGTTACATGTCAAGATCAAAGGGACATGAGTCTCCATAAGAACAATATCATAAGTGTAAAGAAGAATGATGAACATTATTCTAGCGAAACTAGTGCCAATAGAGTCAACTTCTTCCAACCATGTAAAATACCTATGAAATTTTTTTTTTATTACGCTTAAAGACTATATCTTTGAAAATAGTACTCCATAGTTGTGTATTGTATTCTTTAGTAAACAGTTTCCTAATTGTGATTATGAGAAGTTACTTTAGGAGTTCTTTTTACACTAGGGAAGACTTCATTGGTTAGTATATTGCTTACTTAGCTCCACCTAACCTTATATACTTTGTTGTGAATGGTGAATACAAGAGTTTGTGTGTAAAGTATATTACACGTAAAACTCTTAACTAAGAAAATCATAAGACTTTATTTTGAGTAAATTTAATTAAACCATAAGAATGTACTAAAGTTTCCAATTGTCTTATGAAGGTGTATCTCCTTCCATTGGTTTGGAGACTATTCTAAAGTTTTAGACCCCCTTAATCAAAGTTTTTGCTCTATCAAAACCAAAGTTGGTCGACCCTATGTTTTCCAACATTTAAATCGTTGATACCATCGATTCCTAGTTTGAATGTATTTGGCATACGACGTAACCTTACTATATGATACAAAGCAATGCAAAACTGTAAAAGCGCCAACATCAAAACATGTGGAGGAAAGGTGAGGTGTCACCAACTTACTTTTAGGAGGTTTTAAGAGGGTTAAGACAGCCCTGTCAACTCCATGTACTGGGTTGACCCTTGGCTCTGTGAAAAGGCTTAACCTTATGGTATTGTCACCTGACGAAATTACTCCTATTCAATATGATGGTACCTTTTCGAGCCCAACACCCTAGCGAAGGTTTTAGGGTTTTGTACCGATTGAAAATTTCATTTTGTTGTTTCGGGTCTTGGTTTTAGCAGGCGGTGCTGCCTATGGTAACACGAGAAAAAATGGTTACAGCCTTAACATTTTTCTCATTCTAGTTCTTCCTCCTGTGACTGGAAGGATTATACCAGGAGCACCCATTTCTTCGATTCGAGACTCCACTTGTTCCAGGCAGTGCAACTCACTTCAAAAACGTCTTGGCTTCTTCATGACAAGTTATTCCTTGATATGCTTAATTCGTTTTTCCTTCACAGTTAGCTATTTACACTTTGTTTTCTACTTATTCGCGGTCTAACCTATCTCCAATTGTATTACCTATCTCCAATTGTATTGATAGGTGATAGCCAAAACCAAGCCGACTAAACTTGGGTTTAGGGCTCAGTCGATATTAAATTTGATTTTCACTTTTCACACCGACCACTTTTCTTTTTCACCTGTCGGGTGAAACTTGTCTATGTCCGACTAGACAAGTTTATAAATTTTAGTCGGTCCTTCACTCGACCAAAATTACTTCGAATTACTTGTCCGACCGGTTTTTACCTCGACCACTTGTCACTTCAACTAAGTCCTGGTTGTCTTCTTCTCTTCGACCAAGTCGGCTCACTTCATGTCTTCGACCTAGTTGACTCTCTTCTTGTCTTCAACCAAGTCGGCTCACTACTTACCTTCGACTAAGTCGGTTGCTTCAGTCAGCTGACTCAACCGACCACTCAAGTCAGCTCACACACCCGACCACTCTAGTCGACTCACTTTGGTCAAAATCTACAGAGTAAGTTTCTTAGTCTAAAGACTTAAGAAATTACAAATGTTTTTCACCTGTGAGTAAGATAGAGTAAAAATGGACACATTAACAAATCCAAAGAACTTATAAAAACATATGCCCAAATATGTAGGAAGACTTGAGTCGACCAATGTGCCATAAAACCTGGAACTTTCACGCGGTGAGATTTTTATTAGTTCTTGTTCTTTTCACTTAACGGTAATTGTAAAAGACATTTATAGAAGTAAATCTGGAAATATGTGCATCCAAATAATCATGCATTCAACCACAAACTATTTTATATATTTAACTATGCAGAAATACAAAGTATTACAAACTTGTCGATTACAAACTGGTCGGTCCAGACTCGTCGGTCTACAGAGCTTCAACTCTTCGACTAAATCACATGCACAGAAGCTTGAGCTTCGACTTCTCTTTCTCACCCTAAGTTCCCCTACTATCTAATGTCTATGTATGACTCTGTAAACTGATTTACAATTTGCTTCTTCTATTTATAGGCAATCTGAAAATTGATTCTGCATGGGCCGACTGACTCACCATTAAATACTGTAATAACTATCTACCTAACAACTTAGCTTCATAAATAAATTCAACTGGTTTACATTGCCTACTCGTGGACTCTTCCTTCTTGTCAGACTGACAGACAAGATCTTGACTTCTACAGACTCTGACAGAGTCGGCTGGAAGTCAAGTACGGATCTGCGAGTAATTAGATTTTTCCAACACTCCCCCTTAATTATAAGCAGATGGGGATTTTTAAAACAAAATTTACAAAATGTTTTAGAGCTTAGACATGCTCTGTTTATGACAGAGTTCACTGTGGAGAACTTGTCATTCCAAGATAACTACACAGATACTGGAATGTGTCCTTTGCCAATGAAGATGTCGGCAAGTTGGTCTTCAAGCCTGCAAAATCCAAACAAATTTCCTTGTCGTTCACCAACTCTCTTATGAAATGAAACCTTGTGTCGATGTGCTTGGTTCTCTTGTGAAACACATGATTCTTTGATAATGCTATGGCTGAATTGTTGTCACAGAAAATTGTTGTCGATTCTTGATGGTTCTGTGACAAGTCTTTTAAGACTCTTCTCATCCAGACAGCTTGACATGCAGCACTTGTCTCTGCAACATACTCTGCTTCAGCTGAAGATAGAGTTACTATGGGTTGTTTCTTTTAAGCCCATGAAACAACACCTGTACCAAAATGAAATGTGTACCTAGATGTGCTTTTCCTGTCATCTATGCTACCTCCATTGTCACTGTCAGTGTAACCAATGAGTTTAAAATTTTCTGAGGTTGAATACATAATACCAAGGTCTTTTGTGCCACTTACATACCTCAGAATTCTTTTACCTGCTTGCCAATGTGAGTCTTTTTGTGACTCCATGAACCTTGAGATCAAACTTACTCCATACATAATGTCTGGTCCTGTTGCTGTGAAATACATAAGGTTGCCAACAAGCCTTTTGAACAGCGTAGGATCTACAGTGGATCCTTCATCATCCTTGCTCAATTTTAAACCTGTTATTACTGGTGTTGAGGCTGTCTTACAGTTAGACATGTTAAACCTTTTTAAAACTTCACTTGCATACTTAGACTGTGATATAAAGATACCACTTTCAGATTGCTGAACTTCAATGCCCAGAAAAAACTTCATAAGCCCCAGATCAGTCATTTCAAATTTACTTTCCATGACTGTTTTAAAATCTACTATGCCATAATCACCAGTAAATATTAAATCATCTACATACAAGCAGACAATTAACATCTTACCTTGCTCATCGACTTTGGTGTACAAAGTCGGTTCACTTTCACTTCTGTGAAATCCATTTTCAATGAGATAGGAATCAATCCGACTGTACCAAGCTCTAGGAGCTTGCTTCAAACCATATAATGCCTTTTTCAGCCTGTACACTTTGTGCTCTTGACCTGGAACTTCATACCCTTGTGGTTGTTCCACATATACTTCCTCTTCTAGATAGCCATTTAAGAATGCCGACTTGACATCCATTTGATGAACATGCCATTTGTTTTGTGCAGCAATGGCCAAAACTGTTCTGGCTGTGTCCATGCGTGCAACAAGTGCAAACGTTTCATTGAAGTCGATGCCGGGTTGTTGTGTGAACCCTCTTGCTACCATTCTTGCCTTGTGCTTTTGCACATTCCCATCAGCATCTTGCTTTGTCTTATAAATCCATTTGACACTGATTACATCTTTGTCTTTTGGTACATCAACCAGTTCCCATGTCTGGTTTTTTCTCAATGCATTCTATTTCTTCATCCATGGCTTGTGCCCATACTTCTTCTTCAACAGCTTCTTCAAATGTTAGTGGATCATATATAGGTGTAAATAATGCAAAGAGAGAGAATGAATTAGGTGTAACATCTTCATATATCTCTCGTAGACTTCTTGTCTTCACCGGTTCTATTGATGTCGACCTAGACTGAATGCTTGATGGAGTTTGTTGTCCTCTTGGTGTGCTTGTCGATGTAGCTTGAGTTGCTACTTGTGTCGATGGTCCTTGTGCTGAACCATGTCTTGGTGTCATGGGAGTCGACGGTGCTCCGACCGGTTGACTTACATGTGGTATTTGAACCACTTCCTCTTCCATATCATCATTGTCGACGTTTGACACAATCTTGACATTTATGTCGACGGTTCCATCCCATGATTCATTCTCAACAAATTGAACATCCCGACTGATTATCACTTTCCTTGTGACGGGGTCATACAGCTTGTATGCTTTTGTGTCTTCTGAATAGCCGACAAAAATACATTTCTGTCCCTTCTTGTCTAGCTTCCTTCTCAGCTCATCTGAAACATGAGCATATGCAACACAACCAAAAACTTTTAAATGGGAAACACTATGATTCATACCTATCCATGCTTCTTGCGGAACTTTGTTCTTGACACTCTTTGTCGGACACCGGTTCATAATGTATATGGCAGTTGCGACTGCTTCACCCCAATACTCATTTGGCAAATGCTTGGCTGCCAACATGCTGCGTGCCATCTCCATGATGGTTCTGTTCTTTCTTTCGGCAATACCATTTTGCTGAGGTGTATACCGTGCAGTGAATTGTTTCTGTATGCCATGGGTCTTGCAAAAATTCAGAAATTCATTTGAAACATATTCACCTCCTCTGTCGGTCCTTAAAATCTTGATGCGATGACCACTCTGGTTCTCCACGAGTACCTTGAACTACTGAAAATAACCAAATGCATCAGATTTATGTTTCAGGAAATATACCCATGTCTTTCTTGAGTAATCATCAATAAAGGTTAGAAAATAGTTGCAACCTGGACGATGTCTGCATTGGACCACAGATGTCAGAGTGCACACTTTCAAGTGGTGTGCATGCTCTGTAGGACTTTCCGACTGGAAATGTCTCTTTGTGCTGCTTGCCGAAAATGCAGCCTTCACAAACCCTCTCTGGTATGTCGATCAATGGTAATCCCTTCGCCATATTCTTTGTGTGCAGTAGCTTCAGCCCACCAAAATTCAGATGTCCAAATCTGAAATGCCACAACCAAGATTCATCTTGAACTTCTGTCTGAAATGCAGCTTGCAAATTAGCGCTGCAATTTTCTCTCTTGTCGAGGAGCTCGACTATTTCTTCACTTTCTGCCTTGAATGCAGCTCCTGTCTTTGTCTTCCCTTTTATGTCGGGAACTATCCTCAATGGAAACAAGCGGTTGCTTGTCATTGGCACTTTTGCTATCAGCTGGTCACTTGGATGCTTGTCTTTGATCACACAGTGTTCATCTTCCATGTAGACTCTGTAGCCTTTTTGTAACAACTGTCCAATGCTTAACAAATTATGTTTCAGACCTTCGACATGATAGATATCAGGGATATACTTACTAGATCCCCCTGTTTGGTTAGACTATCAACAGTGCCTTTTCCTAAGACAGTAACTTGGACATTGTTTCCAAGTGTAACATCAGTTTTAACTGAAGTGTCTAGACTAGAAAATAGATTTAAATTACCAGTCATGTGGTTGCTGCAGCCTGAATCTAAGTACCATATGTCATGTGGACTTTCTTGAACAGCATTGCATTCAAGTGGAGATTTCGATGCCATTAACATTGCACTTGTCGAAGTGCTGGTGCTGGTCGACTGACTTAGGCTTTGCCTTCCTTGGTCATATTGCTTCTTCCTGCATTCATATGCATAATGACCAAACTTCTTACAGTAATGACATTGAATTTTTTATTTATCAAACCTCTGGCCACTTAGCTTACTTGGGTTCTGGTTATCTCCTCTGCCACCGACATTTGCAGGACTTTTGCCTCGTCCTCCTCTTGAAGAAATTCTTCCTCTGTCTCTGAAGTTGTTTCTCCCCTTGCCTCTACCACGGCTTATGGATGACTGTGCTGCAAATGCACCTTCCAATGATGTCTGTGATCTGCTAAGTCTATGCTCATGATTGATGAGTGAAGCTTGCAACTCATCAATGGTAAATGTCAACATGTTTGTGTGTTCCTTTAAGGTCACAACCAAGTTTTCAAATCTTGGGGGAAGACTTTTGAGAATTTTTTCAACAACCCTTTGGTCTGCTATGGGTTCTCCATGAGATTTCAGTTGGTTTATCAACCCAACAACTCTGGTGTAGAATGTGTCTACATTCTCTAAATATTTCATGGACAGAGATTCAAAATCTTTTCTCAGAATCTGCAGCTTGGATGTCTTTACCTTATCCAAACCTTGATAGGCAGTCTCCAATATATCCCATGCTTCCTTAGCATTAGTCTTTGCTGCTATTCTTGGGAGTATGCTCTCATGCATAGCTTGATGTATGAAAAACAGAGTTTTTCCATCTTTCTTCCTCTGCTCTCTCAAGACACCTTTCTCAGCCTGTGTGAGATTGTTATATGCTGTCATGTCTGCTGGTTCTGCATAACCATGCTGGACTATCTCCCAGACATCTTGACATCTGAATAAAGCCTTCATTGTTAAAGACCAATATTCATAATCATTTCCTGTAAAACTTGGAGGTTGCATTGAACTAGAAGTGGACGCCGTTTTTAATTTTTTTAACTAACTTTCCTTAGAGAATTAAATTTCCACCTTTTAAGACAAGATTTCTTTCCTAAATCTTGGGTTGATATAACCTTGCTATATAACCTTGCTCTGATATAACCTAGCTCTAATACCAGATAGCCAAAACCAAGCCGACTAAACTTAGGTTTAGGGCTCAGTCGATATTAAATTTGATTTTCACTTTTCACGCCGACCACTTTTCTTTTTCACCTGTTGGGTGAAACTTGTCTATGTTCAACTAGAAAAGTTTATAAATTTTAGTCGGTCCTTCACTCGACCAAAATTACTTCGACTTACTTGTCCGACCGGTTTTTACCTCGACCACTTGTCACTTCGACCAAGTCGGTTATCTTCTTCTCTTCGACCAAGTCGGCTCATTTCATGTCTTTGACCTAGTCGGCTCTCTTCTTGTCTTCGACCAAGTCGGCTCACTACTTACCTTCGACTAAGTCGGCTGACTCAACCGACCACTCAAGTCGGCTCACACACCCGACCACTCTAGTCGGCTCACTTTGGTCGAAATCTACAGAGTAAGTTTCTTAGTCTAAAGACTTAAGAAATTACAAATGATTTTCACCTGTGAGTAAGATAGAGTAAAAATGGACACATTAACAAATCCAAAGAACTTATAAAAACATATGCCCGAATATGTAGAAAGACTTGAGTCAACCAATGTGTTGTAAAACCTGGAACTTTCACGCGGTGAGATTTTTATGGGTTCTTGTTCTTTTCACTTAACAGTAATTGTAAAAGACATTTACAGAAGTAAATCTGGAAATACGTGCGGCCAAATAATCATGCATTCAACCACAAACTATTTTATATATTTAACTATGCAGAAATACAAAGTATTACAAACTTGTCGATTACAAACTGGTCGGTCCAGACTTGTCAGTCTAGACTGGTCGGTCTACAGAGCTTCAGCTCTTCGACTAAATCACATGCACAGAAGCTTGAGCTTCGACTTCTCTTTCTCACCCTGAGTTCCTCTGCTGTCTAATGTCTGTGTATGACTCTGTAAACTGATTTACATTTTGCTTCTTCTATTTATAGACAATCTGAAAATTGCTTCTGCATGGGCCGACTGACTCACCATTAAAGACTGTAACAACTATCTACCTAACAACTTAGCTTCAGAAATAAATTCAAGTGGTTTACATTGCCTACTCGTGGACTCTTCCTTCTTGTCAGACTGACAGACAAGATCTTGACTTGTACAGACTCTGACAGAGTCAGCTGAAAGTCAAGTACAGATCTGCGAGTAATTACATTTTTCCAACAATAAGTAAGCGTGGGGTCTTCGTCACCAGGTGTGGACTTGCTCCTATCCTCGAGTAAGCAGTAAACCGACCCAAGACTTACTCCCTTTGCTGGTTGAAAGAACTTAGGAATGGGAAGGACCTTCGGTTGAGGTCTGCAAGGGAGAGGCCGTGACTTTTCATGGATTTTGCGATAACATTGCTCGTATTTTTTCATGCTATTAGGCTTAGCCTGGTGTTATGTGTTATGGAACGCCATTAAGAAGTCGTAGACTAGGTCTTACGCTTGATCCTTTTAAGTTTCATGGAGAATGCCCCATTTCTCCCTGCGAATTATGGTAACACTGAACGGGTTGTCCCGTCATTTAATTAAAACCTGACTGTGAAAAGGGTAAGCCTTACCCATTACTTTGTTTTCTTACGTTGTTTAAATTATATAAAAATCTACTGTTCTTACCTTTTGGGATTTATGACCCGTCATCTCTATTTTGATCCCTTTATTGTTTTGAAATATATTATTAAATGGAAAAGAAGGAAGAGAGTGGTATCTATGCTTCCTACGTTTCAACCCGTAGTTACAGTGGTTTTTATTCTAAGTATTTATTCTGGTAACTAGATGCTCGGTGAAAATACCGTAATGTCATTCATTTGTTAAAATAACTTACTCGCATAGCAGCGAGTACAACATAGAGTTAATTAATGTTTATGATGTCAAGTTCCTTGGTTGCACACCGGAGCGAGAGTACAAATAATAGGGTTTATTGGGTAAAATCTTGGTTCACCGTAAGCAATGTTTAATCTTTATTGTAGTTAAAATTATTGAATATCTTGTATGTTGATTTCTCCAATGCTTCCCTTGTGCAGATATTTGCTTACCTGCGTATCGGTGATCCATAACTAACTTAGCCTTGCATAGTGGCAGTAATATGAACCATATTATTTATTGACTGCGTATTGCGTTGGCCTTGTATAGTAACGATAACTTACTTCGTATTATTGTAATTACTGTGTTCTTTTGATTTGGCTTCGTATATTGATGATATATATACTCTGTATTATTGTAATCATTGATATTTGATCGGATTTATGCTAAAGAAAAGGTTTGCATTCGCATCATAGCGAGAATATGCTTGTATTTACGATATAAAGTGTTTTTTTTTTTTCCTCACATTGTAATGTCTCCAAAAATTGAAAATAAAAATAAAAATTATTAGGCTATCAAAACTACTTCTCCTACATTAATTGAACCTTGCGGAATGTGTCATACTCTGATTGTACTGCTGCTTTGTCGTATAAGTCTTGTTTCCATATTTCTCGATGAGGTTTATTAATATATCACATATATTGTTGTGATGTTGATTTATTGTTTGTACTTTGGTTACGCATTGATGTGTAAGTTAGTTATTTGTTTGCGCACTTCATAGTTTATAGCATATGCTTGTTGTGGTATACATGGTTCTAACTTAACTTTGTTCTTGGAAACAAAGGAGTGGAGTGGAGGGACTAGTTTTCCTTGTAACCCTGAGAGGTAACAGTTGCTACTTGACACAACGGGCTTACTTAGTTATGTCGAACTAATGCATTCTTGTTTCGTTATGTGCAGGTATGTACTTAGCGACGAAAAACTTGTTTATAATGCTTAACGGAAGGTACTCACCATTTGATCACCAACACTCACATTTGCAGCCTTATCCTAGTGGCATTTTACTAATCGTTATTGTTATCATTTACGGTCTTTATGATAGTGACAGGGTCACTATCGCACTTACTATTTGCGTGACTCAGACTTGTTATTTATGAGACACTTAATTATCATGGTGTAAATGTTTTATGACGTGCTTACGTCGTATCATCTTCTTACTATATGGTTTTAAAGTTAGTTTTATAATACATTGTAAAACCCATGGCTTATACGTTCCATGGTCTTAGGGCATATAACCTAAGTTTAAACGATGCATAGTGGGGTTTATGCATATCACATGGATTGGAATTATATGGTAATATATGGAGTTATGAACTATAGGAGTTTGGGCTTGGAGGACGTTAATGGGAACTAGGGTGGTGCCTTTAATGTGCATTGGGAAAAGTGGCAACCCAGCTTAGGGCTTGGCTCAACGTAGGAGTTTGGTCATTCGTAGCTTGGCTGCTTGTACTTTGCTCCTGCGTAGTATGAAGAAATATGATCTCAAAGGCTTGATAGGTATGTGATCGTTCCATGTTATTGGTATAATTTGTTGGTTAGTTGGTTTAACATCCAATACTTCTCATGGTGCCTTTCACTATGTGTTTGCAGGTTGCAGAGTGTAGTGAAGAACTGGGATTAGTGGCTCGTGGATAGCGTTGTGGGAAAATCCATACCCATTCGGGTAATCCTGCTTTATACAAGTGCGAACTTGTTCCCTCCTTCTGCTTAATGGTTTCGACAGAGATAATACTTGTTGTGGTTGTAATTGCTTGAGTTTGGTTTCCAATGGATTCGTTTTGGATTGGAGTTTGACTGTGTCTGGAAAGAGTTCTGCATTTTGTAAAGCGACAGGCTTGGGGTTTTGCTGTGGGGTTTTGATTGCCTTCGGTCCTAAGCTTACAATGTAGTGGGATGTAATTAAATGGTGATTATGGGCAGCGAAGAGAGCCTAGGTAAACCCTTGACAGGCTCTGTGTAGTTTGTAATTAGTGTTTTGGTTAATGTTATATGCAATGGGTAGCACCATTGCTTGCAATGGTGCAATGGTCGATGGTAACAACTGCGTAAACTTGATGATGGCTTTATGAAGACTTTATAATTTTATGCTGCGTCGATTTCAATGGTTAAATCGCGGACTATGTGGATTTTGCATTCGTTGTATGCGTTGGTTTTGTGGATGACTTGTGTGACAGCGTTATGGCTTGGAGCCATGCCATATGGCATTGGCGTTTCCCTCCCTCGTAACTGTGGAAGCTTGTTTACTGTTTACAATTTTTGTTATGTAATATGAATGGGGGTTGCATGTGGTGTAACCTTGCGACTAGCAACCATCGTTGTTGGTAAACGTTGACATGGTTGGATTATTTGGAAACTGTTGATTATTATAATAAAAGGCCAAGGGCCATAGATTACAGCATATGTAATTTTATTTAGGTTTTTTGACCACTCTGTAGAGAGTTTATATTTTAAAGGCATCCTGTGTATAAATTATATAGTGTGGCTTTGTAAATTATTGAAAGACCTTTACAGGATTCGATCCTAGGGCATTTAATGCGACGAGGGTTTAGTTGATGTGGATACGATTTGGGGCTTTAATGCCTACATGAATCGATCTTGTGACCTCTATGCACTTATGTTTGTTTTAATGAATACTATGAATACTATTGGGTTTTTAACTGATTATTATAAATGCTATTACGTTCGTTTGTAAATGGTTCTGTAAATGATATTATGGTTGTTTTTGTTTATGCAGAGACTTTTATTTATGGCTTGTGATTTATATCATGATTCATTTTTATTTAAGGGTTTGATTGGTTGTACTGGATAATCAATTTAGACACTTACAGAAATTCAAATTTTCATTTAATCACTTATAAATAAGTTAGATGAGATCAATATTTTTCTCGAGTTGTTTTCACTTGGGAATCATTAATTCTTTTCAGTAACTCCTGGTGCTTACCAGAGCCCATACTCAATGCTAAAAAACAGGGAGTTACAAACTTAGTGCAATTACAGAGCTCTTCGCTCAACACTAATTCTAGGATGTAATTGTAGGATACACTTAGGGATACAATGGCCAAGTATCTGATGTTCCATAGCTTATGCTCAACATCAACATGGAAGGCTCCAGGGCTTATGCCCAACACTTCCAAATTATCTTTTCATGTATTCCAAAGCTTCATTCTCAACACAAATGTCTCAAAATTCATGTGCTCCAGAGCTTCTCGCTCAACACAAATATAAGTACTCATGTGCTCCAGAGCTTCTTGCTCAACACAAAACATCAATTTACCCATGTGCTCCAAAGCTCCTCGCTCAACACAAAACATCTCATCAATCATGTGCTTTAGGGTGCATGTCCAACACAAGAAAACATATATATCTATCATATGCAATTGGCTTACGCCCAGTATATCAAACTAATCATCATGTTCATATGCAATGTGGTCTTCGACCCAGTATATCAAAATAGAACATCAAGGTAACATCATAATCAATGGGGCTCATGCCCATAAGTGTTAGGTCCAAAATTCAATATATTACAAGATTGTAGCTCTTAGCATTTATTTACTCCAAACAAATTGTCTTTGCATCTCAACTAGAGCAACTCGTAGCTATTAGGGTTTTCCTGTAAGTGTCTAAATTGATTATCCGGTACAACATATAGTTGCAATTTATTTATTAGATTCAATATTGGATGCTAATATCCAAATATTTGGGTTATTGGTGTTCCCAAAAACTACGAACTAGTAGCTTGATCCAAAATAAAATCCTCTTAGTTAACTCCACCCAGACTACAAATCATGTAGATCCAGCCGTAAGGCTCTCCCAAGAAGTGAATAAATGTCATCCATCTAGGTTCCAGGGCTTTCGAGTCTTTGAAAAATACGGCCCTACAATTTGGACAGTCTAGATCGAATCGAGTTTTGCCATGTACTATATTAACCTACTAAAGTTTGTAGTTAGGGTTCGTGTTGTACCATTAGATCCTAAGGTAAGGCTTGAACCAATTATGAAGTCAACAATCAGATTTACAAATACAATACATGGTCTAATATAATTCCAAGCGAAACTAATAACACATTCTACCAATGAACTGTACAATATTGAAATCAAAGATTTATTTTGCATTAATTTTCTTTAATGCAGTCAATAGAATAGAGCTTGTTATAATTATTCTATCTATAATGTTACTTCTGTTGCAGTCAAAGATTTCCTATCATAATGTAATTTCCATCCTCATCTAACTTAACCATAAATTTAAACGTATAATGAATCCACAGTATTTGTCTGAAATTTATTTCTTCCGCTGCAACAAGCATTTTAATCATATAGCGTAACCATCTCTGAAAATGAAAACCAATTACAAATTTAATCAAATACTAAGATGAAACCTGGAGTTGTTGTGATCCAAATGTAGTAGGAACAGCCACATTCCTCCCAACCGTAGATTAGGTTCAGCTCTACTTCCTTCCCTTAATCACCCTTGAGCTAAACTATGCATGCTTGTAGTAAGGACATTCAACCTCTGTTCCAGATCTTGGATTTTTCTTCAAAAATATCTTGCCTAACACAATGTGCTCACACAACAAGAGTCTCTTCCAAGCATACTAAGCAGCGTCCTACCTCCCTCATATGCTTTCCTTTTATAGTTTAGTGTGCCTAGGTATTTCCACTAGCAGCCAATTCTTCATGGAATTTTCGCAGTGAATAAAATCCATGATTTTCAGGGTGTGTCTAGTGTCATAAATGCACTTATCACACTTGTTTCAGCTTCCCTGAGGTTAACCCTTACTTGTCATTTATTGTTTCATGCATGATATCATCATTTAACATCATTGTTCCCCTTGATTCTTATTAAAGTTAAACCATAAGGTTTTATTACATCAGTCCTTCTAGGACTTATTGGAAGATTTCTCATCTAGCCAATTTATTAAATTAAACAATAAAATGAGTAAAATTAAAATTAAATGTTTGTATTTTGGGGGTTGTTACAAACCATGTCTCTAACTTGTTAATATAAATTCCAAAAAGGGCAAGGGATGGGGAACAACCTTGCTTAAATCCAATATTGCAATTAATTTCTTCAAATCAACCCTAAGTGTTCGCAAAATTAGAAATATTCTCATACAACCTTGTGGTAGTATCTCTCAACACAAAAGAAACATTTGCATGTTCTAATCTATTCCAAAAGTTACTTGTAGGTACCATTTTTAAACATTTCCTAAAGTTAATGAAGCAACATAGGAGGTTGTTTTTATTATTATGACATCCTTTTATGATGATACTAGATCACTAAGTTAGATGTAACTAAGTGGTACATGATTCAACGATAACTTCTAAGACTAGCTTGGAATTAGCCCTTCTTCCATTACATTTTCAATTATATCTTTATCTATTTTCAAGAATAATTCCATATAACTTGCTTAAAGGAGGGTTAATCATAATGGTCCTATAGTTTGAAGGGTTGTTTTTATCCCTGCTTTTAGAAATATAAACAAAGTGGATTTGAGTCTATGGTTTAGGGAACCTTTTTTCACTACCATATTAAAGAGCTTGTGAATGTGAGGGATAAGGACACATTCTCATGTTTTTAAGATTTTTATCTAATAGCCTTTGGTGTCCTTATCTTTTCCTTTTACAAGTTATTTAAAACCCAAAACTTCATGTCTTATGATGTAAAAACCTCTTTCTTTGTAATAAGGATTTGAATGTTGTTCATGACATTAGGGGACTCGTAAAGCTTCTTAAGTTATGAATTCCAACCCCTCAATGCAATCATATTATTTTCTTTAGTATTTCAAGTTAGAACTTGCCTCCAAAAATTTTAGAAATCAATTTAGAATACAACTTATATCCTTATTTTTTGTCTGTATTTATATAATATCTTGTATTTCCTATTATAATTAAGGATTTTGAACTATTTATCTTCTCATATTTTAGGGACTATTGAGACTCTTTATCATAAGAAGGATTGTCCATTCGATTCTCCTTTTTACCTTTTTACATGAAGCCTTCATATAATACATATTTATACAAGTTAAAAGTGTTGTTGTAAAAATATGATATAGGTATTCAATATTGTTATTACTTATCAAGAAATTCAATTCATTTTTTTAATTATTCAGAAAAAGAACAATGTTATTGTCATTGAAGATCAATGCTTAGATTATATTTTTTTCTTCTATGCAATTTTTATGCAGAGGCTTACCAAATGTATTTTTATGCAGAGGCTTACCTAGCAGCCATGCTAAGGGTACTTTCCCAAGAAATAAACATAAATAAAGAGAGTTCTTGGTTTGATTCATTAAAATAAGTGTGAAAATATTTCAACAATTTCATTCTCAAGTTACTATGTTTAATTCATTGATGACTCTTCTAGAAAAACCTATATGTACTTAAATACCAAAGTTGAGACCTATTTACATAGTTCTACAAGTTCAAATCTCTTATGGACTATCAAAAGAGAAAAAAGATTAAGAGTTTGAGGTATAATAATGGATTTGAATATACCTCCAAGAATTTGGTGCCTTTTACAAGGATAAGAAGAAGCTAATTGTGCCTTACAACCCTCAACAAAATGTGGTTTCCAAAAACAAGAATATGTCCATTACAAAGACAACAAAATATATTATTCGTGATCTAGGTATGTTCATGCTTCTTTGGGTAGAAGAATGCAATTTTGTTGTTTACATTCTTAACTCATAGGGTGTTGAAGCCTACAAATCTCTAAGGGATCCTTTCATAGGAGAGAAACTAGATTTTTTTTAATTTGTATGTGTTTAGGAGTCTTGTGAATATTCATGTTATAGACAATAAAATGATAAATTTTGAAATATCCAAATTAAAAGGTATTATTGTTGGCTATAGTGAATCCTCCAAAATTACAAGGTTTATGGCCCATCACAATAGAAGATAGTAGTGATTCGAGATATGGACTTTAACAAGGAGGATTAGTCTTATAAGTATCAAAATCCTCATGGGGAGATTAAGGATGGGGGAAATCCACAGAAAATAATGTTTCCCTAGATGTTCATCCACATATCTCAATGAAATTAGAGTGAGTTCAACGAAATTCCAATGCAAGAACAAATAGTGTTTTACTACCCAATGCATCTAAGAAACCTATATGGCTTACCTACACATCATAGGAGGTGCAAGAGAAATTTGGACCTCCAAAGACTTATTTTCAAGTGAGTTCTCCTAATAATTTCCAAATTATGTTGCATTGATGTAGAGATCCCAATTTAAAGGAGGCAATTTCATAGCAGGCATGGGAAGATGCCATGGTAGAGGAGTATATCTCCATTTTGCGTAACAATGTTGGGGAAATCATGTTGCAACCAAAAGGGAAGTTAGTCATTGATTTCAAGTCATGATACAAGGTGAAGAATGCGACTAATGGGATTTTAGAAGTGTATAAGGCCATTTTCGTTGCATAATGTTTCTCCTAGAGACAAGGAGTTGAATACAACAATTACTTTTCCCTAATTGAGAGGTGCATTTCTATCAAAGTGATTATGCATGTTACCTATTGTTTCAATAGGTATTTATATCATATGGATGTAAATAAAATAAAATCTAAATGGCAAAAAAGGGATTTAGGATACATGGGAAAGATACCCATATATGGAGGTTGAAGAAGGCCATGTATGGGTTGAAGCAATTACCGCATGCTTGGTACTCATGAATTGATAAGTATTTTTTGAAATTGGGTTCACCTAAATTTTTTTAATCCCAACCTTTACTCTTTGTTTGGTAAATATGATTTTTTATTTTTTATCTTATATGTGAATGATTTTATCCTTATAGGGAGTGGAAAGAATCTCATAGCATTATGCATTGGGGAGTTAGCCTATGTGTTTGATATGAATGACAACAGTCTTATGTAGCACTATTTTATGCATCTTGAGGTGTGGAAAGGTACTAGTGAGACATTCCTTAGTCAAGGGAAACATACATTAGAGATTCTAAAGAGATTTTAGATGATAGAGTACAAGCACATAGCTTATCCCATGGTTCTGAATCTAAAGTTGAATATGGATTCGTATTCATATTTGGTGGATCCTTTAGTGTACATGTGTAGTTGATAGGTTCCCTTATGTATTTTGTGAATACTCTAGCTAATATATTATTTTTAGACTTGAATATATATTGATCTAGTTCATAGTTCAGCTAAGGTAGATTCATTAGTCTACTACAAAGCATGTGCTCCCCTACCTGAAGGGCACATTTCATTGTGGGTTAAATGAGGTATGTTGAGGATAGACAGTCGACGATGCATGGCTTTGTGAAAACATATTGGATAGGTGAAGTTTGAGGTTTTCTTTCTACTCAAGGTTGGCTGTGATATATTGGTTTGACAAGAAGTAGGGAGCAATGGCATGGAGTTTAGTGTAATTAGAGTACATATAATCGTTATCTACTAGTTGTGAGGCTATATAGATTCACAAGTTGATAGAAGAAGTGACCAATCATATGTTGGAGTTGGCACTTGTGTACTGTGACAATCATATTTGTTTTGAGATCTCTAGGATTCCAAGCACATAGACACTTGATATTATTTCCCTAGAGGTAGAGTTCATAACTCAAAAATTGTTCTTGAGTATGCTCCCTAGTATTTTCAAGTGGTGGAAATTTTGAAGAATCCCCTAGATAACGGGGATTTTGAAATGTTGAAGGAGAGATTGGAGCTTGGTCAATAACACCTTTCTTGCAAAGAGGGAGCTTTAGATATTTACGTATGTGTTTGTTAGTTGATTATCCTTCCTCATGGTGCACTAATTCTAGTAGAACCTTCACCTTGGGATCTTTGTGAAGTTATTGATGGTACAACACAAGATTTTGTTGAAGAGATAGCTATCTTTATGTAGTCCTTAGTTTGATCTTCAATTTAACATGCAACGAAAGTTCTATACATATCGGGCAGAACCCATGATCCGTTTCCGAAAAGACATTAAAAGTTGACCAACCTAACTTACTCAAGAGGCTAGTTAAGATCAATCCTCTTCTCTTCTCTTGCATAAAATATCCTCTTCTATTGCAATATATTTTTCCAATAGAAGATAGATGTGATTGAAAGTTCAAAGATGTGGATTTGATATTCATATTTCTAGCAATGTGTACATGTAAATTAATATATTCACGAGTAGTTGTTGTTAGTGATATTTTTTCAGTTTTCTAATTAATGGTGCTTAGGTTTTTTAGTAACCTCAATGAAAATTAACAAAAACATATCTTACCATGTGAATTATCTTATAATGTCAGTTAATAGTGTAGATGATTGGCTCAATCATGTAGATGATTATAAATAAATATATATAATTATAGAGTCTCTAATACATTTTTAACAAAGAAAACATATAAATGTAAGAGAAAAACCCGATTGAAATTATTTTGGCTTTCTCACTAAGATTATTGAAATGGACTTTCATTCTTCAATTATATGATATTCAAAAGAAAATAATATAAAACTTTTAAATAATCTCAAACTTTTAAAAATCCTTTATACACCAAACACTTTTAGTTATAAAACTTTTAACCTCTCTCACACTTTTAAAATTATTTTACAAACAAACACACTAAGTTTGAAACTTTTCAAATTTGCTAAACCTAAATAAAATTCTTTTACATACACTCTTAATTGTGAAACTTGTAAGCCCTCTCTTTTACATACCAAGCACCTGTTGAGGCCTAGAAAATCGCAGGCGACAACAGCAAGGGATTTTCCCCAATCAACGTTCCCAATTAGCCCATGATTGTTTGGTGTAGGGAATCCGTCCAGTTTGTAGTCCGGCTACCGTAGGTCAAGTAACAAAATAAAAGGGTTTTATCGGTTGCGGCCCGATCCATCGTATATATTTTTTTTATTTTTTGACTTAAAGTATGATATGCAAGTGCCTATTTAACATGCAGACTTGATAAAGAATGCCATGAGTATTCACAATGTGATGCGCAGGTTCTTACCTCTCATCTTAAACTCTCAAGCATCTAAATCACACACACCGCAAGAAAATAATACTAACTAGGCTATCTCTAGAGAGCTAGACATTAATTCATGAGTAATGTAATACTGTTCACATGTTACAGCAAATCACAGATAGTTGTTCCTAGAACCAAACATATAAACATGCATAAAAGTATACACGACAAGATAGCTCATCAACAGTTAAAAACTCCCATTACTCAGAGTGGAAAATATCACAGAATATACTAGAGAACATTCAGGAAAGAACATAGGTTCAAAAAGTTAGAACGCTCTCACAATCAATGAAACACAGTCGAAAACGAAATAGTTCCCCTTCAACATTGTTCATTTTATCACATTGAAACATTCCACATAGCACCTTCTCCAACACGCAAAATTTCCAATTTTTTTTATTGTAAAACGAAGTAGTTCCTCTTACAAAATAATAGTTCACAAGTTTTCCAAGGGAAAAAAAGCCCCTGTAAATTTTAACTTTCTTATATTTAAACCAAAACAGCTAACCGCTTGGGCTCTCCAACCCTCTGACCTTTGGGTTCCTCAAACCATTTAATATCCCCATTTTGTCTTTTCTGCGAGTACTCATGATTTACTTCATGCGTTACGTTTTAGAGTACTCAACAAAGCGGGATCTGCTTGGTAACTGACAAATCTTTCCAGACCTGGGCTTTTGTCCCCATTGATTCTGCCTTGTCTTCTGTTTGTCCTCCTTGAGATCTCGTAGGTTCCAGTACGAACTC
Source organism: Pseudotsuga menziesii (assembly GCA_001517045.1). Lineage (NCBI taxonomy): Eukaryota > Viridiplantae > Streptophyta > Pinopsida > Pinales > Pinaceae > Pseudotsuga > Pseudotsuga menziesii. The sequence goes on along the minus strand of LPNX011136225.1, from coordinate 623,396 downwards.
TGCCTAACACTACCCAGCTCCCTCTCCACTGCTTGTCTCCCAGCTACACCTTCGCGCAGTGGTAATCTGAAAAAATCTCTTGGGTCCGTCTGTAATTAAACGACATTTATTATTAGTTAGGATCGCATCTTTTAAATTAAACTTCATCAACAAACCAGCTAGTTGTCACAGAAGGCCCAGCAATGCACTCTTGTCGTGAAAATCTTAATAAGCATCAAAATCACTGCTGCCCATACAGGGGTTTAAAATTCACAAAACAACGGGAAAAGTGAAACTTATCAGCGGCTTAAAACACTAAAACATCGGCCAAGTAGTCTCACCCGCAACCGCATCAACGGATCTCAAACAGGCAACGGGATCCGCCAAACTGTTAAGTTTATCGGAGTCGGAAGAGCTAAACTCAAATTCTATGCAGAAGAGTTCCCAGTCGGCGAGCGGAAAGACATCAACGTCGGACACTTAGTGCGTTGCACCGCCGCAAGGGCGGAGTAGGAAAGACTACGGCCTCCGATCCAAAGGACGAAGTGATGAAGACCCGACAAAGCATCGGTGGGCGGAACAATTGTATGGCGGGTACCTAGTTCGTTTGGGAGCTGCAAGGGCGGAAGATAAACAGACTACATCCTCTGATAATATAAACAAGTCAAACAAAATGGCGCGACAACAAAGAAGTTAAGATCATCGTTCGATTTCCGCAACGGAGGCTCCCTAAGGAAACATGGTTCCGATAAGTTGTTTAAATGACCTCCGAAACAGTGGCTAGCATGAGAAGCAGGCTTTTGAAAAGAAAACACAGTTCAAATGGCCGAAAACTAGACTCTAAATTCCGCAACCCACAGCAATTTCAAACATAAGCAACTTTTCGAAAATAGGAAGAGAGTTAACCTCAAAATAGTCCGAAATTAAAGCAAGACAAAAGAGTTCATGGATCCAAAAGATCCAAGGCAATGCTAAAATTAACAAGGGGGTCCAAAATTTGAAAATTTGGGGAAAATAGTTGCAGCTGCAACAGCACCCTTAGTCCCTTAGTCCCTTAGTTTGGTGTTGCTCTACATTGAGTCTCTCATGTGGGACTTTTTCTCACCCTTGTAATTCCGCTCTTCCTCCTTGTCAATTTTCTTTATGCATCAATTAATTAGTTTTATCTTCTATTTTTAAGGTATTTTTGTTCTCAATAGTAACTCTTAACTGATTGAAGGGAGTTTAACTTCCAAAGATCATCTTCTAGGTATTTAAGATATTTTTGTTCTCAATAGTAACTCTTAACTGATTACGGAATTTAACTTCCAAACATCTATCTCAGAGCTAGTTCATAACAGCTTTAGCTAACTCTTGAGATTAATCCAATTACATTGGTATCTAAAAACCAATTTATCCAATGACATTGATATCTAAAAAGCAAACCCTGTTCTTATTGTATCAATTTTATTTGTCTCTCTTGACCTTCATATCACCTCCAGTGCTTCATTGCAACATATCAAAATCCCTCATTTTTTTCTCAATTCCACTGCCAAATATCTATGTCTTGGACTTTTCATATTCAACCTTTCGAATTGTGTTCTATGAGAGGTCAAATTGTCTCTGCACTCATATTCTTCGCACTCATATTCTTCTGTGGGCCATTGATTCCATCTTCCTGGCTGTATTTCATTACGAGAACTCACTTCTCTTTTCACATAAAACAAATCAAACTTTTTTCAAAATACTCCTTCACGAAATTCTCCTGATCGAAAATTTCTGTACCTAAATTATACAATTTATTTACATTGTTAGAACCCTATCTTTCCGCGATCAAACCCAGGTATGATAAACAAATAATAAAAGCATTCTATTGCATGGACTCCAAAAATATCAATGTATTCTATCGCATAATGTTAGTTAATACAATTAATTTACAATATTGAGTAACACCATGAGAAGCCCATTGCAGCATCACTTGTGAAAGACGTTACTATTAAATCATGTCTGTGGAAAACAACAGCATCTAGACGATTTGATCCTTGATTCTCCAATACCCTTGTAATGAAAAGATCAGTTGGAATGGCCAACTGCATAAATCCTGTAGAGAACTTTTTGTAAAGCTACTTAAATTAGTTAAAAACTGTGCCAGATAACGAATGGAGTGCTACTTGGAAAATGATCAGCAGGATGGCCCATTGCCATCCTTAATGTTTCTCACAGGATTCCACTCAGTCTCCCATAACTTGTCCGAGCAAGTTGACAAACAGGCGCCATATGTTAAAGCGTTAGTAAGAACTAGGTTCGATGGATTATTATTATACAGATTTTCTGCCATGGCAAGTTGACCTGGTGCTCTTGAACACATTAAGCACGTAGACAAAGATGGTCCAAGGTCTTCATTCAAAGCAATGGGTCTACTGACTGTACCCCAAACATTTCCTCCATCGCTGTAAATGTGTTCCCGAATGTTCTCCGACTGATATGGTACTCCGTACTCCATGTGAGCTGGGTATCTTTGCACCTCAATTATTGATTTGGGCATTATTTTTATATGGGTAGGCGATTCTTCCAGCTTAACGATTTCTTCTGTACTATTCTCTTTGATCTCGAAATTACAAGACTCGCCTGTTGTTCTTGGGTTGCTACATGCCGTGTAGGTCTGACACTGGTGCTTGCTAGCGCATTCCTGCATTTCATGATTTTCTGTCCTGTTATGACGTTCCTTTGCTTTCTGGCGTCCTTCCTCGGATCCTCCTGCCTTTTTGTAGACACGGCAAAGGGAGAGTTCGCTCTGCCAAAATAAATTGTAGTTAGTATTCCATTTTGCCTACTGTTTGAACCTTCTTGACTCCCAGAGAACTTTACATCAGTTTTTAATTTAGAATGAATTTATTTTAGAGGATATTAGTATAGATATAGTAAATTATTTTTTGAGGACAAATTTGCAGACTTTTCTGAGCACAAACTTGCAATCCTTCTAACAATAATGTTCTAAGAGCATCTAGCTTGCAGTATCTATGAAGAGAAATATTAAATCAGCCCTCTGAACCTTGCTCTTGAAGGAAAAACAATGTATTTGATTCCTTCCAAACAAACAAGTTAAATTACCATGGCAATTAGAATAAATACCTTCTGACTTCTTTGGGTTTCTAGCTGTGGCAACCTATATTCGTTCATGATCCAGCCAGTCCTTTTTCCCTTGGGTGCCTTCCCTTTGTAAAATACGAGCGTTTTCTTCAATCCGATGCAACGAGAGACTTCATTGCGAACCATCCGGTCGGCGCCTGTAGCTTTCCAATACCCAGACGTTGTAACTCTGTTGGGTCGATCTCCATTCCTGTACTTTCTATCTCGCTGCACGTAAAAGAACCACTCTTTCTCTCCAGTGCAAGCTAAAGCTGTGAAGCTCAAGATACACACTAAGGTTAAGAAATACCACAGTTTCAAAGGAACAAAAAAACATTAATTTTATGACCTAATTAAACAGAAGTAGTAGCTCTATATCTATATGAAACCTGGAAGCTCCCATGGGTCGTATCGATACAGATCGACGGATGTAATAAGTTCAATATTGAAGTGCTTCCCCTCCACTTTTCTGCGCAGATAAAACTCTATCAGTTCTTCTTCTGTAGGATGGAATCTGAAGCCCGGCATGAGAACATCCTGGTCGTGCTTGAAGGTGCTTTCATCTGTTTTCCAGTCTTTGTCTTTCATACTGCTGGAAGACCTGGGCAAATTCATCGCCGGGAAAATCGTTAGAGAACCCAAAATTCAGAGATTGATATACACGAAGCACGTGAACAAGAAGCCCTCTGAAAACTAGGAATTCATCAAACAAATATGTAATCATATAAAGCCAGCTTATCTTGCACAACAAATGCCAAATTTTTCCATCGTCGTCAATAGAACTTTCACGAGATGTCTAGTCCTCGACCAATCAATGCCTGCCGGCGAGAATCTGGGTCCCATTTGTATGGGGTTGGGGACATTAAAATATCTATCACAAAGTTGAACCTTCCTTAAGTCCCCGCAGTGAACACAATTTGGTACGCTACCCTAGTCATCAGCGCTCGACAAAATTCAGTATACTCCAAAAACCGTGGCCCATCTTTCTTGCAGCACATTACATTACAAAGAATTCCGCAGACATGTGAATCCTAACAGTCAAAGGAAACCCGTGACACAGCGTCAGACAGTTGGTGTGCGTGCAGTACAAAAGTAAGAATTTAGCAAACCCTAACCAAACATCCATTTTTACATGTCCGTTCGCGACATACAATTAAATAATGAAGTCAATCCATCACCCTCCCTTCCTTTTGAATATTATTATCAAAATTATACCGCCTTTTAGTCGGCCCAATGAATGGACGGCTTGAGAGCATCTGCAACTACTACCACCGGCTGGAATTATCCACTTTCACATTCCTTCCTCTCCGCTCCACACAATGCATGAACTTTACCTTTTCAAGTTGGATCTATCACTATAATTGACATCTCTCTCCGTCACTAAATATCTAGCTTTTTCTTTGAGAACTTTTAATGAAAATCGAAATCCCCTTTTTAGAGAACTGGGACTGTTTTCTGTTAACAAATCTTTGATACCTGTGTTTCCTCCCCAGTTTCGACTGTTAAATCGGCCTCCAAGTTATAAGAAAAAGTAGAAACACGTGTCCCTTTGACCCTATTGTTCGAAGTTTCAATAAAGATACCCCACGTCGACTGTCGTAAGATCAAACATGGCAATAAAGATGTTGCCTTCCGAAGTTTTAAGCAGTCTGACAGTTACGACTCTTCCTTGACCGACTGCATACTTTCAGTTACTCACGTTCCTGGCACGATAAATGTCAGCAAAACCTTTAAAGGCCAGCCGAATTGTAGATCGGGTGTCGTCTCAGGTTTTTATACCATAACATCAATTTTCACCTACTCTGAGATTTATTTATGTACTCTGATTCTTTGTGGAAGGATCTTACATTCATGTCCAGTCAAAGTTAGCTAAAGCATTGATTATTCATTCTCTACTAGATTTTGCACCAGTCTAATGTAGAAATTAGATATACATACATGGTGTAGATTCGTTCACTTGAATTTTCAAGTATTCAGCATCTATTTTAGCTAAACTTTATGACACAGTTTGTTTTTACTTGAGTAAAATAGTGAAGGTTGTATGGATATCATATTCAACTACTGCACTAAAGTAGGTTGAGTTTAAATTATATATATATATATGTATATTAAAAAGTTTAATTGAAATTGTATTTTTAAGAAAAAAGAGTATTAGAAGGTGGAAAAGTTTTTTTCATAAAATATTTGCAAATTATTTTTGGCTCGGGAGAAAAGAATTTTTTTTGAAACTTTTATCTTAAATGAAAGTAAAGTTTGAGGTTGCAGCCTTTCTATAAAATAGTGGAGAAGGATAAAACAAATTCATAAGGGTTTTATAACATATAATCTCAAAATATTGGAGGTAGGTGCACGAGGGGTCATCTTCGACCCTGGAGGACAAATTGTGAAGACTTTAGCTTGGGGCCTCGAAACCAAGACAAACAACAAGGCATAATGATTGGCGCTCCTTCATGGCCTAGAAATGATAGACTGGTGATCCATCTCAAATCTTCTCGTCTTTGGGGACTCCCGTCAAGTCATCCTAAAGATGAGCTTGGGCTACTTCGCAGGATCTATCAATTGCAAAAAAATCTACGATAGGATATCCCACCTAAACCTCCTCCCTCACCTATTATCACATCCTCAAATCGAATAATTCTCTCGCAAATTGCTTGCCAACAAAGGGGCCTCCCTACCTCAAGGCACTATGGTTTATAATGACCAAAGGGTCATTCACAAGTTCATTCCCTAAGCATCTCCCCCCTCATGCTCTCTGTTAGCAGAATCGACAGTTTCTATTCGGATCAGCTACTTACCGTGCATAGTCAGATGTAATGGCTGATTTTCAGCCTTGTAATTAGCCCGACAGTTTCTATTCAGATCAGCTACTTACTGTGCATAGTCAGATGTAATGGCTGATTTTCAACCTTGTAATTAGCCCGACAGTTTCTATATAAAGGAAGGAACTCTCACAAGGAAGATATTCAAAACAAAACCTTATTTTGACATGGTATCAGAGCCCCAAGTTATCTTCATGTTTTTTCTCTCAGCATCAGGACTGTCGGAAACCTCTTCATAGGTTATGTCGACAGTCTCTTAGCTTTCCAGAGGATTTTTTTTTTTGGATTTTTGGGTGGTTTGGGCTGTCGCAATTCTGGTGTGGGGCTGTCGCAATTTCGGTTCTTTTTTTTCTGGTGGTTATTATGTCATGCAAAAATTCTATTGTTCGCTTTAATGGCAAGAACTACGCCAGTTGGGAATTCCAGTTCAAGATGTTTGTGAAAGGGAAGGAGTTATGGGGTCATTTGGATGGGTCTTCTACGGCTCCAACTAATCCCAAGGAACTGAGTTTATGGGAAGGCAGGGATGCCAAAATTGCTTCATGGCTACTCAGTTCTGTTGAACCCCATATGGTCAACAATCTTTGTGGATTCACTACTGTTAAGACAATGTGGGATTACCTTCGGCGGATTTATTATCAAGATAATTCTGCCCGAAAGTTTCAATTGGAGTTAGACATCGGAAACTATCGCCAGGGGAACCTCTCGATTGAACAATTCTATTCCGATTTTCTTAATTTATGGAGTGATTATTCTAGGTTGGTACACTCTAAGGTTCCCAAAGATGCTTTAGCGGCACTACAAGCGGTTCATTCTGAGAGCCAGTAGGATCAATTTTTGATGAAGCTCTGACCCGAGTTTGAAAGTGCACGAGCTGGGTTAATCAATCGCACACATGTCCCCTCTTTGGATGTCTGCTTGGGTGAACTCTTGCGTGAAGAACAGCGTCTTGCCTCACAGCTTGGCATTGCTCAAGACGTTGGTGGTACTAAGCTGGTTAATGTGGCCTACGCTGCTCATGACAAAGGACGATACAGATCTCCGCCGCAGTGTTACAGTTGCAAGGAAGTTGGGTACATTGCAAAACATTGCAGCAATAAATTCTGCGATTATTGTAAGAAGGAAGGCCATATCATTAAGGATTGTCGTGTACACCCTCAGAATAAATCCGCTCCTGCTTTCCTGCTTTTCATACTGTTGTTCAGTCCACCTTTGTGCCTACATCTTCGGTTTAGCCCATTGTTCCGGGTTCTTCTTCCAACCTTACTCCCGAGCAAGTTCAATAGATGATTGTTTCCTCTCTTTCTGCTCTTGGTCTCCAAGGTAAGAAACATCTTCTTCCTTCTCCTTGGTTAATTGACTCTGCGGCTTCCAATCACATGACTGGCAGTCCGGCAGCTTTACATAATGTTCGTAAGTATGATGGTGAGCAACATATTCAGATCGTCGATGGCAGTACTCTTCCTATTACTGCGGTTGGAAATCTGGGGTCTTCCTTTACTAATGTTTTCGTGTCTCCTGATTTATCTACCAATCTCATTTCTGTTGGACAATTAGTAGAAGAAAAAATTTCTCTTCATTTTGATCGTAGTGGTTATCGTGTGCAAGATCAAGCATCGGGACGGGAGATAGCAAAGGGGCCTAAAGTGGGACATCTTTTTCCTCTTCAGTCGTTTTCTGTTCCTCGGTCAATTTCTGTTGGTTGTTCCGCTATTGCTAATAATATCCATTTTTGGCATAAGAAATTGGGACATCCCAACTCTGTAATTTTGACACATCTTATAAAACATGGTTATTTGAGCAATACAAATGCATTTTCTTCCTTGTCTTTTGATTGTGCACCTTGTAAACTTGGTAAAAGCAAATCTTTACCATTTCCTTTGCAGGGTAGTCGTGCTTCTACATGCTTTGAGATTATTCATTCTGATGTTTGGGGTACGAGTCCTATTCTTTCTCGTGCTCAATATAGGTATTTTGAGACATTTATTGATGATTACAGTCGTTTCACTTGGGTCTATTTTCTTCGTTCTAAAGCTGATGTGTTTTCGACCTTCCAAACTTTTGTTGACTATGTAGAAACACAATTTTCTACCTGTATTAAAACCTTACGCTCAGATTCCGGGGGAGAATATATGTCTCATGATTTTCAATCTTTCCTACAATAGAAGGGTATTCTCTCTCAGCGTTCTTGTCCTTACACCCCTCAACAGAATGGAGTCGCTGAGCATAAGAATAGACATCTTTTAGATGTTGTTCGTACCTTGATGCTTGAATCTTCTGTCCCTCCTAGATTTTGGGTAGAGGCATTATCTACGGCTGTATATTTGATTAATCATTTGCCCTCTCCTACCTTGCATTTTGATTCTCCATATTCTCGTTTGTTTGGTGTTCCTCCTTACTATAATTCTTTGCATGTTTTTGGTTGCATCTGTTTTGTTCACTTACCTCCCATTGAATGTCACAAGCTTGTTGCCTAAGTTGTTCAGTGTGCTTTTCTTGGCTATAGTAACTCTCATAAAGGGTTTGTGTGTTATGATGCAGATGCTAACAAGCTTCGTATTTCTCGAAATGTGATTTTTTTTAAAATCAATATTTCTTTCCATCTCGTACTAATCCTGTTTCTTCCTCTATTTCACTTCCTCCTTTTGATGATGTGTCTAGTACTCCTACTCATTTTCAGCGAGGTCTTGTGTATCAGTGACGTCGCCCACTGCATCTTCCTTCCTCTGAACCACCACTTGATCCTGTCTTGCATGAGCCCCGTCGGTCTACTAGGGTTTCCCGGCCTCCGAATTGGTATGGGTTTTCTTCTTTCGCTCTTCAGGCTACTCTTGATACTACTTCTGTGCCTAAGTCTTATTCTTAGGCTTCTACTCAAGAGTGTTGGTGCCAAGCTATGCAGGACGAACTTCAGGCTCTTCAAGACAATCACACTTGGGACATCGTCACTTGTCCTGCTGGAGTTAAGCCTATTGGGTGCAAATGGGTATACACCATCAAGCTACATACTGATGGCTCTATCGAAAGACATAAAGCTCGTCTGGTGGCACTCGAGAATCGACAGGAGTATGGGCTTGATTATGAGGAAACATTCGCTCCCGTGGCCAAAATGACTAATGTTCGCACTGTTATGGCTCTTGCTGTTTCAAAAGGATGGTCGCTTCGCCAGATGGATGTGAAGAATGCGTTTTTACATGGTGATCTAAAGGAAGCAATATTTATGTCTCCTCCTCCTAGCTTGTTTCCTCCCTCTTCTGTTGAGGTTTGTCGCTTGAAGCGGTCTTTGCATGGTTTGAAGCAGGCACCGCGGGCATGGTTTGAGAAGTTTCGTACTACTCTACTAGATTTCACTTTTACTCAGAGTCAGTATAACTCCTCTCTCTTCTTTTGCAAGACTGCTATTGGGATCATTATACTTCTTGTGTATGTCGATGATATTGTGATTACCAGATCTGATCTCCTGTTAATTGAGCAGCTCCAGCAGCACCTCAAATCTTTTTTTCATATGAAAGATCTTGGTCCACTGCAGTATTTTCTTGGACTTGAGGTCCAACATTGTCCAAATGGCATGCTCTTACATCAGCATAAGTATACCCAAGAACTTCTTTCTTTAGTCAGTCTTCAAGATGGTAATTCGGTTCTTACACCTATGGAGGTCAATTTGAAGCTGCATCAGGCAGGTGGTGATTCCTTATCTGATCCCTCGATGTATCGGCAGCTGGTGGGCAGTTTGAATTATTTGACCATTACTCGACCTGATATCTCGTTTGTTGTTCAGCAGGTCAGTCAGTTTATGCAGGCTCCTTGCCAAACACATTTGGTCGTTGTCCGTCGTCTTCTTCGATACCTCAAAGGGACATCTGGTCACAGTTTGTTTTTCCCTTCAGGGAATTCTTTAAAGTTGGAGGGTTTTAGTGATGCCGACTGGGCTGGTTGTGTGGATACTCGTCGTTCTGTTACGGTTTGGTGTATGTTTCTTGGCGATGCCCTTATTTCTTGGAAGAGTAAGAAGCAGGCTCGTATCTCGAAGTCATCCACGGAGTCTGAATATCGAGCTATGTCATCTACCTATTCTGAAATTGTATGGCTTCGAGGGTTGTTAGGCGAACTTAGTGTTCCACAGCTTACTCTTACTCCTCTTCATGCTGATAATACCAGTGCTATTCAAATTGCTGCCAATCCAGTTTTTCATGAGCACACCAAACATATTGAAGTGGATTGTCATTCCATTCGTGAAGCCATTGTTCGCCATGAGATTACTCTTCCACACATTTCCACTTAACACCAAACTACTGATGTCTTCACCAAGGCTCTCTCTCGTCCTCGCCATCAGTTCCTGATTGACAAATTGATGCTTCTTGATCGCCCAGCATCAATTTGAAGGGGGATGTTAGCAAAATCGACATTTTCTATTCAGATCAGCTACTTATCGTGCATAGTCAGATGTAATGGATGATTTTCAGCCTTGTAATTAGCCCGACAGTTTCTATTCAGATCAGCTACTTACTGTGCATAGTCAGATGTAATGGCTGATTTTCAGCCTTCTAATTAGCTCGACAGTTTCTATATAAAGAAAGGAACTCTCACAAGGAATATATTCAAAACAAAACCTTATTTTGACACTCTCACCCCTTCCCTCCTCCATGAGTCACATCGTCTCGTCCAACTTAGTGGCCTTTCCCTTGACGTGTGGCCTCCTTCCCTGTTGCGCCTTTACTACCCTTCCTTCACCATTGTGCGAGACAACTCCTCCCATACATGTGCCATGCCTCTTTGCTTCAGTCAGATGCCTCTTTTCTTGTCTCGCCATCACATTCGGATCTTGTCGTCGAAGGCACTAAGTTCTCTCCCGCAGGTTCTACAGTTGAACAATTTGTGCCTTTTGTTGAAAGGTATGCTTCTAATAACACCCTGCCCATTTCTAAAGGTTTAGTTGTTGCTAGCTTCACGCATAGTGCCGAAGGTTTTGTTGTCAAAAGCGTTGCGCCCCTCATCGACGCCCACCCCTCTACGACTCCATTGATGACCAGGACTTCTACTCTTCAGGGTTCGACCTCGGTTCTCTCTTCTTGGTTCGCAGCCCTTTCAATGGCACACAAAGGTTCAAGTTTGGGTTATTCTACCCTTAAGGTAGGTCAGGAGGACCTCAAGAAACATATTTGCAAGCTCTCATACTTCGTCGCAGTCGCCGTTGAGGACAACAAGAATATGGCTTCTGATATAAATCACTTGGTTTCCGATATGAGGTTCTTGTCCAATCAAATTGGTTGCCACAACTCCCGCGTAGACGACCATGATAGAGATCTTAAAGAGCTAATGGGAACAGTAGATATTATTAAGAAGAACTGCATAAGCTCGTCCAGATGATTCATGGTAGCCATTTCCAAGACTACCCTGGTGAAGCAACTCAGCCAATGGAAGACATTTCAGTCACCTATGATGTGGGGTTTCCAGGTAAACCAAAATAATCCCTTCTTCTATGTCCATGTTTGTTTTTATAATTTGGAACCAGCAGTTTGTTCGCATATATTCTTCTTAAGTAATAGTGCACAGCAGAAACTTTCATGTCGGCTTTAAAGGGATATCAACCCAGATAGTAGCTTATGCTGACTTTCTTTCTCAGCTTTCATATTTCAGTTTTTTACTTGCTATGTTTTGGATGCCTGTGCACAGACCTTTTTAATTGAAATACATATTTTATTGTTTATGTCCAAAAAAAAACATATAATCTCAAAATTAAAGGCAATACACCATATCATATTCTCATCAAATCTAGTCTCTCCCCCATTGAGAGTATGGCTATAACAAGGTACAAAATATACAAGGATAAGATAAACATGGGAGAGAAGAGGCTTTCTAAGATTACTTCATACTCTAGTCAAAACCACATGTGGCTTAAGTGACTTTAGCATAAACACTCCATGTCTTGGCTAAATCATTACATTTAAATTTAAAGATAAGTTGTGGTGCCATAAAAAATTAGAGGATAAGAGAACATTAAGATATTATAAGGAAGTAATCAAAATTATGGTGATTTAGGAATGTTTCTCTTACAATAAAAATATAAACAAAACAAGTAATTTATTAAGAGGTGTTATAAATCAAAGTTGGCCTTAGCATATGTTAATAACCATCATCATCATCATACATAATGTTAATTGGGTAGAACTTAAATAGTTGTGAGATCAAAGTTTAGCTACAAACAGAGAAGAATGCATCTACCCTCTACAATAATTGTCAAAAAAAGACATGCTTGTTGAATTGATTGGAGACAACTATTCAACCAAAGATGGTTTGGTCAATGGTGCAAAAGGACTTTTTAAACACTATGCCCTTACAGCTCCTAATATTGTTTGGATCAGAAGTTTCACATCCTAGAGTTGGTCTTGCCCATATAAGTGCAATGTAAAGTCTTTATACATGTGACACAATGGCTAGTTGGACAGCAATCAAAAGAATCGTTGTACAAACTGCACTCGAAAAATGTTATAAGAAAACAATTTCCATTTCAACTTGCATGCGCACAAACAATCCATAGAGCACAGGGGTTGACATAAGAAAAGTTGGCATTTGACCCTAAAGGAATTAGAATACACATGGTCTTGTTTATACTGCAATGTCATGCGTTAAAGATATTGACTGTCTTTTTCTACTTAATAAACAGATTGAAAACAGATGCAGCTTGGCAATTTCAACATGGACTGCATTCAGCACCAAGAACTAGACAAATACTTGCCCTCAACACGTGTAGTTTCATTCTTCATTGCCATGATGTTATCGGCGATCATGAGCTTATGCAAGCAGACATTTTGTTTTTGCCAAAAACACACATACGCACACCTCACACGCTACCATAATTGGCTCACAAATTTTTTTTAAACACTCCTCCGAAGCAATTTGCATTGATATTCAATTTAACAATACTTTGTTCAAATTCATTAACATCTACATTAGACCAAATGCCCATTCTGGTGATCTTTTCCAAATACTTGATTGCATCTTGTCAAATTGCACATTGAATACTCAAACTATAATAGCTGGTGATCTCAACATTGATATGTTGAAAGAGACAATGCAAAAAAAGACTGCAAATGTTTACGGAAAACAAAGGCTCCTCGTTGAACACAACAAAACCAACAACAGATACCGGTTCCATGATAGATCACTTCTGAACAAACCTTGAACACAGACATATATTTTTAACATTTTAGATGCCTACTGGACTGATCACTATGCAACTTTTTTATCAATCTCTACTACTAATTGAAGGTATGTTTCCCGGTACTCAATATCGAGCTTCCAAAGCGAAGCATAGTTCATCATCCATGCCAACACGCTCTCTACGATTTGCATGCATCAATAACCCTTGCTTCCATTTTCTTATTGTTACAATCAAAATCATGCAATACTATTTTTCGTTGAAAATTTAGTGCTTTGAACAGGATAAATGAACTCAACGCATATAGGCAAGACCTTAAACCCAGGTCAGTTTCCATAGTCTGCAGCATTGCTATTGCACCGGACACTTTTTGTAGCTTTTTTTTTTCCACCCTGTAATATATTTTTTAATCTATTTTTTCTATTGCTTTCATTGTTAGTAAAAAAAACAAGTAGAACAAAGACCTTATTGTTCCTCAATTAAACACATATGTTCATGCCTTATATAGTGCTTTTCTAATGCATGTTTCGCATTTCCTTTAAACAAAGTCCCCTTGAGTTGCTTGCATTTTCCAATAACATAGAATATACCTTGCTACCAAAAATTTACTCATGGTAAACTTCTCTTGACAAGGATGTTGTAAAGGGAAACTTGTCCACTATTCATGTCTGCAACTATTTGTTTCAAAAAGCAAATATTTTTACTTACAATAAATATAGCTCGTTGCAAATGTCAAAAAATAAACACAGAGAAATAAAATAGTTAATCCCCTTTGAGGTTAACATGTTCTCAATTAATTCTTGTGTTTTAAATTGTTTCTCATATTTTCCTTTGTTAGAAAATGTTATCAACATCTAACTTATTTGTTTGTTTGCACATATGCAAGCTAAAAAAAATTGCAATATTGCAATTGAAAATTGCAAACTACTCTATATATTCAAAATCTAGCTTGCAAAAAATATGGGAGCTGTTTAATGAGGGGACTTTTTCACTTTCAGGCTGATTTTCTGCCAAAATCCAGTGAATTTAATCTACAAAATCTGTAATTTATGTTGTTTGTTGGGCAATTTTAAGCTCGGAAATGAAATCAGGTGGCAGAAAAACCCTCAACACCCACACCCTGTAAGATCTAACAGTGTTTTTGAATGTTTTTGAAAATTTCGTGAAGATTCATGGCAAAAAAGTGGTAAAAACCAGCCAGAAACAAAGGTCAAAAAGTCCCCTCTTTAGACAACTCGAAAAATATGTCATCCCAAACAAGTAGCCCACCAGCTGGAACTTAACCCCGCCCTTTGCAAAACACAATAGATCCAATATCATCATCATATAACTTCAGAGTGACAACAATATCAACTTTTGAAAGTCCAAAAAGGTTAGCAGATGTTCTCCTTTCTTTTTTCTTTCTTTTTCTTTACTTTTTACGTCAATGACTACTGGAACTTGTTTCCCCATTATTGAAAATGTAATGGAAAAAAAAAACTATGCCTATGTTGGTTGTTTGCTCCAATGATCCAAATGGGTATAGGTGGTCACCCACCTATTCCACTGGCTCAAAACAGTTTTTCATTTTGGCAATTTTCTTGTAATTTTCTACAATTTTTCTTGTCCCAAACTTTCGGGGTCGTTTCGAGGCCCTAAATGACTTTTTTTTGGAGATTCAAGGGGCAAATGCTTGTCATTGCATGCATTTTTCCTCAATAGAAAGTTGCAAATCTCAGATAGACATTTCCAATGGGCTATCGAGCACCCCAAACGAAATCGTATATAGAAGTTATGACCCCAAAAAGTTGACAATTCAACTAACCACATTGGTGACGCAAACTTTATGACAATTCATCTCCTAGGGTTAGAGTGAGGGTTTTCTATCTCTCCAAGGCTTTATGATAAAATGCCCTTTTGCCTCCTTTGTATTCATCTTTTCACTAGTGAGCTTAGCCACTACATCTCTTTTTACAACTACCACCATTCTAATTGCTTTTGTTTTACAATTTGTTTTGTTTCATTGGAGTTTACTAAATATATATAATGATCCAGATTTATGTAAAAACGAAATGAAAGTGTATATATATATATATTGCAAGCTACTATGAATTACAAAACCTATGTTAATGGTTACTAGTCAGTTCCTTTTATTAATGTTGATGGCATTTCAAAATAAAGAGCGCCAGAACCTACAACTATTATAGAACTATTCAGAACGACCCCCAAAACTATGTTTTAAGGAGACATATAGGTCGTAGATGGCCCTGCACAATACAAAACACCAGGCCCTCCTGTAAAAGATGTGGACTTGGTTTATAGAGACGGGCTTATGACAATCACAGTTGGAATCAGTGACAATTTGATCAAGCGATTTTCTAGTCAGTAAAAGTCTTCGGCCTTATACTTTCCAGTCAGTAAATCTATGCCTTCCATTAAAACAAAAAAATCATGGCGTTGTTCATATGTCTGAACTTCAAATCTCTTTGGTTCTTATGATGAATTTCCATATTTCAATACTCTAATTTTGCTCACATCTCTAATGCTGCTCAGCTCACATATTAAAAAAAAAATTGATCTTGCAATGTCTTCTTGTTTTGTTGTTTTCTTTCCCAAGAAAAGCATTGATCACTGTCAACAGTTCAAGTTCCATGGTGAGTATTTCATTTTTCCAATGTTCTCTCCTTAGACAAATACTCTCCTTTTTCCTGCGCCATTTACATAAATATTTTTCTTTTTCAACACATTCAATCTTTATTTTTGTATCAATATACTGATCTTTGTACTCATTTCATTGTCTTTTCTCTGTTACATGTGTTCATGATAATCTCCTATTTGTCTTGTGCTCTTTACTTTCTTTACATGGCATTGGTGCAACATTTTGCTTCCACTCCATGTTGTTGAATCTATACTTGTTTCAACACAGCTATTGAATTTATTTCTTCCATGGATTCAACAAGCTGCAGCTAGTGCATAAACTCTGCAATNGATGACAGGAATAGTCTCTGACAAGGGACATTATTGTTGGACCTTATGAAATCACTCTTTGTTTACAGACTTATTAAACAGGTTACTAATGTCGTGGTGTAT